>WOFM01000699.1:0-50367 GCA_011428145.1 Ericerus pela
GCTAATACCGCACCAGGTATAATAAGCAGATTTTTCTAAAAGAAACCTACTTAAAAAATATGTATCATGAAAAAAGACTGGAAAAATGTATAAATAATTAGCGATAACGAATGAATACAGTAAGAGATTGTCGGCATAAATTGTGCTAATAGTGAAAGTAATAACAAGAATATCTACAAATACTGATGTCAGACGTGTGATTATTGAACCATCGAATGTCAAGCGGGATAAGCCGTCTTCTAATCTATCGAACGGGCACAGGTACCTTTCTTCAAAAAACAAGGACATCCAGTTTCCCAATCTCACGAACAAACGTACCGAGCAGAAACATGAAACTTACAATGATACGACCAAAGAACATATTCGTAAAAGGGCATTTCATTGGTATACAGATCGCACTTCGAACATGTACAAGTCTAAAATGGGTGTGCCCTAAAATACGACATAACTGCAGCATCTTAATTCCAGCAATGAAAGAAATCGTTTGCGATCGCTTTCCACAACTTATTCAAATTATTATAATCCGTTTATACTCCTGATAAATTTTTCCTACTCATGTTCATGATTTCTAACGCATCTACCCAAGAAAATATGATCCACAAATTTTTTCTTCTTGATCAAATGCTAATTTTTACATAATTTTTTTTTCTTGGAAACTAACGATTTTAAAACAAATTTTACTCTACTCTCAATAAACTGAAAATAGTGTGCAGATCCCTGCACTTCAAAACTGCGAAGAAAATCATCGATGTCTGCGAGAACTAAAGGTTACCAAGAAAGAGGTTAGTAGCATATTCACGAGTATCTGGGCCAAACTTGAAGGATGATCGCAAGTGATTATAAGGAGTTGAGTTGAATCACAGCTAATCAATTAATGGCAAATCTTGTTTTCCTCAAGGTAGGTACAAAGTACTTAGTGGGGTATCAGTATATTACACTATCATTAGGGCAAATAATCTAAGGTATAGACATTCTTTTTTTGCTAACTCCTAGATGATTTTTCATCAAATGATTTTGCGAAGGGAAGTCACCTGATTCAAAAAATTCCAATTTTATTTCACCTATTTTTACATATTTTTTACATATTTTTGAATAAATGCATATTTTCACATATTTTGGAATAAATACTTTTCTTAGTGACGTATTTTGGTATAAATGCGCATTTATAAATATATTTGGGGAAATTCGTTTTTTGTGACATATTTCATTGAAAATACATTTTTTTAGATATATTTTGATGAAAATACCTTTCATTTTCCCAGCATATTTTTTTAAAATGAATTTTTTTCCTTACAAAAAATTTTTCCTGTTTGAAGAGTTCCTTTTTTAAATAAAAATTTTCATTTCATCAACATCCTATACTATACTACGAGCAATAATTGTTAAGTGGATATGTGTGTATTTAAATGCATTATGAAGAACTAGACCGATGATGTTGCTGAAAATCACAGAATAGAGGTATTTGGGTATGAAAAACCGATCTAGATAGGTCTCAAATTTGAGACAAGCTACACTGCTAGACAATGTGGCAACATGGTTTTTGCTTTATTTTTACATGATTTTTTTTCTTTTTTTTTTTAGGTTTGTTTGATTTGTCATGAAAAGTGACCCTAGGGTGACACCATTAACATCAACTATGAATAAAAACTGGAAATAAAAAAATACTAATAATTGAGAAATTTTAGAAGTATTTTCAAAAAGAAGACAACTGTTGAAAAGAAGTGATATAGCTATATATTTCATTTAATAATACTTAACGAAGACGAAACAGTTGAAATTGAAACATTATTGTCAATATAAGTCACATTTCCCATAAATTTATCGCAAAATTAGAATAAAAAAAATAAATGGTCACCGATAACATCATACAAACGGATGAAATTTTATTTTCATTTTTTCAGTTGAAAAAGAAAACATAAAACACAGACTGAAGAAAATGAAGAAGGAAAAGAAGAAAAATAAGTCAGGTTAAAAACAAGTTTTTAAAAAATACACTTTTATAATTTGAAGAAGAAAATAACGGCGTAAGAGAAAATAAAATTTCTCACTTTTTTTTCTAAAACAGAAGTGAACAAAAATTGAAAAAACAACTGATAAAAATGGATATAAGTCCATGTGTGCATGTGTGAAAACATGTGAAAGCAGCCCTGAAGTTGGTCATCCGGTGTACTTCAAAAAATTGAGTGAGTAGAATAAAAGCATATAATAAATAAATAAATGTTCACAGATATCATCATAAAAAAGAAAATTTTAGTTTCACAGTTAAAGAAAAAAACATAGAACTCAGGGTGAGGAATAATGAAGGAGAAAAAGGAAAAACATGGTGATTTTAATCGGGTTTTTTGCAAGCAAAAACCCCAAAAATTTATTGATAGATATATGAAATCATCCTATTCTTAACAAAATAAAATTTAAGACGATACCGACTACTTGTGTATTGAAAATTTTTAATGCTAGAGAAATACCGTACTTTTCAATGGAGGTGAGATAAGTTTTTTACTATTTTTGTAAAATTTTCAAGAAGTTTGATTAGGGAACCCAAAACTCAAGATAGCAAAGATAGCAACCTCTACCTGCCCTTGTTAAATACGTTCAATAAAGCTTGACACTTGACCACCAGTTAAAGCATTAATGCAGTCGTTTCCAGATAACGAAAAGAAGAAGATAAGACGCTATAAATTTTTTAGATTTTTCTGATTAGTCAACGTCGAAGCAGACAATAAAAATAAATAAAAAAACTGAACATATTCCAAGTTCAAAATTTAAATCATTTTGACAGAGACGATACAACGACTGTATGAATGAATCCTTCACGGTATTATAGTGTGTCAGTTTCAACAACGGAAATATTTTCACAACTGTACTCTCGAATATAAACGAACGATTCCGTAATCATAATTTTACCAACTTTTCTCCCATTGCGACAAATTTCATCAAAAACCAGTTTTTAGTTAAACCGAGTTTTCAGGTAGTTTTTACCTACAAAAGAAAACGTGTATAGTGTTAACAGCTGTAAAAATTCACTTAATTAATAAATTTTAATTCGACTCAAAAATTTCGTAATCTAACTTCGTAAAGAGCAGCTTGATTGCCATTTTAACGGTACGAGCAAAATTGACACTCATGTACAAAATAAAAAACAAAAAATCGATGCTATAACGTAGGCAATATTCAATGCCAATTTTTCGTCAGTATTTGGAAACTAGCCATAGAAAATTCGTAATACAAATTTTCAAGCAACAAATTACTACTTCATTATTTTGAAGATATGGGTTATACGGCCATTAAAATAAACCTTTTTAAATTTAAAATGCTCGAATGAAACGAACAATAAAAACACTATTCAACAAAGGAAAATTATTTGACCATCAGAGTATTATAAAATCACGCGTTTTGTCAAATTCAAGATGATACTAACTATTTGAGAAGATTTTCTAATCAAAATGCGCCAGGCAAAATAATACAGCTATATTCTATGAGGCGAAAGATTACTGCGCTGAAGTCCAAGTTCTCGACAAGTTCTATGAAACGACGAATTCCCATTTCTAACCCAACGTTTTAGTTCTACGTCAAATCTACGAACTGAGAAAAACTCGAAAAATCGATATCTCCCAATAGGACAACAGAAATAACATTTTTAATAAGGAAAAGATACATAATACACAAAGTATGCGACATGAACATGATCACATTTTTAGAAGAGAAGTATTCATCTTCATTAGAACTTACACACCGAATTAGGTCAGGAAGTTCGACACTTTTTGAAATCTTTAAGTTCTTCTCGAGATCTACCCAAACAAATAGACTGGACTCTTCGGAGAACTAATTCAAGGGCTAAGAGTTTCGCATTTTTTTCCCAAATAAAATACACCTTACGATATTTACATTGATGCAATTAATTTTTCTTTTTATTTGAGAAAGAAAAATTTTCCGAAAAATGAATGTCATGATATCTTGATATGTACAAGCCTTAATGACACTTTTTTTGAATGCCAAAAAAACAATGGAATTCAAACACGTACCTGCCCAACATTTTTTTTAAACGTTCCGCATTCTCAACAAAAATTGACAAACTATGCCAACATGAACTGAAGAAAAACTTTACCAAAATGGTTCTTGCAATTTTTACAATATCTTAGCTCGTTTAGACGTTAGTGGTTAGAGCCATTTGATCTGTTTCAAAATGGACATCTTCAAAAGGAAAAAATATTTATAGATTCTGGTGTTTCAGGGGTACAGATTATATTCAAAATTAAAGTCTGAAATGCGATTAATTTCCAAATTTGAAGGAGTTCAATGACTGTCATATTTTAGAAATTAAAAATTCGTCAAAATATTTCGAAAGATGATAATTTTTACCAGAAAGTTTTGTAATGAAGTTCCAATGAAAATTCCAGAAATAAATTTTCACTCAAAAAAATTCGGAATTTGGACTAAAGACTCCGAAATTTCATTAAAACTTGAATGAAACTGAGAAAAACTTCGGTAAAAAAATCATCAGAAAAATTAACTCTGGAATTTTTCAGAGATAGCAAAGAACGAAAGACCAGCAACGGAATAATTAGAGGAGCACATCTCAACTGTTGAATAGTTATCCCACCGAAAAATTATTTATAAATATTCAATGTATGCGAACAACAACTGAAATAATTTGCAACCATGTCCTTATTCAAGAAAATGAAAGATTTATTCGTTATATATTCGCACATCAAAATAGTTTTCAGAACTCAGCAGCATTCCCAAAACCAAAGTAGCAGAAAAATATAGACCCACAGCCTATCTATTCATACGTAAGACGATCTTGCGAAAAAGTAAAAATAAAACTGAACTTTTTCGCAGGATTTTTCACGATCCAGGTTAAGAAAAATTTTATTTGAAAAATATTACGAAAAATTTTACTTCAAGTCATAAAAAGTGTTGAATAATAGAATTTACCAACGCATTCTAATCTAACTAGGAACCTATTTGAAAATTTCATTTTAATCATGCTTCAAGCTTCTTACTTTTTTCAAAGATTATTATTTTCACCGAGTATAAAGGAATGTAAAAACTGTATTATCAGCACACTAAAATTATGAAATTTTGTATGAAAAACAAACATATTTCTCTGTCGACTCTCAAGTTCCATTGATAAAACACAAATTAAGTCTAGTATAGGACGAAATCCAACTCGATCAACCCCCCAAAAAAATCTAGGAAGAACCTTCAAATGTACAAAAAGTAAATAAACAATTTACAATACATATTACGCACATGTTGGATATGTAAAGGGTGTATGACGAATGGAAGCCGTAGACAATTTGTTCAAGAAAAATAAATACATATACAAATAAACAAATAACGCTTGAGAGAGAACATAAAGAGAAAATCGATCGAAATAAGCAACGCTTGGCAGACCAAAAGACAATATTTCACGTTATGTAACCAAGCATTTAACATAAATAAACCGCACTATCCGAAGAAGGGATTCTAGATTCGTGGAGACAATTTTATTATTCTGTTTCGAGAATAGAAAATCGATTTTACCAATCGGAAATTCAGATCTTTTGGAGGGGTCGTTAAATATAGTTTGATTAACCTGTTCATAATTACACATTTTGAAATTACATAGGCTTTAACGTAGAACTACGTCTTTGAGTTTGACATGGTAGGTCATTGACCACTCATCAATAAGGATGTCTGAAAAAAAAAGTATTACACCAGAATCATGAATAACTTTTGAAAGTAATAAACATACTGAAACGAAAAATAAGCCATAATGTCTGTAGACAAATGAGTTCCGTAATTCTAAAAATTTATGCGAGATTAGTTGGACTGTTAAAGTTGGAGAGATGAATGGGACAAAACATGGCAAAAAATTGCGTTTCAGCACCCATTTTAAGCACAGTACTTCATGAAATCCTTCGACTATGAATAACTATATGGACTGAGAATAGCGATGAGAACATGATATGTGAGTGTTATTGGAGGAATAAGATTCTTCCGATTTTGCTTTTTATCGACGATTTTCAACATCGTTCGTACTTGAAAGATCTATAACAAGCGAGTAGTTTTAACCAAAATGAAAAATTTTCTGTATTCAATTAATGATATAAAGTTATCGAACTTTTCGTAAAAAAAAAAAAAAAACTACTTTCGCCAATGATACTTATTATATTGCCTTCAATGCTTCACCCAAACTCGAAAAGGTAGAAGAAAAGAGCGCCAATTTCCATTACAGACATTACAGTATATATTGCTGGAGAAATTTTAAAAAGTGATTTTTTTTATCTTTTAGTACACTTTTATTCTCTTCTTTTTTTTATTAAAGTTGGTTCGATCTTTTCTCTATAGTCCACTATTCAACATAACCTAAGAACATTAGAATAGGTATTAAACAAAACAAAAAAATCGGCCACTTTTTTTCAGGTTTAATCTGAAAAACAACCAAAAAAATTTCACGGTACTACGTAATATTAAGAAAAATGTAATGTTGAACAATGATCCTAGATTAGAGGAGGTAGCCTTCGAAATGTAAGTACTAGCAATGACCTATACTGAAAATAACATAGGATCTGAGGGGTGTAAACAAACTTTTTCGGAAAATGTACACACACACACACACACACACAACTTGACTTACTTTGATCCATCAAAAAGAGAAAGCTACACCGCCTAGGTCACATCAAATCATTAACATTGAAAATAAGATTAGATTAAAAATGAGTTTTTAAAAGATAAGCTTTTATATTTTTTTCCTCTTTAGCTTCATACAGAATAAACATTACTTCATTGCGGAAGTTCGACTGCAGTACTGGTATATTTTAAAATCGCAGTAATGAGTAGAATAAAAGCTTATAAAACGGAGAAAAGACAAAAAAATTGTGTCCGATAATTCAGAGAAAGATCGTATGAAAAATATTAATGGTACGCCGACAGAACTCCTGAATGTGAGACCTGCAGCGTAGGATTTATAGCTCCTCAATGGAACTTGTTCTGGACAGTGGCGTCCAGGATGCAGATCTGTCATGTGGATCACCGACCTTCGCAGCAGAGTCAGCGATGAGAGGAAAGAAAAAAGAAAAATTATTAAACATTCAGCGATTGCGGAATGAGTATGTATTTACTCAAGATTTAAAGCCATATTCCAGATTCTATTCAACAAGCTTCATTGCCATCATTATTTATGCATACAGTATATTTCACTTAGATGAACGCAATAAAACAAAGTGAAATAATAGTCTACCCAATATGTTAACCCAACAACTAACTAAATACATATGTAAATAATTATTTGTGATACAAGTGTTGAAAGTAGATGATTTTGATACGAGTGATGCAAATCATACGACTCTCAATCACCTGTGTCACAAACGATTCTTGGCAACATCCTCCCCAAAAAAGAAAAAAATTTCACTAAAAAAAAGTTTTTTCAATGTATCGAAACAATACAAAAACAGTCTATTTTCCATTAATTTGCTCTTTTCCCTTCGTTTATTTTCAAGCAGCCAGGGATGAATAAAATATTTTATAATAGAATATTGATTTAAGTAAATTTTTTTTTCTTTTCAGTAGCACCAACGCCAGCTCCAGCTTCCTAGCCTTAACAAAGACTAAGAAATTATTGACTGAAAAAGAAGAGGTTTCAGAATTTCAGATAAACTCTATTTTTAAAAAATACGCTATAATTTAAAAAGCAAAAAAAAAATGTCAATTTCCGATGAGATTTGATCACAGGAAACTATGCATGAAGGAACATGTCTACCATGATGCCATAGTAATAATCATAAAGGTAAAAAGTTTATATTGAAATTCAGATTTAACGTTTCATTCAGAAAATGTAACCTCTACCTCATGTTAAGTACACATGGGGGCGCATTCGCTTTACATTGAGATTATATTCATCGATGACATGAGCCACTTTTCACGCTAAATACCAGCCTAAACATTGCTTTTCTGATCACCTATTATATAAAAATTTTTTTTCAAATATTAAATATGCTAAAAAAATTAGTAAAAATTCAAATTAAAAATACTATAAATGTCACCTGTGCAAACATTCATTCATATTAAAAGTTACACAAACATAAAATGTACCTATTCATTCAATTGTAAGGAACAGTAATAAAAAGATCAGGATAAAACGTTTTTGTTCTCGAATATGTGAAGGGCGAAAAATGGCTCTTATCTGTCCAACTTCATTTCTTATCCATTTATCACGGCATGTAACGAGCAAATACATCACACAACGATTAGTAAGTTAAAGTTTTGGTTAGAGGAAACAAAGCGGCCAATCAGAAAATTTGTAAGCTCCGCATATCCATTAACGTAAGAAAAATTTGTATAAAATCCGTAAATCTATGATTCACGTTTTTTCATCAGTACCAATATTTACCATGTTTTCTACTCAGAACTTTTTATTAAGACGATTTGATTGACAGTTCAATTAATTTTTGCAACTTTCTCGATTATAAATGCAAAAATCTGTGAAATATCAAAACTGTTTGTTTCAATGTTCGTCACGAAATGTTTGTAAAGAGCCTCTACGTCAGATCATCCGAATACGTCATCACCATCGATTAGAACAAACGACAATCTTCCCTCGGAACACTAGATTCAAACAATGCCGCATAAATTGCAGAAAATCCCGCACGCGACTCTCACGCACAGTTAGCACTTTGTCAACACTAAACTGCAATAACATCAACAATTTTCCCGAATTTGTTCAAAACTAACGCACTCGATATTGCACACATTCTTAGACTGCATGCCCCTCAATCTGAAACGGTTTGCACACATATACCGCCCCACTTCACATACATCTGCCCTCTATCCACGCGCAATTTACCAACACCTGTACCCGTGAGCTTCGCCGTTGTATGCACCGTCCCAATCAATTAAGCCATGAATGTCTTAAATTGTGGCGTAGTCGACGATAAATGGCAAGCCATCTGTTTCACCGACAAACTTTCATTTTCGCATCGATTGGAAATACGCGAGCGTCACCAGGCACAGCAGAACAGCAGACAACCATTCGTCTTCCTTCGACGAAACGGCGAAATCCCCTCTCAAGCGTACTGGAAAAATTTATTTCCAGTAAAAAAGTCGCCACAATCAGCACACGGCACAGAAATCAAATCAAGCCATCAAAGACGTAGCAGCCGATAGTCTAGTAGACTCTCAATATATACAGGTATCGACCACGCGGACGACTCGTACCATTCGACGCACACATTTTCAATGAGGAAGAAAGTCATTGCCAAGGTTTCCGCATTTCGCGATTAACGTCATGGTGGTGTACCGGAACCACAGAGTTGGTACGGTGGAGTATCTTGTCTAGCGTTTAAATTTATTTCTCCATCGTTTCATCGACGTCACCACGCAAAATGCACGCTATACACGCCACGCACACCGACGCACCGGCACACCGCAAACTATCACAAGTGTCTTAAATCTCACAAGGGACTCTGGTTTGCCAGGTTGTCACTGGTTGTTGTTTTTTTTATTTATCACCTGAAATCAGGATCCTATACCCGCCAGCACATTACCGGTGGAGGGATCCTTCGAACGATGCGGTGGCCTTGGCCAAGGCATACCATGGACAACACCCCATCGCATCTGCCTCAAAGGTCCCATTATCTATGCAAAGAATGAACCACATACTTTAATCAACATATAAAAACCCTTATGAAACATCTTTGAAAACAAGTTCATAAAAAAAAAAAAAAAAAAAGGAAAAATAAATAAATAAAACGTTCCGTCAGAGGTATTCGAACCATCCCATCAACATCCGTACTGCAACCGCGAATTACAAGCGGGTGCTACTTCAGATTTGAATAGTGCACAGTTCAATTTTCTATACGAACAAAAAAATATGGAAGAACTGGGAAAAACAAACGATCACAATGTTGTAAAGCCAGAGTCACGAGTGAGATTTAGATGCTTCTAAACTACCTCTTAAGACTCGTCGCGCACCATGTACTCATGCACTATTCGAATAGTTTCAGAAGAGCTAATCTGGATTCTTCATTCTCCCTACTACGCGTAAAAGCATTTGCCAGTTGATAACAACACCTACATAATTTTAGGTAACTGGAGAGCAATAATGGTAAATGCTCGAGCAGCATTTATTATTGATGAGCAAATGCCGAGTATGTTCAGGCATTTCATATTGAATATTTCCTCTTAAAATAGGATGTAATCAGTTACAAACTTATAAGTTGTAATAATCATATGGTTAGTCCGGATGTTCCGTGAGTTGTTAAAAGAAGATAAAATTTAGCCTTTATAGATACTCATTACATAAGCTTTGTTTGATAGGATTATACTAACTTACACCAACCTACACCAGTAGGGATATTCCATAAATATTCAAGTAAAACTTAGCGCTAAGTCGTATAACATTCCTACATTTGTGGAATCGCTCCCCTGATGTAGGCTGGTGTAAGTTGGTGTAATCCAATCAAACAGAGCTATGGTGCACTCAATCTAGAACAAAATGTAGTACCGGAAACAGCCATCTGAGCGGTTAGATTTCACAAAGTGATTTACTCTTATAATAAATGACATTTTGAAAATTAGTTTTTTGTACGATTATTATTCATTTGTTTAGGCCAGAAATTAGAATTATTGAAAATGTTCATAAATTCTCAAGCATTTGCTCGTTTCTTAACCTTCACTTACTATTGATCAAATACTTTAAAATGTCAAGCATTTATATTTCAAGCATTTCCTGAGCATATACTCAAAAAAAAAATGAGTGTATGACGGTACACATGGTTGAAGTGAAACTTCTATTAACTTTCGTTCAATAAATCAATTGGAGTTGAATGGGCCAATTTCTCCAAATCATGGTGATGCGTTTCATTACCATTTTTAGGGCTTTTGCTGGCAAAAAACCCTATTAAAATCGCTATGTTTTTTTTAAACTGTGAAAATAAAATTTTCTATTTTACAACGATATCTGTAAACGTTTATTTATTTATTTATTTTTATTTTTTTTCTACTTCATTTTCTTTAACCGGTGTTTTATGTTTTCTGTTTCAACAGTGAAAAAATGAAAATAAAATTTTTATCCATTTATATGATGTTATCTGTGACCATTTATTTTTTTGATTCTAATATTAGGATAAATTTTCAAAATAAAGCAAAAACTCTGTTGCCACATCGTCTAGCGATGTAGCTTGTTTAGTTTACTATCGTATGCAAGGAAGTTTTAGTTCAAAAAGCAAATGCTCTTTACCATCACTACTGGAGAGCATTTTCTTCACTTTTTTTGCGGTCTTTATTCAAAATATAGCGGTTATGTTGGATACACCCAAAAAAGTACAAAAGCTATAATAAAATTTCTAGTTTTGGGACAGTTCAGTTAAATGTTAGTTCTTCATTCTATATCGCTGTTTTAGCTGATGCTTCAAATGAAACAAACAAATTTTTCAAATTCATTCGATACCAATCTACTCGTATCTTTAGAAGAACACCAGAACTTCTTCAACTGATCGGAATTCAAAATTTGGTCCTTTTTTGAAAAAAATATTTTTCACCAGTTCTTTACGGATGCATCAACGAATCTCTTTCGAGTTCCAATGCCGAAATTTTCTATATTGAAAACCCAATTTTCAGGAAAGAAAAGAAAAAAATGAGTGTGCGACGGTACACGCGGTAAAAGTGAAACTTATATCTAATTTTCCTTTAATGAATCAATTGGAGTTAAACGGGCCAAGCACTCGCAATCACGGTGATGCGTTTCGTGACCATTTTTTAGTTTACTACAAGGAAGTTTTACTTAAAAAAAAGTGTTGCAATTACTGCCATATTGAACAGATCTATTCACATTATGCTTTCTTCTACGACTTTTTCCACACAAATAAAGCATATAAGATAAATTTATTTTTTATTGAAAATAAGATAATATACCTCACCCAATTTCTCATCATAATAAAACGCACGAAGAGGTATATTAGGTTTAGGTTACTGAAAGTAAAAACCGATTACGGCGAAAAAAACAGCATCAGAAAATACATACATACGTACCTACCTATACATATGTGGTGTATTTAGGTTTCAATTTATTGGTGGAAGACGTGTCTATTACGTTAAGACAGTCGAAGAAAACACAAAATGTGAGCTGAACTACCCACTACTCATACCACCTCACTCCCACATTATTAGAAGTTTTTGCACGTGCACTATGCCTGATCACCAAAACGTAATTACACGCTCTTCATTCTCAACATGTAACAAAAATTGTAGGTTTTTTCCTTTTTTTTTTCTGTAAATCAGATAGCATCTAAACCATGCTAGAATTCAAAACTGAAACCTACAATTGAAGCAATACAATAAATTTCGCAGGAACTGAACCAAACTGAATCGATAATATTAGAAAAGATGAAAGAACCGAAACTACGGTTCGAGCAGTCCATACCCAGTAATATGTAGTTAAAGTTTAGTAATGACTTATGAACATTTGAAACGCTATTAAAAGCAGCATTCTTCATCAACATTCCATGACCCTTTAAAAGACTGTATACGAATACAGATGACAACTTTTGGCTTAGAAAGTTGAAAGCTTAACAATTTTTTTCATTGACATAAAAATATTCTCTTTACAAGGGGGTGCGAATGAATTTTCGAAATAACACACTGAAAGTTTCATTTCAAAATATATTCCATAGTTTATCGCGTTCATCTTTGCAAATATTTCATTGAAAAAATAGTTCCTTTTTGACACGCGACTAGGTAGCAGTTACCTGCAGCTAGATGCTACAATATTAATTTTTCATCCACATTTTCCACGTGAATAACATTATCAATCAAAAATTGAGTGCACAGACTACTTTTGCCATACAATTATTATTAAACAAAATATAATTATGAGAACCGCTAATCCGGAAGGCACTCATATTTGCCTCGTAGGTAAGGGGTGATAGAAAAAGGAGGAGGAAAGAATAGGACTTCCAGTAAGTACATTATTTAAATTTATTTTCACAAATCATGAAGTGGAAAATAGGGAGGCAATTTTGTCGAACAAAAGTAATAAAATACCTGATCTATATCTATAAATCGCAATAGGAAGCCCAATTTGACTATCGACTTTTTCAAGAATGATAGTAATAAACGAATATAATGGTATACCACGCAGAAAAAGCATTTAATGTAATAGGAAATAAAAAATAATTCGATATTATAAAAGAGAAATGAAAATTATGGCAATTTTTTCCGCTGCGCATCGGAAAAGTAGGGAAACCTGGCAAGACTGTTATTTTGAATTGAGTCAAAGCTCGTTCACATTTAAAACCTCAAGATCCACATCGCGCCACGTTGGATTAACTGTCGAGTTAAAAGCTTTACAGGACTAATTCAATTTAAACTTTAGAGCGAACGTGTCAAAGAAACATAACTCCCTCTTGGCTCATTGATCGTCGTCAAAAGAGAGAGTCGCATTTTTCATACACATTTATCAGCCATAAAACTTCACTTCACTTAATGCATCAGTGCCAACATCAAACAGGCGGGCTAGAGTACCCCCAGAAAATGACAATTCTGCAAAAAATTTTCTCATCTGTGTAACACATTCTGAAAAAATAGGCAATATACAGCATATCACAAAGAGTATGGTAAATTGTGCTCAAATACAATTCAACAAACCTTATCTGAAGTACAACATACCGAACATTAGAATTCCAAGGCTAAAGACAAACGAAGGAGTATGACAAATTAGGTGAAACGCGATTGCACAATAGCTCTGTTTGATAGGATTACACTAACTTACACCAACTTAGACCGGTAGGGATATTCCACAAATATTCAAGTAAAACTTGGCACGAAGTCATAACATTCCTACATTTGTGGAATCTCCCTCCTGGTGTAGGTTGGTGTAAGTTGATGTAGTCCTATCAGAGTTAATTTTACGATGGAATTTTGAATTTTTACAAATTGCAGGAAACAATAATTAAAAACAAAAATTAACAAATTTAACTTAATTCAGTTTTTGAAAGAAAAAACCCACGCTGAAAAAATTAACTTTTTTTTTATTCTTTACTCAATCTTTGATTATTCAAAAAACAATTGTCCAAAAAAGTATTTCAACCATTTGAATTTAATACAGTTTTTTTTTGGCAACAACTTCATAAAAGAAACGTTGTAAAAACAATACGTGAGTGCGCTGTGGCTGTACTCATGAAGGATTGATATATAAACATAAAAATATCTAAACAATACCAAAATGGAAAATTTTCGATTAATTTTCATTTTTTATTTCGCTTATTTCAAACTGCCAAAAATGATTGAAGTAGATTCCAGTAAATTTTCTCTTCTTTCCAGCATTACAAACTCCATCTTTCTAATTTAAATAACGCCTGAGAAATCACTGAGTGAAAGAGGAGAAGTTTCTAGATTCCAAAAATAGCAAATTTTTCTTCAATTTTCTTTTTTTTACATGTTTTTATTCTACTCACTCAATTTGTTGAAGTACACCGGATGACCAACTTCAGCGCTGTTTTCACGTGTTGTGACACACGCACACATATACTTATATCCGTTTTTATCAGTTGTTTTTTAAATTTTTGTTTGTTTCTGTCTCGAAAAAAAAAAGTAAGAAATTTTATTTCATCTTTCGTTGTTATTTTCTTTTTCAAATTATAAAAGCGTATTTTTTTAAAACTCGTTTTTATACTGACTTATTTGTACATTTATTTTCAAACTCTTAAAGATGATAGAAAAATTATACGGATAGTAGACTTAAGCAAATTGTTTTCTCTTTCTAATGATACCAACTTCAACTCTTTTGCCTAAATAACAGGTGAGAAATCATTGAGTGAAAGAGAAGTCGATTCTAGATTGCAAAAGAATGGAATATTTTCCATTATTTTTGTTTTTTTTCGTTTGTTCATTTCCAAATAACTAAAAAATAGTGATGGTAACAAGCATTTGCTTCTTTTTAAAATGCTCAAGAATTTATGAGCATTTTCAATAATTATAGTATCTGGCCTAAACAAATGAATAATAATCTTACAAAAAACCAATTTTAAAAATGTCATTTATTATAAGAGTAAATCATTGTGTGATATCTAGTGCACTCACACAGCTGCTTCTGGTATTATATTTTGTTCTCGAGTGAGTACACTATTTAATTAATGAGCATCCATAAAGACTAAATTTTATCTTCACCTAACAACTCACGGAACATACGGACTAAGCATATAATTACTGCAACTTACAAGTTTGTAACTGATTAGATCTTGTTTTAAGAGGAAATATCAGAAATGTTCTGACATCAGCGAGAATTCGGAGCATGTTCAATATTAAGCATGAACACAATAAATGCTCGAAAATTTACCATCACTAGCTAAGAAGGATTAGGAAATTATATTGAAATTTCATAAATTTTATCCCTTTCCAGCAATATCAACTCCAGCTTTCTGGCTTAATTAGGGGTTTAGGAATCATTAAATGAAATATGAGACTTGTTTCAAAACTAAAATGTTTTGTTCCATTGACAAGGGGCCCACACACACAACTACACACGTATACATACAAAGACACAGCTTCAAGCTGAATTCACGCTATGCTGACAATCTGCGTTAATATGTCATATTATGTACTAGGTTGTGTTAACAAAAATACTGGTTAGCAGTTGTTGATCAGACTGTTTACCCTAATATTATGTCATCAGATGATGTCAACACACATCTGATATAAATTCAACAATTAAGATTCTTATTAGCCATTAGAAAAAGTAAATTTGTTGTAGCTTGCTTCACAGGATTAATTCCGCACTTTTCTAAATCAAACAGACATGGCCCATGTTTTTAACATGCATTGTGTTGTGCAGTGATGTGTTGTTATGTGACAACACATTATTAAAGACAAAACATCAGTATAGTGTCAATCCTGTTTTACAATCCGGCATCTAACAGTTGTAAGTCTCGCGAAGCCCTTAAAAAGAATTAGGATGTTTGTTAATATATCAAAAATGCTTGTAGGAATTTAAAATTTGAACAATGAACATAAAATGACGTCACTTCAATGTTTTTTCAAGAGGTCCTTTAGTTCAAGTTTTATCACCAGAGGATGTTTCAATTATTTTTACTGGATAAAAGCCCAATGAAAACAGTGACAACAATCGCGAAATTTTAGGGATATAGAGGGGTAAAGGAGGCAGTAGACTCAAACAAAAACTTTTTTTTTTTAGGTCTGAAGAAAAAATAGTCCTGCTTTCTCAAAATACTTTTTTTTTAGGCAATTTCACCTCCAATTCATTCCAACACACTGTACAATGCAAAAATTCTAAAATTTTCATCGATTTTGCTTTGTATAATGAAATAAAATTTAACTTTGATATAAGAAGTTCTAAAAACAACAGACTTTTCGTGTGTTTGATGTATTACAGGTTCCTGTGAAATACAGACGCCTGTAAACTGTAACTATGTTTTTTCCTCGAACGAGTCTATAGATTTCTGTAAATTATTTTCTGTTAAAATTAGAGAAAAAACCGAATTCTCGTATAACAATATCAAGAACTCAAAGTGCATACGTAAAACGTAGTGAAAATAAAACAAACCATCCCCAAAACCTAGCGTTTTTCAATGTTTTCAATTGTAGAAACGTTCATTCAAATCTCCTATAACTTTTACAATATCTCCGGAAATACTGTAAAACTGTACCGTCATCTTTAAATTTGCATTGCCATCGAAAAGCTTTCTGTGAAAAAATCTGTACAGATCTCACAGAAACTGTACAGAATTCGGTCAGGTCAAACGCACCAGTTGCCTATTGTTGCTCCATCACCTACAGTAAGAAAGTTATAATTTCTCGTGCTTGTGTTTAACGGAGGAAGCTGCGAGAAGAAGTTCGGATACTTGGACGTTTTCTAGCTGTTTATGTGCACGTTTAAAAAATTTCCATCAATATATTGTAGCATCTCTTCATCAGACCTTGCTAGTTCGCAGGTCATACCAACGTAGACCCAATCTATAACCAATACGTATGTTTTGAAAATTTTCAAAAACTTACTCGACTTCTCGTTTCTCAGCTTCTTCCTGGCTGATGTCCTCTTCAACGGAATAGTCCAATATAGGTTTGACACCAAACGAACGTAAACGCTCCAGAGTAGGAACGATTGACCGTTGATCTTCACCGGCTACAAAATGGCCATAAAATGATATCTTCATGAGCGAGGCAAATAATTTTTCACCCATTATCGCTTTCCCAAGCTTCATTAGCTGCACAAAATAATAACCGAAAAAAAAAAACAAAAAAAAAAAAAAACAAATCAACGAATGTATTATGAAATCGAAGTTTTTACAGGCAGAAAAATTATAATTCAAGAAATTTTATTTTCACAGCAGTCTAAAAATAATAATTTCGATATTATTATTCTCTTCGCAGATCTCTTTTAAAATTATCCTATGGAACCCCTGAAAAAGGACAACTGGTCAAAATTCAGATTTAAATGAACAGCATTAAATATACAGTCGTTGAATTTTTAACCCAAAAATTATTTACAATTGCTTTTGACTTTGAATTCTCTAATTTATAAGTAAAATTTTTCGATTCAAATTCAACTCTCCAGATCATGATCAAGGGAGCGGTTTCTAACAGTTGGGTCAAGCGGAAAATATTAATCGTGATCTGTTTATCTCACTGTCAGTCAACTTCTGACTCTTCACTCAATCACACGGTCGAAATCAGTGATGTAGCCGCAGACGGGCAAGCAAGGGGCATAGTCTACCCAAAAACTTGATAGAAAAAAAAACCAAAGTACATTGAGAAAATTTACATTTTTTTTTTGGCTCCTTGTTTATAAAAATTGTTGACATCAATTTCTATGCGTACTAATACTTTTTTTTAAGCTCCAAACCCCAGCTCACCTTGAGAAAGAAGTTAGCTACGTTACTGAACCAAAAATAAAAAATGATAGTTTTCAGATTCAGTTTCAAAGGCCAGATATTCCAACTTGGACCCTCACAATTTTAACCACAATTCCGTCGTGAATGTACGATTTAAGTTCATCGTAAAATCACCCCTCATAAAATTATAGCGACGTTCTGTTACCTGTATGATACTGTAGTTATCGCATTTTTTTTTGTTCTTTGTGTAGATAAGAAAAGTCAGCGACATAGCTAATATGTTAGATTAAAAACGAGTTTATAAAAAATACGCTTTTATAATTTAAATAAGATAACGGCGAAAGACAAAATAAAATTTCTAACTTTTTTTCCGAGACAGAAACAAACAAAAATTGAAAAAACAACTGGTAAAAACGGATATAAGTGTATGTGTGCGCGTGTCGCAACACGTGAAAGCAGCGCTGAAGTTGGTCATCAGGTGTACTTCAACAAATTGAGTGAGTAGAATAAAAGCGTATAAAATATAATAAAAATGGAAACCTACTCGAGAAACAAATACAATATTTACGGACGACAAAAGCCTCATTCCACGAAATGAAACAACTTTTGGCCGATAATGATTTGAAGTAAACGTGAAATTGTTCCGAATACGTAAGACACAAATTACACGAATTGAATATGGAAGAAATGTGCTGCACTCCAATCCTACATTCTCAAGAAGCTCCAGTCAAGAAAGCGAACAGTTCAACACTACGGTTTTCGTTCTGTGTGAGTTTTACGAAGGGACAAAAACTAAAAAAATTAATACCTCCAAATAACACAATGATTAAAAGAACTTTTTTGACGAGAAGGTAATTACGAAAAGCACTGAGCATGATGTACAAACACGATACCATGTGTAGAGGAGAACATTTCCCCAATTATAAAATATATGAGGAAAAATGCCAAAAAATAAACTCCTATTTCAGGAGACTAATGGTAATAACCGAAGATGAAAGAGTATTTTCGCCATGTTATCTAGTTACGTATGTTATTCTTCCTCTACATTTAAAATTAGGCCATTTAACGTATCCTAAACAAAAGATTGTCAATACTCGGGTGTATTTTTTTCTGAAATTGACAAGGATAAACGTAAAAATTAACTTACATAGAGGTTTAGAGATGATTCCAAACTTTTAATACGAAATAAAATTTACTAACTTTATTATAACATTTGAACAAAATTGTAAGCCATGTTTAAAGAAGTCACGTTAGAAATACCACACGAAAATTAAAGGTAAAAGCAGAATTCACATAACTAAGCTTCAGGGAAACGGGCAAAATTTCCCTCAAGGGATGAATGGTGGCGTAGTTTATGAAGTAAGTTCTAATTCAAGCTTAGAACTTTTTTTACATTCCTTCCAACCTTATCTCGTAAAAGAATTCTCCATTCTTTCTCTAATTACAACTGTCACCACAAAAATGGTTCAATAATGGCTTGACCACATTTTATCCCCTATTTTGTTTTTATATGGCCACGTATTTTCCCACGTAACAGGCAGTCATAAATTTTGAATCACGATTAAAAACGGTGGTATTTTACAACGGACCGGTTTTTACGAAAAGTGATCAATAAATTAAAAAATAACCAATTCGCCGGAACTTAAAAAAAAAAATTAATAACTGCAAGACAATTCAGTAAAAACCACAGAGAGTATAGTTTACTGCATTCAGTGACCATGTCATAGGTCAGGGACAACTAGCTAATACAATAATTGCAAAGAAATAAAGCGAATTAATTTTCGCTTGTTTTTCGATTTAGTTCAATTTCTTCATGCAATGGCGAAAGAAAATCGAAAAACCGAATTTCATGACAAATACATGGCATCATTGAGGCAAGAATTATTCGTTAAATTTTAGATTACCACGTGAATAAGCTTCTAATAGGGATGTGTTTCTCCGGAGCTCTGTAGTTTGAAGAACCAGGTTTTTTAAAAGAGCTGGTTCCTAAAACTGCTTTGGTGTGATAAAGTCTGCTCCCTGCTCCTTTCTGCTCCGATGCCCCAAAGACAAAAACGAATTTTTTTTAGTTTTTTCTAACACTGCTTTTGTTATCAGCAGCTAAATTGAGTTTACATCATTTGCTATTGCAATCTCATACAATCAAAGATAACAAGGAATCACGAGAGAAATGTTTGTTGGGGAAAACTTAAATTTTTGTGAGTTGTTATACTGCGTTAGCATAAAATTCTGTGAAAATTATAGCTCAATCAAACATTTCATTTTCGAGATATTGAAAAAATTCCGCCAACTTATCAACCAGATTGAATCGCTATCATTTCAATTACTCAATCTGCATCTCGACAACTGGGGGTAAGATTGAGCTGAAATTTTTCAAAGATATCGAGATTATGTTAACTAAGTATCCGGTGAAAATTTGACTAAAATCGTACCCTTGGTTCTCGAAATATCGCTGAAATTCTGCAACTAGATTTAGGTCATATTATTTGCATACGTATTCCATATAATGAAAGTAATTAAAAGGAATTATGATAGAACTATTTGTTTTAGAGAGCTGAAATTTTCATAGAATCTTCAGCTAACATACTACAATATTTCACAGAAATTTCAGCACTCTGCAATTAATAGTTCTCGCATAATTCCTCTCGATAACTTTTATTGCATCTCATGAAACAAAAAACATAATAAGAATTTCTTACCGCCCTAACGATGTTAAAATAAAATTCGAAACGTACAATGCACATTTACCGCTAGTGCTTCTCACTAAATTTATAACAGCTTTAATATAACCAAAAACTATACAGCCAAAGTGGTGAGGTACAATATGTTAATATAGTTATCTATTTGGAAATAATCAACTGCTCTGCCCTAAAAAGGCATCACCTAGCACCAAAGAATCAAATTTTCAACCTTACACAGCCACGGGCCAAAATGACGTATTGGTTAGGATACTAGATCTGGACGACACAACCACAAAGACTAAAGTTTAAAACCAGTTTTCTAAGGTTTGTCAAAGTTTTGGTTTAATAAGGACAAATTCATACATAGTTTTTATCGTCAAGGCGAAAAGCGCTGAAATTGTTTTGATGATAAGATACCATTGAGATACACTCAAACTGGAACTTTAACTCTTCAATAAACATGTAACAACAGCTAGAAATAGAAATCATGCTGAAACATTTCTGTGTGCTTTTCACAAAATATACTTTCAACATTCAAACATAAACTCTTCAACACTTCGATGTAATCAACACACAGCCAGAAATGCGAATTATTCGCGCAGAAAGAACAGTTTTCACATCTGACCAGAAACATTTAGCACCCCATCATCGCTAAAACGAAAACCTTAGAAATGCAACTACCGCAATAAATTCAAAAAGATACACAATTTCTTTGATAATCAAAAGAAACGTACGGCATTTGTAATCGAATTATACAACAAAACGGAAATATGAGGGCAATAACATCATCAAGGACGCCCTAAAATGATTCACACGCAGACAAGACAGAAACGATTTTAATCAACTATCATATTCGAACTTTGCCCAAGTTCAAGGTAAAAAACAGATTAACACCATAAGAGACAAGAACAATTAAACATTGACCCACATTTCAATTGCCTCGAAAGCACCGGCTTCCGAATGTTGCAGCACGAGGATCGTTTGGTGCATATACGACTGAAATTATACAAATTTATTCTGTAGTCTTCGAAAACAACGTTATATACCTTCATATTATTATCGACTAAATACGAAGAAGAGCATAGTTGATAGACGATCAACGCGCGAAGAACTTCCCACGTCGTTTTACTCTTAAAAGCTGCTTCCGGATTCGCAAATGATAAGTCTAAAGGGTCACGCCGAGGAGGAACTTTGGTGTCGACCACATCCTTAACGGCCGTTGCGCTGACAGCTGTCAATCTTTTAAACAACAGCGAATTATTGGCGAACGGCAGCAATACTTTACCCGACCTACCGGCGCCTAGTTTGCAAAAATGTCGTTTAAAATAGACGCTAGACACGCTTCGTTGATCGGGACTTTTCAAAAACGCCATGCTACGAAAAGACGACACCCAAAGTAAAACACAGTAAAAGAAAAATCTATACACTTGGCCACACTTAGATCAATAGAGGATTGTGTACGTGCGACGAAAATTTGTTTAGATCTAGAACGAAAAACGAAACAAAATAATACCGCGAGTCCACGAAAAGGCACACACTCCAAGTAATACGAATATTGAAAATAGAAAAAAGCAAAAATATAATTCAACTTAAAGGAACAACTGATTGTAGAGAAGCCGACAACCAACTCGCGGCACAAATTTAACGTCTACTAGAAAATAACAAGAGGAAATATGTAAAGTGATTTACACAGTACAGTTGCACGAAGTTGAAACAAATGTGACTCTAGCAATGGAACACGACAGTAGTGAAGTCTGAAAAGTGTGAAGTGAGCTGATCGTAAATTTTATCGTTTCGTTTTGGCCTTTCTCATTGCTGAGTCCTTGGGTTTCGTGCGAAGGAAAATCCAAAATTCCTATGTTTTTACGATGCAATAATATCGACAGATATATATTTAGTAAAACTATCGATACGACTTCCGAAAAATAAAAAGTAGTGAACTATGTTAAACAAGGGGAGGGGAAATGCTGGGAAATGTTTGCGAAATTCAGCGGAATTCTACGATAAAAGAAGTTTCGAGTTTATCGAAGTATCGATAGTTATAAATCACTATTGATATGTGATAAAATATCGATAAGCGTGAGAATCAGAGATCCGCAACAATCTGCAGACCGCAATGGCGCAATCGGCTCCAAAAGGTAAAAAATTAAAATAGACTGAATTGACGAATAAAATTTTATTATACAGTACCCGGAGTATAGTCAAAGCACATACAACAGCACACGTACACACGTTTTGGCAAATTTAGAGACAGTTTACGCCATTGACTAAGTACCCAGCTAGCTTACGTAGTTGCTGTTAAGGACTAGCGTCTAACTTTGATTTTTTAAGCCTAGCGTTGACCGAGTTGAGTATTATATTATTATTTATTATATACATACATGTCAATGATTTATGCATTACACATCTGTACTTTGTTCATCAAAATCGTTGACAGTGACTTAAAACTTATAATTATGTAAACAATATGCTGCAACCGACACGATCAACAGCTGACAATGACAAACGTCACTTCGTATTTCAAATTTTGAAGGCAATGCTGGCCCTACTGGCTTTGCTGGTTTCGTACTTTCATACATTATAATTTGTTTTCGGCAAAAATACAGTTTTTGTTTTCAAAACAGAAAACCCAATGTAGCTTATTTAATAGTAGCTATAGATTTTCTTTTTTCACAAAATAATATAGTTCCAAATTGTTCTTCAACTGGTCCTATTTTTTTTATTTGTTGTTATCATACTAAATCTGTACACAGAGAACTGGCTGCTGTAGACAAAAGAAATCAAAACCCTTGTCAAAAGGGATGGTTACTGAAGTGAGTTGTTGAGATTCAGATAAAAAATTATGTTGAACAGTCATGTATCTTTTTGTTCTTTTTTAAACTCGCAACAACAGCAGAGAACGGTTTTAAGTATGGTGAAAAAAATTGAACGCTGGTTTGCGTTCAGTGACTCCATGACTGAAATAAAAATTATTAAAAATTTCATTTTTAAGAAAACTAAAAATCACGAAACTCCAAAAATTCACCAATTTAAAAATCAAAAATCATCTGGAGATGCCGGGGATCGAACCCGGGACCTTTCACATGCAAAGCGAACGCTCTACCACTGAGCTACATCCCCACGTGACTAAAACACAATAAAACTTTCCATTCCCTATGTAAAGTACTAAGGCTATCGCTGCAACAGCCATGATCATTATTAAGTTTAAAAACCTATTACAATCACCAATTTTTTTTTTTCCATAAGATTTTGAATTTTCTTCAGTGGAAAAGTTGAAATAAGAAAATAATTATTTTGTCATTAGTTCATTAGTTTTCTGTAGCTTTGTTTTATCCATCTAAGTAAAGTCTGTTGGAATATGATTCCTCACCACCACACTCCACTGATTTATATGTATGTACTTTGAAAAACCTACATAAATAAAATGCTTGAATATATTTTCGTGCCACCTAATCAGAAGCACTGGTTTCCAAATCTGGAAATATTCAACTCTGACAATCTCAATGTTTTCCATTGACCATCAGACCTTGTACACTTTTGTTAAATAAAATACATGATGACTGAAAACATTATTTTCTTTGCATTTAATCTTTGAAATACCTCAACATGTTAGCAGAGCACGGTACAGAAGCTGTGTTTGATAGGATTAAACTAACTTACACCAACCTACACCAGTAAAGATATTCCAAAAATAATCAAGTAAAACTTGGCGTAAAGTCATATAACATTCTGAAATTTGTGGAATCACCCTCCCGGTATAGGTTGGTGTAAGTTGGTGTAGTCCTATCAAACAGAGCTATTGAATATGTTGATTTTAATGTGAAATGTGATCGCTATGTTTTAACTTTTCCTCCTTCGTTATCACTCAGCCTGAATTCTATGTTTTTTTTTTTAACTGTGAAAATAAAATTTTCTATTTTATGGTGATATCCATGAACGTTTATTTATTTATTTTTCTTCTCTTCCTTCTTCATTTTCTTCAACCTGTGTTTTATGTTTTCTTTTTCAACTGTGAAAAAATGAAAATAAAATTTTCATCCATTTATATGATGTTATCTGTGACCATTTATTTTTTTGATTCTAATTTTGCGATAAATTTATGGAAAATATGATAATTGACAATAATGTTTCAATTTCAACTGTTTCATCTTTGTTAAGTATTATTAAATGAAATATATAGCAATACCACTTCCTTTCAACAGTTTTTTCTTTTTGAAAATACTTCCAAAATTTCTTGATTATTTGTATTTTTTATTTTCAGTTTTTATTCACAGTTGATGTTAATGGTGTCACCCTAGGGTCACTTTTCATAACAAATAAAACAAACCTTAAAAAAAAAAAAAAGAAAAAAATTGTAAAAATGAAGCAAAAACCCTGTTGCCACATTGTCTAGTGATGAAGGTTGTATTTTTTCACTTAGTGTGAACCTTTTGTGCCACCAATTAAAATAAACAGTGGTGTACCAAAAAGTAAAAAATCTTTTCTGTTTGTGAATTAGTGAATCTTTGTGTCATTTGTCAAACTTTGCCCATTTTTGAAAGTACATTAGATGTCTCTTGTTTTATAAAAATTAAATAATTTAATCATACAAACAACCAATGCAAACCACAATCAACTTTTGGGTGCCAACTCTTTCATCAAAATTGAGAATTTGGAGAAGACAGATCATTCATGAGAATATGTGAGAAACTAAGTCTTGTTTGATGTACCAAACATTAATATGATGAATAAATTATCAACATTGATGACTATTGTGGGTGTGTGCGTAGATATACACGACACCACACAAACACCAATCAGGTCGGTTGCGTATACGTGTAGTAGTATATGTGCGGGCCGAGCCCAGTAAATAATTAAGCTGTGCAGACGAAATACACAGCCGTGAGCGCAAAAAGGTTGTTTGCGGGTTTTACCCCGCTGGCCCGCTAGGTGGTCGACGAGTGTGTAATACACACTCGTTCGTCATCGACCACCCGTCGCCACACCACTCTCCTCCTAGTAAGTTTCCGAGGAAACTTACGGTGACCTGTGACGCCAGTCAAGTGTGGCGCGGCGTTCACTACTACGCTCACGGATACCGTTCACGAAGTAGGATCGCCAGGTCTCTTCGGTTTGGACTTACCGAAGTTGGCTGGGAGTGTGGGTCGGGAAGGGCGTATTCGGGGCGCTCGAGGCTGGGGAATTGGGTGCACTCGAGGTTGGTGCCTTATGAGCGGAGTCTGAGGACGAGACGTGGGGATGCTCATAAGGGGTGGCGGGTAGGTAACTGGTGCCGCCATTAAAGGCGACGTTACCATGGCCGGAGGATAAACCGGTGCCGCAAGTTGTAGATGCGGGGGAATGGGAATTCCGGGCGGTGGCATCACAACTTGTGGGAGTGGCATCGGGGTTGTCGCTAGGGCGAGCGACAGGGCATTGTGTGCTGCGAGCACAGCGGCAGTGAATTGCTCCCACGGCTGCAGGGATTGATTCTGCGGTACAGGAGGAACCACCGGTTGCAGTACAGGGGGCTGTACCACAGACGGGGCGGACTCCTGTACGGGAGCCGGTAATGGAGCGGGAGTTCGGGACTTGGTCTTGCCGCGTCTTTCGTCCCGTTTGAGTTCCATATAAGACATACCGCGAGCGCGAGCTTCACGCCGGGCGCGGCCTCCTGCCTTACGGTTCAAACGGGGACGCTTCACCGGTTTGTCATCAGCCGGGGGACTCTTGCTACGAGAGGTGGACGGCTTTGACTCGGGGACTTTTACCGGTGAAGGTGTTGCCATTGGGTCGATAACGGAGTTGTTATCGACGGCAGCACTTTCTGTCGGTTCGACCTCTTCACGTACTGGTGAAAGTACGCGTCGAGGGACCGACGTAGGGGTTGGTGGGAGATGGACGGTTGGGGCCGGAGATGGGTCGACGTCCATCGCGGTCTCTTCCGGGGCAGTCGGTACGACCGAAGGGCGAAGTAGCGGAGACTTGCCTTTCGGGACTGACGATGCCGTTTGTGAGGCTACTGGTGCCTCCGTGACTTTAGAAGTCGACGGTTGGGGGGACCGCTTTGCTGCTGCAGTCGGACGTTTAAATCCGCTGGTTCGTAGCGTGGCAGTCTCTTTCGTCCGGCGCTTCCGAAGAGGAAGCGGTTCAATCCGTTTAACTGTCTTGAGCGGCGGGAATTCCCCAGAGGGGATACTCGCCGAGGAAGACAGTTGGGAACCGGGCAAAGGTCCCTTGGATTGAACGCGCTGTACGACTTCGGCGAATGTGCGGGTGTCAATCCGCGCATTGCTGAACTGTACAGCGGTCCGGGCGTGAGGCGGCGTCTCCACCGAGTACGCGGTCTTCCTAGGGAGTGGCACGAAGACTCGAGAACGAGAGCTACGGACTAGGCCGCGCTGTACGAACTCGGAGCCTCGCGCTGCTACCCCGGGAGCAGGCCGGTACTGGCGAAGAGGCGCGCCTCGACCCCTGGCAGCAGACTCCACCTTCTGCCTTAGCGTCGGTCGCCGGTGCGGTACTCGCGAAGGAGTACGGCGTGTACCTTCTTGTGCCAGTCCGTCAGAGGTAAGCGTCACGGATGACGCCGATACTTGATCGGACGTTGAAGGTACAGGCGACGTCTGCTTCACCGGCGGAAAGGTGGCAGTAGCCGTGGTGGAAGGAGACGGGGCAACGTCAGCTGGTGACGTCGGGGAGGAAAAGGTGGGAGAGGGGGAGCGATGGTCGTCTACACGAGGAGACGACGGTGCATCGCCGTTACCACCCTCTGTTAATGGGGGGGTAGCCCTTAAAAGGGCTGTTTCTTCATCTTCGGAAATATCCGGAATGCTAGGGGAAAGACGCTCTTGGGACATATCGTCAGTCTATTACGCTATACGACATATAATTAAAAGCGCCTGTTGTGTAGCATTTGATGAAGAGTATATAACAGCCAAGCACGTCAAGAGAAGAGTGAGTGTCTAAAACACGAATTTCACTCGTTTTCTTGACCGTAACCGCCGTTTATTTTCGTCTCGTAAACACGAACGAAGTTGCGGTTGCGGCAGCTGTTGTTGCACATTAATATTACGAGTTCGTTTTGTAGGCGGGGCCAGTTCGTCTTCCGAGGAAGAAGACGCGTCGTACTTATGCGACTGGGTGGCGCCACGAAACAATTTTCGTAATACGTCGTCGTCTACAACGCTTGACTTGTCGTCAGTTGCGTGAGCCGACTCGGACGAGTGCGGGAGGGGAAGGGAAATCGCAATCGGTTCGTCGTCGAGCATAGTGTCAGCTGTTCGACTAGAAGACTGACCGATGGGGTGCGATTGTGTATTTTCCTTCGATAACGCTTCGGGAGGCGATTCTTTATTTTGATCGTGTGTATTTACGATCGGGGAAGAATCGAGCGTGTCGTCTGTGTGTGTAGACGACGTCGAAGGTTGGGGTGAGGCATTCGGGGGTGAGTCGTCGTTTTTAGGTAAAACGACCTCAGATGACAAGTCAACTGTCGGTCCCGAAGGATCATCGACGGAAGTTGAGTCATCTGGGTCGGCTTCTATGTCTGTGTAGACATAGGCCGACTTTAGGCGATCGATCGATACGCGTGTGTGTCGTCCTTGTATGTCGATCTCGAACCATTTATCCGTACGGTTGAGGACTTTGTACGGTCCGGAGTACGGTGGGTCGAGTGCCTTACGAGGTGTATCGACGCGTAGCCATACGTTTTGGGCTGATTTTAAATCAGCGGGGACGTATGAGGGGGAATCGCCGTGGTTGCGGGTGATTTGGGTGAACGCATTCGCACTTTCGCGAATGCGTTGAGGAAGGTTAGTGCCGTCGATGTGGGTGACGACACTTGGTGGGCTGTCTTCGAAGAAATCAGCCGGGAGACGGAGCTCTTCACCATAAAGGAGTTGGGCTGGGGATACGCCGAGATCGGAGATGACCGTCGAGCGTAGGCCGAGAAGAATGAGAGGCAAATCGGCTGCCCATTCTCCACGCGAGTCTTTGGAGTTCTCGCGGGCCATGATGGTGGCTTTGAGAGTTCGATGCCAGCGCTCTATTTTGCCGTTCGATTGGGGGTGATACGCCGTAGTTGAGATTTTGTGTATTCCCAACTGGCGCGCAACCGAGTTAAATAAAGCGCTTTCGAACTGGCGTCCTTGATCCGTCGTTATGGTTTCAGGGACGCCGAAGGAGGACACCCAGTGTTGGACGAAGAGTGTTGCCACTCGATCCGCGGAAATATCCGTTGTCATGATGGCGTGAGGCCATCGTGTGGCGCGGTCAATCATTGTCAGACAATGACGAGGACCGCTAACCGTCGGCAACGGACCCACGATATCGATGTGCACATGCTTTAAGCGATCGGTAGGGCGGAAAGCTTGGAGAGGGGCTTTGGTGTGTCTACCGATTTTAGCTTGTTGGCATGCGGTGCACTCTTTCGACCAACGTAGGCAGTCAGATCGTAGGCCAGGCCAAATGAATCGATTAGCGATCAGACGGGCAGTTGTCCGGCCGCTCGGGTGCGAGAGCCCATGAATCGAATCGAAGATGATTCTCCGATATTTGGCGGGTACGAAGGGTCGTTTTTTCCCCGTGGACGTGTCGCACGTTAAGAGTAACGTGTGTCCGGGTACTCTGAACGATTCGAGGATGAGGGCAGAGTTGGGGTCTGCGAGGTATTGGGCGAGTTGAGGGTCGTGTTGTTGGCAAAGGGCCATTTCATTGTATGGCACAACACAGGGAGAGGTAATGGCGGAGATTGATATACGTGACAAACAATCAGCGGCTATGTTGTCCTCTCCTTTGATGTAGCGAATATCCGTTGTGAACTGCGAGATATACTCAAGTTGATTTTGCTGGCGTGGTGAAGCTTTCTCGCACGCCTGAAACAGGGCAGTCGTGAGGGGCTTGTGGTCCGTATAGACGGAGAAAACACGCCCTTCGACCAGGTTACGGAAGTGCTTCACCGCTGCAAAAACAGCGAGTAATTCGCGGTCGTATGTTGGATATCGGCGTTCGGTGTCTGATAATTTGCGGGAGAAGAATGCCAAAGGCTCTAGCGATCCGGCACCGTGTTGATAGAGGGTAGCCCCTATCGCGTGGTTAGACGCGTCGGTTGCCAAGACGAGTTGTTTGGACTCGTCGGGATGCGCCAAAAGAGCAGCATTCGCTAACGCCTGCTTTAAGTCGCGGAAGGCGGTTTCGGCAGTGTCAGTCCAAATTATCGGGGTTTTGTCACGTTTTTTGTTGGAATGGATAAGCGCGAAAAGTTTACTCTGAATGTGAGCGCAATGTTTAATTGTACGCCGGTAGAAATTCACCATTCCGAGAAAGCGCCTAAGGTCATGAACGGTTTTGGGAAGTGGGAAATCGAGTACAGCTTGGACACGTTCGGGGGTAGGTTTGATACCTGAGCTGTTGACTCGATGGCCAAGGAAGGTGAGCTCTTCACGTTCATGTTCGGACTTGTTACCGTTGATAGTGAGGCCAGCGTTGTAGATACGCCGTATGACCTCGGTAACACGCTCTTCGAGCTCATCGGGGTTGGAGGCGGTAATGAGGATGTCATCAATGTACGCGTAAGCGTAGTCGATGTCTCGCAACAATCCATCAATGTACCGTTGGAAGGTTTGGGCGGCGTTTCGAAGTCCGAAGGGCATATACGGGAATTCGTAGAGACCGAAGGGGGTTATGACGGCTGTCTTGGGGATGTGTTCTTCGGTCATCGGGACTTGGTTAAACGCCCGCACGAGATCTAATTTTGTGAATAATTTGGCTCCAGCTAGTCTGGCGTGGAAATCCATAATATTCGGGACAGGGTATTTGTCGGGGATAGTTCGTGCGTTGAGTGCTCTGTAGTCACCAAGCATGCGCCATGTTTTGTCAGGTTTCATGTGCATATGCAAGGGGGATGACCAGGCACTTTTGGAGGGTCGGCAGTCACCACGTTCGAGCATGGTTTGGAAGGAAAGGCGGGCTGCCTTTAGCTTCTCGGGATGTAGACGACGGGCACGGCAAAACACCGGTCGACCTACAGTTTCGATATCGTGGGTGACTTCGGTAGGGGAAATCCTCGGGCGTAAGCCTTCTTTACCGGTTACGCCGGGAAATTTGTCGAGGATTTTTTGGAATCGACTATTTGAGTGGGCGATGGTCAAGCAAATTTCCGGGGGATAGTCGATGGGTCGGGGTTTACCTACAACGGCAAGTCCAGTGGTCTTATCAAGGAGGTGCCCTTCGCTGACATCGGGAAGCAGTTGGTAATGGCTAAGGAAATCTGCTCCGATGATGGGATCAGCGATATCGGCGATGATGAAGGCCCACTTAAATTCGCGACGAAGGCCGAAATCTACCTGCACCAGCTTAACTCCGTAAGTACTAATTGGAGTTTGGTTCGCAGCGTAGATTTGGAGCTTAGCGTTGCATTTCCGGTCTTCAGCGGTTGGAGGTATAGCCGATATCTCCGCGCCAGTGTCAACCAGGAAGTGATGCTCGCTAAGCAGATCTTCCACGAATAGACGGACTGAATTGAAAACGAGTGGGAGTGCCGTCTTGACTGACTCGTTTACTCGTTTCCCGAACGGGTAGGGGATTTGGAATCGCGTCGGTCGCGATTTTGGGGTTTGTCCCACCATGAACATGGGGGGTCAGAGCAGTTGCGCGATTTCCTCCCGAACTGTTGGTGATACCAACAGTAGCCATCACGGGAGCGGGAGGGAGAGCGGGTATTTACCGGTCTCTTACCATCGATGACTCGTAGCGTCGTCCGTGGTTTTGAACGACCGGAGCTAGAGTCACGAGAGCGCGATCTGTCTCTGGACCTGGCATCGCGTGAACGCGAACGCCTATGTTCAGGGAACGGGGCGGGGTTTTTGGGGGGGTCGACAGAACTCACCTGTTTTCCAGCCAAGAGCTGTTGAAGCAGCTGGGTAATGGTAGCTAGTTCCGAGGAATTAGCCGTTGGTGCTGTCGACGGAGGTGCCGCGGGAGTTGCGATAGCGGAGACTGGTGCTGGTCGCAGGGGATGTCGACGGAAAGGTTTGCTCGAGAGCTATTGCCTCGTCAGCTTCGAGCGCTGCCTGTCGAGAGGTTGCGGGCTTAGTCATGGCCAATGTTTGGCGGATATTGACCGGGAGGGATTGGAAAAGAAGGTTGCGGAGGACATCGTCATTTACTCTTCCTTCGTTTAGGGTGACGAGGCGGCGATGGTACGCCGAGGGCCTCTCGGAAGGTTGACGATGGGTGTTTTCCAACAGAGTTCTTATCCGGGTGTAGGAGGAGGGGGAAAACTCCTGTTGGATCTGATTTCGGAGGTTCGACCAAGTGTGCAGCGAGTCGTCGGAACTGTAAAGTAATTCCGACACAGCATTGGCTACCTGGGTCGGCAAGTGGCCGGAGATCGCCAGGTAGAGCTGAGACTCGCTGGTATTGCCACTGGCGCGAGCAAGATTCTCGATCTGCTGTAGCCAGAGACGCACATTCTCGGCGTTGAACGGGGGAAGGCCTGTTAATAACCGTGGAGGGTGAGCTTGTAAGGAGGAGTGGGCAGTAATCGCGGCGGAATTTGCTTCCTGCCGGTGCGATTGCCGATCGAGGATGGGAGACAGCCTCAGCGTGGAACTGTCAACCGGCTGGTGCTGGTTGACCGGAAGTTCCTCGCTCGGAAGGTAGTTGTCGAGGAAGGGTCCGAGGCCTACAAGCGTAGAGGACTGCGGGATCGCCGAGTTCGTCGGTACAGTTGACGAACGCATGCTGGCATGCGGCGTTGAGTGGATGGCAGGCATGGGGTTGAGCTGGTTCTCCGTCCTCCTGGGAGGATTGCTGACTGTGGCCTTGGTAGGCGTCAGCGGGAGAACCAGGTCGTCGAGAGACGACGGAGTTAATTTGGAGGCCATGGAGGTGGTTGAAAACAGAGGTTAGGTTTACACCTTCCTCGTCGGCAGCTGATTGCCGACTGTTTGCTTCTCTATGGGTTGGCTGGTCGGTATTTGCGTACCGACGTCGAGCCTGGAGAGAGAAGTGGAGATTAGGGTAAGGGAAAGGGAGGAGAAGGAGAACCTTCTCCGTCGGCAGTCGAGTGCCGACTGATTTTTCTGGTCGTTGGTCGGTACTTAAGTACCGACGGGCAACGAGGGAAAGGGGAAGGAGAAGGAGAACCTTCTCCGTCGGCTGACGAGAGCCGACTGAGTTCCTTCTTCGGTTGTTGGCGGGTATGCCAACGTTTGAAGAAGGGGCGTGGTTTAGGGAAAAATCAGCTGGTAAGAGCCGATTGGTTGTTTCCGAGCTAGTCGGAAGCAGGTGGGGAAGGAGGTGACGGTTCCTTCCCCCGTCGACGGTAAACGTCAACAACAAAAATAATACTTACGTCGGGGTCACCACTTGTGGGTGTGTGCGTAGATATACACGACACCACACAAACACCAATCAGGTCGGTTGCGTATACGTGTAGTAGTATATGTGCGGGCCGAGCCCAGTAAATAATTAAGCTGTGCAGACGAAATACACAGCCGTGAGCGCAAAAAGGTTGTTTGCGGGTTTTACCCCGCTGGCCCGCTAGGTGGTCGACGAGTGTGTAATACACACTCGTTCGTCATCGACCACCCGTCGCCACAACTATAAACAATGACAAATAAATATTAGATAAAGAATTGAACCATTAAGTTAAACTCAATTTATTACAAGTCATTAAAAACATTGTTGACAGTACAAAAGATGATGACTGACATAATCACAGATTAACGTAGTTCAAAAATAACGAAAAATCATAATCAAATCACAAATGAAAAGAACGAGTGTCATCATCACAAAATAATCACAGAACATAAACAAATGGAAATAATTAGATATATTTCAACAGAATAGCCTATGGTATGGGAAACCAACAAACAGTAAAAAATGGCTAGAGAATATACTTTTGAATAAAGGTAATCAACAAGTAATTGTCTACAAATAAAACTTCGTCAATCAAATCGTGTTTTATGAGTCTTGGTTATATGTTGATCGATGGAAAAATTAAAAAACACAAACATCAAAGTTGCAGCCATTGGATATAAAACAGAACTCAAGCAGGATAAGTCTTAATAATATATTTATTTCATTGTCTTGGTCTCATTTGTGCTCATGTTCATTTCATTTAGAACAAAAAATTATTAATTTTACAAAATTTTAATATAAAGACTTAGTCATTTTTTCTTTATTCTGATACAAGTTTCTCATAAGTTGAGACTCACTCAAAATAGGAAAATGGGCCATTGTTGTCTTTATAGAACTCATTGATGCCTATATTGAAAGTATTCATTTTGTATAAACTCTTTTATGTTTGACATACAACTACTTCAATACATTATTAATGAATTTTTTTATTTATTTCAACTGGTTAAATTTTTTTTTGATAATATTTTAAAAAAATTGTTCTTTACATATTACATATTAATTAATATTCTATAATCTTTATAATTGACTCGAATACAGCAAGTTTCCACTACAAATTTTGCAACAATATTCCAATATAAACGTTTTGTTCTGCCCACAATACACTGAGTTGATTTTTATAGAAAAAAAAAAAAAATTGGTAATTTAACAATTGATTAATCAATCAAAAGTGGCATGGCAGAGAGATTAATGTGTCATGGGTAATATAAAATTTAGACATATATAATTAATTTTATTGAAATAAATTTTTTGATTAGCTTTAAATATTATAACTTTCCATTCCCTTAATCAAGCAGTTAAGTCTGTGAATTGCATTATCAAGCAGTTAAGCCCGTGTTACCCTATAATTATAAGCTGTCTCTTGTTCTGAGGTAGTACCCTTTTCCAAAAAATTCCTTCTCAACTAATAATGTCTCAATTCAAAACAAAAAAGGTCTTTGATGGCTGAAATTACGATGTGTGGAGGACCACTATGGTCTCTGCATAATATGCAGAAGGATTATATTTAATAATGAATGACCTAGAAATGGAAAACACATTTTTGGGTCTTGAATTGATAAATTTTTTGAATCCTGCAGATGCAGCTAGTGTAGCCAGTTACATGGCATATTTTTATAGTCAAGAAAAGGGGAAATTGTTACAATGAACTAATTGAGAAAGTTAAAGATCTCCAAACAGTGAATCAAATATTAAAAACATTAGATGAGTAGTATAAAAGCTGCACCCAGGTTACTTATATAAATGCTAAAAAATATTTTCAAAACTTAAGATTTAATAGTAATGGAAATATGAGAAGATATTTAGACGTATTTGCAAGATCTACTCAAAACATAAGAGACTGAAAAAAATTTAGAAAAACAGGAGATCAAACAATTATTAATATTTTCAAATATGGAATATGACATAACTTGTTTAGAGTTTAGCACTTTGCCACAGGACAATGGTATGTTCAGTTATGTGGAATTGCAGGGGAGTGTTGAATATGATTTCTAACCACCATACTCCACTAATTTATATTTATGTCCTTTGACAAACTTTTATAAATATAATACATGAATATATTTTTGTGCTACCTAATCTTCAGCATTGGTGTCCAACTTTGAAAATATTCAACTCTATTCCATCACTTGTGAATTTGGGTTGAATTTAGAAATCAGTTGCTTGAACTAGAGTGTACTTACGTTCTTGGCTAATACAATAATTGCATGCAAGTGGACTGTCTTGCTTCGGGTAATTTTTTAATTTTATTATTGTTCTATGTTTCCTAGTTGTACATTATTGATCTATTTTGTTAATTATTGATTTGTCATTTTTGCCTTTCATCAACATACGTTTAATATTAGACAATTGGGAAGAAAAATGTTCAGTGTTGAAGCTCTTATGCAGGGGGGTGTTGGACTATCACTCACATTTCACTTCTCTCATATTGGGAACACTCACATGACTAGACTTTACAATGCACATATTATATTTTTTATTTGTGGTAATACTTATTTTTCTCGTAGCTGGAGAGAGAATCCTTCATTTCTGTACTTTCAATGTTTCTAATATTCTGCTTTTGAATTGTTATACTTTTGAACTTTGAACAACTTTCTTTATTACTTATTGTTGGGATACGATTCCCTCACTATCTCACAAATATAAGTATCTACATACATGCTCAACCTGTAACTAAAATATATACATAATATTTCTGTACCGTACATATGGCGACACTGATTGTCACACAATATTATTTTCCACCTTTGATTAATGGAAACTGTTCTCCATTCGGTAGTCGTTGTTACGATATCTTCAAATAAAATAGTTGAGTTCATATTTTTAACTTTGTTTGATTTCTAAAGATCTTAACTCTCCTCAACACTTATTAAAAAAATCCTCATCCACTATAAAAATTAAAAAAATTAGAAGATTGTAATTGAAGAAAATTAGAATTTGTCGGACAGAGTCCATGTAACTCTTATATGTCTCGTTCACAACCTGGCAACACTGAACTCTTAACATGTAATATTCGTATTCATACTCTTACACACACTGTTACGTCATAGTGGGGAACTCGCTGTTTCTCTACTCACAATTTAAAATGTATTTTGTCTGTTAGTTAATCATCCATTAAATGTTGTTCAGTTGAATCTGTTTCTGTTATTACTAGAAAATACAATTCTCAGTTAAATATTATCCTCACATGTTAGCAGAGCGCGGTATTTCTTGTTATTTTCCTTTAAAACGTTAATTAAATTAATTTGATGTGATACTGGTGATTTTTTCTCAAGTATTAATTTATTTTATTTGTGAATTTTCCATCGGGAGTTGAAGGATTCGGCGATTGCTATTTTTTAGCTATTTAAATTTTTGGGGTGCCAATCAAACTTTGGTTCAACGTGGCAAAGGATTTGAGATCGCATAATTTCCACTGATGATCGATGTGATGTTGGATGAAAATAACTAAAAAACAAGTTGTATAACTCAGAAAAGCCTTCAAAATTTTAATTCAATTTTTTTACACAACCCCGACTTAGGCTGCTGGAATCGATCTTCGAAGTCAAGTAAGCTGAAGTAAATAAAAACAACTGGAATTTGAAACCTAAAATCCTGGTGAGTGCTGAGTTCATTAAAGCTGTTTCACCTTTTTCTTCTAGGCCCAACATCTTGCAAAATTTCAACATGGGACTTCATCTTCATTAGTAGAAAAATCAAAGTTCAACATCAAAAGCTGCAATAGAAACATTGAATTTACATTGGTAATTGTGGAATACCTTGTTGTGAGAGATATTCTCACCAGAAGGAAATTCAACAGAATTTAAGCGTGTTCAGCCACTTTGTACACAAGTACGGGTAAGCCAAAACCAAGGCAAACACTGGCGATTTTAGAGCCGGTTCAGGTGGTTTATATACGGCTTATTCGCACGCACACAAACACACATACGTAAGATAATACGTACGTTGGTGAGGGCGGCCAAGTTGCATCATCCCCCCTCATGATAAGAGATGGCTGGCCGGTTTGTGTACGGATTGTGACATTGTTTGGTGATGTCACGATTCGGTACTCGTACATTACCTGCATGTACTTGCAGGTAATTACGATCAAACGTATTTTGTGTTGTTTAACGTCACGAGGACGATTATTAGCCTGCCCTTTGGGGCGGTGACTGTTGTCAAGGGGTCTGAGCCCCTTTACCTCATACTGTTGAGTCCCCACAGCTACTCCCCCCCAGTTTTTGTGCTGCAAAAATGATCAAAAATGGGCAAGGCCTGGGGGACATGCGGGTTTCTACTTTCGCCTCTGGTCGGCCTCCCATTTTGCCAGGACGCTACCTACCACGGCCCAGATGCACTCGTAGGACTCTCTACGGGCGTCCATCCAGGCCAGGTAATTTACCTGGCCGTCCTCTCCCCTACACCTTGGTGGTACATTTTTTGAGTGGGCGTAGGGGTGATGACGGGAGTGAGGGGGCAGCAGACGCTTAAAAATTGGCTTCCTTAGCATCGGGGAGTTTGAGTTTTCCGCTGCTAAGATGGCCATTTTTGCTTTTTCGTTTGCGGCCCTCTCAGCTGTGAACAAGAACCTCATCGGCTCCCGTTTTTCCTCCAGTTTTGGCTCCGGCTTCGGTGGTTCCGGAGTCAGAGTCAGCTCCTTCAGCAACTGGGGAGGAGAGATAATTGGAGGCAGTGGAGTGGTCATCTCCGCTAGGACATCGTTGACTGGAGGAGCTGTGTCCATGAGCAGCTCCTCCTCAATCTGGTCCAGCTCCATCTTCCGCTCGGTCTTCTGCTGAGTTTGTGAAGACTCAGCAGTTTTCCGGGCAAATTGGAAGGTGGCGGATTTTGGGATTGGAATTGGCAGTGATATTTAGAATATGTTTTAGTAGGAAAAGGAACCAAAAATATCAGAAAACACGTCCAAGATCTCTGGCGGTTCTGAAGTGGGTGATTTTACTTCAATTTTTGATTTACCATTACAGTTATGTTTTATTATTTTCGTATCTTCTTATCGACATGTAGAGGGGATAGCGCTTAAAATTCTCGGCCATATGCAAGTTTTCCAGTCAAGTTCTGATCAGTTTAAGCAAAGTTATGCCTGAAATAAACTCAGTAAATGTAATTTTCGAATTTTTATTACAAAGGAATCTCCGCTTGTGAAGACACAACGTTGAGATTATCTTTGTGTTTAACGATAAACGCACGTTGCAATGTTTTGTTTCCGTATTGCACGTGGATTTGTTTATTCCTGTTGTTTTCTTTTTGTTGGCATTCCTCGTTTACTTATCTCCGGAGTTACTTTTGTCTCACGGAGTTCCGATTTTCCTCGCATATTTTTTAGAGGGTTTCAACTTACGTAGCGGATATTACTTTTTTGGGAGTAAATTTTATTTTCTTCGCATTAACCTCTCAGACATGCGAGAAGAGTGGGAATTTTTACGTTTTTTACTGCCAGGGGGCCTGCCCCTTTTTTGTGGACATAAGGGGGCCTCAGGATCGAATGTTTTGGTGGTAACATCGTCCAAAAATTTTACCGACTTTTTTTAATGTTTTCTGTTGTAAATTATTTGTTTTACATTTTTCGAATATTCTTCCATTTTTGTTTGGGAATCTGTCTGGATATTTTCTATGTTTTCCTTCTGCAACCTTTTTATTCTTTTATCGTCACTTACCAAGTATGCAGGCTTCAATCTGTCAATTGAAATTGTTCGAGGTTCGCCTGCAATGAGTATCACAAAGTTTTTCTCATCTCGTGATACTACTTTGTAAGGACCGGCGTATGGTTTCTCCAGCGCAGATCTCATTTTTTCGTCTCTAACAAATACGTGTGAAGTATTGGCCAAGTGTTTCGAGACGTAAATCTTGGGCTGGCCATGGCGAGCTGCCTGTTTTAGGAAATTATTGGCATCATTTCTTATATTTTGTACCATGATTTCGGGGCTAACTTCCTTCGATTCTGTGAAGAAGTCCCCTGGAAGGCGTAGCTCTTCGCCGAACGCTAATTGCGCTGCAGAGTGACCTGTATCAGTTTGTAGGGCAGATCGAAGGCCTAAGAGGATGGTAGGGAGTACGTCTACCCATCTCTTGGTATCATGAGACATGATAGAGGCTTTGAGGTCTCTATGCCATCTCTCTATTTTGCCGTTGGCTTGAGGATGGTAAGCTGTGGTATGACTGTGTTGAACACCAAGCTTATTAGACAGCTCTTTAAAGAGCGAGCTCTCGAATTGGCGACCTTGATCCGTAATTATGACTTCTGGTACACCATACCTCGCAATCCAGGTATCGTATAACCTTGCAGCTACTGTGGGAGCTGACATCTCGTGTAGAGGGATTACTTCTGGCCATCGTGTTGCCCTGTCTATTATCGTCAACAGGTATCTGTGTCCTTGAGATGGTGGCAATGGGCCTACCAAGTCCATATGTGTACTTTTAAACCACTCCCTTTGTTTAAAGGATTTGAGGGGTGAGCGAGTGTGTCTTCCTACTTTGGATTCTTGACAGTTCAGGCAACTGCGAGCCCATTTGTTGCAGTCAGACTTCATTCGTGACCATACAAACCTTGCCAAAATTAATTTAGCACTACATTTTGGCCCAGCTTTTGACAGATTATGTACACTGTTGAAAGCCAACCTGCGATATTTTACCGGTAGAAATGGCCTATTCTTACCTGTACTGACGTCACATGTTAATAAAATATCAGTACCGGGAATTTTTCGCTGTTTCAATTTGAGAGTAGTATCATCGTTCGATAACAACTCTTGCAATTCGGCATACTTAAGCTGTGCTTTAGCTATTTCAGCATAAGGCAATTGAACAGGAGCCGAGATAGCTTCGATTCTACTCAAGGCATCAGCTGGAGTGTTAAGTTCTCCACTTATATACTGGATGTCGGTAGTCAATTGACCAATATAGTCTAATTGTCGTGCTCTTCTCGGTGATGCCGGTTCTGCTTTTTGTGTGAAGGCATATGTTAGGGGTTTATGGTCAGTATACACAGAAAAACATCTACTCTCTAATTGGTGCCTGAAATGCTTCAACGCAGCAAAAATTCCGAGCAATTCCCTATCGTATGTGCTATAGTTCTTTTCTGTTTTTGAGAGCTTCCTCGAGAAGAAAGCTAGCGGTAACTTCTTGTTGTCTTTATCCAATTGGTACAGGGTTGCACCAATAGCAAAATCAGATGCATCGGTACTCACGCATAACGGCAGACTTTTGTCTGGATGAGTCAATAGAGTTGCATTTGCCAGTGTATCTTTGATTTTCTCAAAGGCCTGTTCGGCTTCTTCATTCCATTCGAGTGGAGTCTTATCTTTCTTTTTACTTGTCTTAATTAGTGCAAACAGCTTACTTTGTTTGGCTGCTGCATTCTTCATGCAACGTCTATAGAAGTTCACCATCCCCAAGAAACGCCTGAGTTCAGCGACATTTGAGGGTTTCGGGAAATTCAGTATTGGCTCTACTTTGGTCTTCAAGGGGGAAATGCCTTCGGTCGAGACTTTGTAGCCGAGGAAGTCAATTTTGGTCTGTGCATATAAGCTTTTGCCTACGTTGATAATAAGCCCGGCAGCGTGTATACGCTGTATGACGGCTCTTACATTCTCCTCGTGCTGTTGCTCACCGCCTTCAGAGCAAATACAGATATCATCCAAGTATGTATATGCAAACGGCAATTCCCTAAACAGTCCGTTGATAAATCTCTGGAAAGTTTGTGCTGAGTTGCGAAGTCCAAACGGCATTCGAAGGTATTCGAATAGTCCTAAGGGGTTTATAACCGCTGTCTTTGGTATGTCCTGGTCAGCCATAAGAATTTGGTGGAATACCCAGTTGATGTCAATTTTGGTGAACATCGTTTTACCCTTCATGTTCGCGTTGAAGTCCATTATATTGGGGACTGGGTAGCGATCAGGAACTGTTATGGCATTTAAGGCCCTGTAGTCTCCAACAATTTGCCACTCTCCACTTGCTTTTTTGGTCATGTGGATAGGGGAGCTCCATGAGCTTTTTGAGGGGCGACATACGCCTTCCTCAATGATGCAATGAAAGTACTCCCATGCCACTTTGAGTTTGTCAGGCAGTAACCTTCGTGCTCTAGCATGGCAAGGCTGTCCTTTAGTTTCAATGTAATGAACCGTGTTGTGTTTGTATGTAGGATGCCTGCAAATTGATGGTTGAGTGACTCCAGGATAGTCAGACAGGATCCGTAAGAGTTGTCCGTCGACTTTTGTACAGCTGGATATATTTGTGTCCAGTCTGTAAGCATGCGTTTTGCCATCCACACAATTTTTAGTTTCACTATTGATCAGTTTGCCATGTTTGAGGTCAATGATCAGTCCATAATGTGCAAGAAAATCTACACCCAGGATCGGGTTTGGAACATCAGCAACCATGAAGGACCACGTCACTTTTTCCTTACGTCTGATGTCTACTTTGCTAATCTCAAGTCCGTAAGCTGAAAGGTTTTGACCATTCACAGTACGGAGATAGTATTTCGGAGGAAGTACTTTTTGGTTTTTATTTACTGGCAATATACTCAAGTCTGCACCTGAGTCTATTAAGTACCATCTCCTATTAGTCCTGTCCTTTATGAACAAGCGGCATGAGTGTTTTTCCAAGGGGTCTTTGGCCGCATAGATGGCCCCTCGTTCTAGTTTGACGCTTCCTTATTGTAGGATTTACCCCACCATTTGCACCTGTTGTTGCATTTGGTAGCTTCTGAACTAAACCTGTTGTGGAAGAAACAACATTTATCATCCCAATTTCGAGACTGGGTTTTGGGAGATGAGGTTCTAGGGGGAGTTGAACTCTGACCCCTGTTACTGGAACTAGATCTGCGGTCTCTGGACCGGGACTGTCGTCCTCTGGTATTGCTACTGTTGTTGTTGTTGCTTCTTGATTTAGATCGTTGTCACCAGCTACTATTGGGTTTTGTCGAGCTTTGGCTTTTGTTCTGTTTTACTTCATCGGTCAACTGAGCTATTTGGGCTCGAAGTTGAGCGAATTCTCCAGTCTCTGCAGACACTGCACTGAGCACGGGCTTTGACCTGGTGTATTCGAGTGCATTATCTGCTGATTTTGCAAGGATTCCAAGTCTGCAGATGTATTGATCACGATCAAACCTACAGCGGCTAGGCATTGCACAACACTTTGGGGAAGTTGTTTGCAAAATTGATTGCCTATGACAGAAGGGGCTACTATGTTATCTGCCTTCTGCCTTAATTTTGCCATGAAGATCGAGGGTTTGTCATCCCCCATCTTTATACCACCCATCACATTATCAATGATTTTGTTCTTTGTTTTTCCGAATGTGTTTTTGATCTTCTTGACAAACCAGGCATATTTGTCATCTTCTGTTGAAGGGCATTCCATGATGTCCGGAATGTGGCGGATTGTCTGTGGGGGCATGCCTCCACAGATGTGTAGATACCTGTGAGAAAATTGGAACAGCCAACGGATCAAACTACATGAAAATACGACGATGAAACCTAAACTAACGAAGACACGATCAAAGACTAGATACACACATTACAAACACATAAATAAGAAACTAAATATTCACTATTTCACGAATTTTATTCCACATAATAACAGCGGACATGTTAAATCACCGACGATTGATGAGCGACGAGAAGGCATACAAAACATATAATCACAGTTGAGTTACAAACACAAATATGACAGATTACAAATAATAACAAAACAGTGTTGCCACAACATGTGATGTGCGAGAATAATAAGTCGACGTATAATATAATTTGCTATTATTCTCACACGCCTCCTCAAATTATAATTATACGGTTATGTCAAATACTGATAAACAAACTTTCTAAATTAACAAAGTCATTAAAATAAAAATGACAAAAGTCAACAATAACACGAAAAATTACAACACAAAAAATATTAACATAAATGGTAAACATATATAAAAAGTTACATTAATTTTAACAGTTTACAAAACATATCAAATTTGGGCTTTGGGCAGCCCTTTGTGAAAACGTCCCCCAACTGTCGCGAAGTCGGTACGTACGAATACTTAAAATCTATATCTATGTGATTGCACACAAAATGGTACTTTACGTCTATATGTTTGGATCTGCGAGTATTCCACTTTCCAGAGTGCAGAAGAGCCAGACAACTCTGGTTATCTTTGTAAATCACAGCTCTGTCATTAGTCTGAATGCAAAAGTCACTTAACAGATACTTCAACCAGATCGACTCAGTGGTAGCATCGCATATTGCAATCAACTCACTCTCAGTGCTAGATAGTGCTACAGTTGGCTGCTTCTTGCTGGACCAGGACACCAGTGATCCATAAACAAAGACACAGTAACCAGAGATAGACCGTCTTGTGGTGACACAGTTACCCCAATCGGCATCAGAAAAAGTTTCTAAAATATTGCCGTTATTATCACATTCATTTGAAAATATTAATTTTTTATCTTTTGTGGTAACTAAATATTTAAGTACTCTTAATAAGTATTTGTGATGTTCGTCAGTGGCATAACTGGAGAATTGGCTAAAATACGATATTGCAAAGCAAATATCGGGCCGTGATCCTAGCATCAGATACATTAGGCATCCCTTGAGCTGTTGATAGTTGTTGTTGAGTACACTATCACACGCATTGAGATCCCTGTCCAACTGGAGTTTGGGGTCAATGGGTGTGTAGGTCGGTGCGCAATTTTCAACGCCAAAACGCCTAGCAACAGACTCAATGAGACTCCTCTGCTCAATCTCCAGTATGCCATCTTCACGATTGTGATTAATATTTAAACCTAGATATTTTTTTACCTTTGCTAGATCCTTACACTTAAATCTTTTATTAATTTCTTTTTTTTTAAATGTGATTTGTGTTTTATTATTTGAGCTAATCAGGACATCGTCAACATACGTGAGTAAATAGACTACAGTACCATCATTTTTATTTTTATATATATACAAGCAGTCATCCGCCGTACTCTGCACAAAGCCAAGAGCAACAAGGAACTTGTTGAACAATTTGTTCCACACCTTGGGCGACTGCTTTAGACCGTAGATAGACCTATTTAATTTTAAAACATTATCGTGTCTATTAATTTTAGTTTCTATCCCTTCAGGTATTTCAAGGTACACATCTTCCGAGAGAATACCATTCAGGAAGGCACTACATATATCAATTTGTTCAATATGAAATTTTAATTTATTGCTCACAGCCAAGAGGGTCCTGACAGTCGAAAGTTTCGCCACCGGCGCATACACTTCATTAAAATTGAAGCCCTTCTTCTGTTGGCATCCTCTGGCAACTAATCTGGCCATATATAAAACCTCATTATTAACATCATATTTTTTATTAAAAATCCAACGACACGTGATGGTGGGGGCTCCCGTTGGATGTTTGGTCACACGCCAAGTCTGATTGGAGTTCAGGGCACTTATTTCAGAAGAAATAGCATCCCTCCACATCAGACTGTCCGATGCAGCATTCGCCTCCTCAAACATCAAAGGGACGCCATCCTCAGCAAGATATATATTGCTTGCTATTTCATCACGTTTAGTCGTTTCCTGCGGAAGACAGTCCAAATTCAAGTCATCATCAACTTCAATATTTTCTAAATTTGATTCTGTGACTTCTGTGAAAATATCATCATCTTTCGTTTATTTATTTATATTAGTATCATCTATTTTATTTTTGAAAAACTCAACATCCCGTGACAGACGTATCTCCTTAGCATTTATATCTAATAATCTGTAACCACATGGAGAGTATCCTACCATAATCAACTTTTCACTTTTATTTTTAACCTTATTAGAGTCATGTTTGAATGACAACATATATGTGTTGCATCCAAACGTTTTTAATTTTTTATAGTCATATTGTTCATTGAACCACCTTTCAAAAGGGACAAAATCCTTATTTGTGGGGCATCTGTTCACAATATAGGCAGAGCACAATATGGCTTCCGACCAAAATATCTTACCAAGACCACTCTCAAATAACAGTGTCCTTGCCCTCTCACATAGCGTCCTGTTCATCCTTTCAGCTTTTCCATTTTGCTGAGGACAGCCGCCAACAGTAGGTTCGACAATGATTCCTTTCTCAGTACAATATGACTGGAAGGTTATGTTCAAATATTCTGTGCCGTGATCACATCGGAGTCTTTTTACATTATAACCAAATTTGTTTGAGACCATTTCATGATATTCCCTGAATTTAGAAAAAGCTTCCGTCTTACTGGTCAACAGGTACACACAACAAAAGTTGGAATAGTCGTCTATAAATGTCATAAAATACTTCGCTCCTTTATATGCAGGAGGATTTATAGGACCACAGAGATCGGTATGTACCAATTCCAGAGGCTTATTAGTTTTTCGTTCATGCCTCAAGAACGGTTTCCCGCTCTGTTTCCCCATCACACAGGGCTCGCACAACAATCTGCGGTTGGAGTCAACATTCGGTATTAAACCTCTGTTTGACAACAACTTGACATCGTTCACATTCAGATGAGCAAGTCGTCTATGCCACACAGTCAACGGGCTCGACTCATCCTCCAACGTCAGATTACACGATTGACTAGACATTTTAAAAAAAATCAATCGTGTAAAGATCTGAATTCACGCTAACACCAGTGGTCACTATTTTACCACTGCAGCGTTGGATGACATCGACAGATTCCTCTTTAAACAGAGTATCGAAACCCGACTTGCTCATTTGTTTTACCGAAAGCATATTTTGCGGCAGCTCCCAAGCATACCTAACATTTTTCAATTCAATTATTATTCCATTCAACAATTTTAATTTCACTGTACCCACAGACGTGACGGAAAGCGAAACTCCCTTTTTCGCAACACAGATACTATGAGGTTTAATCAAGTCTATGTAGTCACTGAACAAACTTATATCATTAATTATGTGAATTGTGCATCCACTGTCTACTACAAATGTGGTTCGAGGCATCAAATTTGTATCTTCCTTTGCATTACAGAAATCATCAATTTTATTATTACTATTATTATTTACTGTGAAACTATAACCCACATCTGAGCAATCGTTATTATTATTAAAATTTTCGTTGCACATCTATGCAGAACTCCTATTATTATTATTATTATTATTAGTAGCATGGTCATTAGAGCGATTTCCATTATTACTATTACTACTACAATTATCGTTATTATTATTTCTATTTTTAACATAGCAATTTTTTGCTATATGTCCGATCTTATTACAATAGTGACATTTAATATATGAATGTGCATTGTCATTACCAGAACTACGACCATTTCCATTAAAATTATTATTATTATTGTTGCTTTGTGAGTTAGAATTGTGATTATTACTTCTACCTCGATTGAAACCACGATTATTATTTCGATTTTGGGACCTACCACGATTAAAACGATTACTATTACTATTACTATTATTATTACCAGAATTTCATCCGATACTGTTATGATTCCCAAAAAACACGTTCTCCTCACCAGTGACAACCACTGATGAAGGTTTTTGATATGCAGAATTCAGAGAGTTACCTCTCACTGTCGATTTACTATCAGAAGATAGTTCATGCTGGAAGTTGTTTAGCTTCATAAACACACCATCCCAGGTGACGACTTCTGTATCCTCTATCACCACTTTGATCGGACGAAACTCTGCAGGCAGCGATCGCAGCAATACCAATATAAACTGTTTTGTGGTTGTCAGATCTCCCAATTCAGTTAATCGTCTACAACGGGCACGAAAATCAAGCAGATACTTCTGCAAATCAGAACCAGAAACATACCATTTTGTGTACAATTCACCTTGTAAATCCATCAGTGTCTGGTCATTGCCGTTGTCAATCAGGTTTGCCAGCACATTGAACATCTCCTTTGCGGTGGTATAAGTCTGAAGCATCTCCAAGTATTCATCGGTCACGTTGTATGCGATCAGAAACATAGCTTTGGCGTTCTCCTTGGACCAGGCATCTCCCCTATTACGAACAGTAGGCAAAGAATCGACAATTATATTACTTAACGATTCCTTCGCCAACAGCAGCTCCATCCTAAACTCCCACGTTCGGCCATTCTGCCCATTAAACGGCTCAATCGTATTCTGCTTTCTCACGTCCATCTCGGTAACAGGTAACGACGATCAGTTGCACCGCAAATCAGCAATTTCAGCAACTATCAGATACGTCAACCAATGATTCAACACGAACGAGATCACAGGAACATCGAGAAGCGAACATATCAAACAATGAAAAATAAATTAGAAGGCATGGTACTACTTGGGAGTGACGATCAGGATTCGACTGCACAACTTTGAAGACTCAGAACAATGGCAACCACGTTGACATCCAGGTAACTGGGCCCATAACCTGTGAGAAAATTGGAACAGCCAACGGATTGAACTACACAAAAATACGACAATGAAACCTAAACTAACGAAGACACTGAGCAAAGACTAGATACACACATTAAGAACACATAAATAAGAAACTAATTATTCACTATTTCACGAATTTTATTCCACATAATAACAGCGGACATGTTAAATCACCGACGGTTGATGAGCGACGAGAAGGCATACAAAACATATAATCACAGTTGAGTTACAAACACAAATATGACAGATTACAAATAATAACAAAACAGTGTTGCCACAACATGTGATGTGCGAGAATAATAAGTCGACGTATAATATAATTTGCTATTATTCTCACAATACCGCTGGTTCAGTGTAATGTTTTTTGTCTTGAACCTGCCTTCTAATAGAGTCAACCATAAGTCTACCTCATTGGGCAGAAATTCCAGGATCTCTATCCTCCGTCTGTAGAAGTTGGGGTTTTGCCCTGGCTGCAATTGCAAAAGTTGCATAATCTGCACCAAGACTTCGTGTGTCAGCTGTGGCTGACTACTACCTCCCTGCGATGGTTGTGGGTTTTCGGTTGGTGGTGGAACCATTGCTATGTCTTTCTGATGACAAGCATATTCCACATAACTACTTCCTTCCTTGCTGGTCGAAAACACTGGCTCCTGTGTTTGTAGGACAGGTGTTTTCAGGTCAGAACTTTGGCTTAAAGTTTGACCACTTCTCAACATTTTAACTGCAAGTTCTTCTTTATTTATTGCAGTTCCCAGTCGTGCTAATTCTGGGTGTTGAGGGCCTTCTTCCAGATTTGCTAAATTTGTAGAGTGTCGAGTCGAAGTTGGGGGGTTGGGGGATGAGTCCAACCTTCTTCCTCCAGGTCTACTGTCTTGTTTCTCCTTGTTTATATATTTTAAGGAGAGGGGTATAAATTCCCACTTCAGCAGACTCTACTTCAATGACCTAAAAGGTGTCTTAGTCTGCAAAAAAAATTTTTGTATTTGCTGAGCAAGCGAGTATCTCGCACGCACCACGCCAAATTTTTGTAAAAGCGCAACGCGCCTAAGGACACCTCACGACGTAGCCAAAAATCACGTCGGGGTCACCACTGTGGATTACCTTGTTGTGAGAGATATTCTCACCAGAAGGAAATTCAACAGAATTTAAGCGTGTTCAGCCACTTTGTACACAAGTACGGGTAAGCCAAAACCAAGGCAAACACTGGCGATTTTAGAGCCGGTTCAGGTGGTTTATATACAGCTTATTCGCACGCACACAAACACACGTACGTAAGATAATACGTACGTTGGTGAGGGCGGCCAAGTCGCATCATCCCCCATCATGATAAGAGATGGCTGGCCGGTTTGTGTATGGATCGTGACATTGTTTGGTGATGTTACAATTTGGTACTCGTACATTACCTGCATGTACTTGCAGGTAATTACGATCGAACGTATTTTGTGTTGTTTAACGCCACGAGGACGATTATTAGCCTGCCCTTTGGGACGGCGACTGTCGTCAAGGGGTCTGAGCCCCTTTACCTCATACCGTTGAGTCCCCACAGTAATATAGATATTTAATTTTGTGTATTTCATGTGCATTTTGCTATTGTGTTCGTTTTGGGGGATTATTTTGTCTCTCAGTTCATAGTTAAATCTCATAATTCAAAATTTAAATAATCTTTCTTTTACCTTTTGACCCAACTTCATCAAAATTCTAATGAGATTTGAACAAGTTGGTAACACAAACGTATTAGGTTCAATGATTATGGCTGAGGAAAACTTTGAGACCGTGTTTAATTATTTTGAAGGGGAAAGAATACAAGATATTAATATAGATGTGACTGATTTTCCATCATTTCAAACCTTCTATGGTACCATTAAACTCAGTTTTTTGAAATTACAATCTCTGGTATAATTAGTCCAGAAAAAGAAAAAATAATTACCAAATTTACAGAAATTTCTCCTAATTATTTCTCAACTTTAGCTATTTCTTCTGCAGAAAATCTCAAAAATTTCAAAAATAGATTCTTGTAAATGAAATTAATAATTAAAAATAACAAATATCCATTAAAAAAAAATAAAAAAAGTAAATTTCTCATGCTAAAAACGTAATTTTTGAAAAATTTTCTAATATTTCAGTCAAAATTATATTCATACCTATACCAAAATCATTGTCAAAACTTGTCATACTTTGAAAGCTTTAACAAAGCAAAAAATATAATTGATTTTTCATGTCCAATTCCTTTGCTAGATGAATATTATTTCTAGAAACATTCATTGAATTTTCTTGCACACTTTCTTTTTCAAATTAAAATACAATAGAAAAACAACTTCTAGATTTTTCTGAAATCATATCTTATTCTATAAACTCAAATTTCTAATTTAATTGATTTCATTTCAAAATTATTTCTCTTCTTTACATAAATTTTTTTGAAATTCAAAAATAATCATTGATTCAAAAGATATTTTGGAAAATAAAGATATTAAAATGTTTCAAAATTCAAGTGAAAATTTATCAGAAATACAAGCAATTCAAAAAGAAGAAAAAGTTCAACAAATAAATGCACTTTTAGGAAAAATATTTTTAGGAAGTAATTATATGGATTGGAAACTACTAATAATATCTTTAATACGTGGAGCAGGATACTATGATATCTTTGCAAATCCAAAATGGCTGGAATACTATAAAAATAATTTTAATAGAATAGACTTTATTCACTCTGACACTTATAAAGCATACTGTAGAAGACAGGAAAAAGCTAAAGCCCTCATTTTGGAACCAATTTCATATACAATTGCAAGAGAAATTAGAGAATGTAGAACTGTTGATGAAATCTTCACAAAATTGGATAGCATATATGGAGTAAACACAAAAGTAATGGTAAACATGGCTAAATCAAAGGGGCAACAATTTAGGTACAAACCACAGAGAAATATTAGAGTTTTCTTGACAAAATGGGATACTCTGGTACAAGTTGTTAGTGATGCAGGTGAGGAAGTAACAGAAAAATTAGAACCAGAAAATTTACTAATGGCCTTAGAACACAAACAGGCAATCCCTTTAATGAGATTTGAAAATTTAAAAGAAGAAGAAAAAATTTTAAACAATTTAAAAAGGATACTTAAAGAGGATTTTGATCAAAAAC
>WOFM01000701.1:0-23894 GCA_011428145.1 Ericerus pela
TCTCTTTGGTTGCCTAATGAGCTTCAAACGAACCACAAGTCAACTTCGGACATAAGTCATAAAAACACGATAAAATGAGCTCCATGTCCCCAGATCCTCACCTAACGAAAATTTAAAATTCAATAAATGTATTCGTTTGTGCTACGTTTGTGCTGGTTTGTGCTGAAATTTTCATCGTTTGTGCTATTTTCCTAAAAGAGTTATTCAAGAAAAACGTTTTCAAGGTCAGTGAGGAGCTAGAGACATGTTCCCCCACACCAAGAAGCAATCGAAATTTCAATATGGCATTTGTTTGTGCTACGTTTGTGCTGGTTTGTGCTGCTATTTTTTTCGTTTGTGCTACAACCCCCTCCCCCCTAGGGCAAATGAAAATTTTATATATGGTGGAATTTCAAAACTGCTGAAATGAATTGAAAGTGGGGTGAATCGTTTGTGCTACGTTTGTGCTGACAGAATATACCAACCACAACCCTTTGACCCCTACCAAAGAGTTATTATTTGGAAAAAACATTTATGGGGGGGCAAAAAAAAATTGTTTCGGAGGGAAACTGAAGTGGCGTCATTTGTTTGTGCTACGTTTGTGCTGACAGAATATACCTATAATACCCAACTTCCCCTCTATAGGGGGCCTGTAATTATAAAATAAAGAAAAACTTAGGATCAATGACCTGGTGAACTCTAGACATCAAATTGCAAAAAGAATAAATTCAAAAATTTAATGATGGCATTTGTTTGTGCTACGTTTGTGCTGGTTTGTGCTGAAATTTTCATCGTTTGTGCTATTTTCCTAAAAGAGTTATTCAAGAAAAACGTTTTCTAGGTCAGTGAGGAGCTAGAGACATGTTCCCCCACACCAAGAAGCAATCGCAAATTTGAATATGGCATTTGTTTGTGCTACGTTTGTGCTGGTTTGTGCTGCGATTTTTTTCGTTTGTGCAACCCCCTCCCCCCTAAGGCAAATGAAAATTTTATATATGGTGGAATTTCAAAACTGCTGAAATGAATTGAAAGTGGGGTGAATCGTTTGTGCTACGTTTGTGCTGACAGAATATACCAACCTCAACCCTCTGACCCTTACCCAAGATCTATTATTTGGAAAAAACGTTTATGGGGGCAAAAAAAAATTGTTTCGGAGGGAAACTGAAGTGGCGTCATTTATTTGTGCTACGTTGGCTGACAGAATATACCTATAATACCCTACCTCCCTTCCATGGGGAGGCTATATTTATAAAATAAACACTTAGGTTCAACGACCTTGTGAACTCTGGTCATCAAATTGCAAATAGAATAAATTCAAAAATTTAATGATGGCATTTGTTTGTGCTACATTTGTGCTGGTTTGTGCTGCTATTTTTTTTGTTTGTGCTACAACCCCCTCCCCCTAGGGCAAATGAAAATTTTATATATGGTGGAAGTTAAAAACTGCTGAAATTAATTGAAAGTGGGGTGAATCGTTTGTGCTACGTTTGTGCTGACAGAATATACCAACCACAACCCTTTGACCCCTACCAAAGAGTTATTATTTGGAAAAAACATTTATGGGGGGGGGCAAAAAAAATTGTTTCGGAGGGAAACTGAAGTGGCGTCATTTGTTTGTGCTACGTTTGTGCTGACAGAATATACCTATAATACCCAACTTGACCTCTATAGGGGGCCTGTAATTATGGTAGTAGCACAAACGAAAAAAATCGCAGCAAAACCAGCACAAATGTAGCACAAACAAATGCCATATTCAAATTTGCGATTGCTTCTTGGTGTGGGGGAACATGTCTCTAGCTCCTCACTGACCTAGAAAACGTTTTTCTTGAATAACTCTTTTAGGAAAATAGCACAAACGATGAAAATTTCAGCACAAACGTAGCACAAACAAATGCCATCATTAAATTTTTTAATTTATTCTATTTGCAATTTGATGTCTAGAGTTCACCAGGTCATTGATCCTAACTGTTTTTCTTTATTTTATAATTACAGTCCCCCTATAGAGGGAAAGTTGGGTATTATAGGTATATTCGGTCAGCACAAACGTAGCACAAACAAATGACGCCACTTCAGTTTCCCTCCGAAACAATTTTTTTTGCCCCCCCATAAATGTTTTTTCCAAATAATAACTCTTGGTAGGGGTCAAAGGGTTGTGGTTGGTATATTCTGTCAGCACAAACGTAGCACAAACGATTCACCCCACTTTCAATTAATTTCAGCAGTTTTAACTTCCACCATATATAAAATTTTCATTTGCCCTGGGGGGAGGGGGATGTAGCACAAACAAAAAAAATAGCAGCACAAACCAGCACAAATGTAGCACAAACAAATGCCATCATTAAATTTTTGAATTTATTCTATTTGCAATTGATGACCAGAGTTCACAAGGTCGTTGAACCTAAGTGTTTATTTTATAAATATAGCCTCCCCATGGAAGGGAGGTAGGGTATTATAGGTATATTCTGTCAGCACAAACGTAGCACAAATAAATGACGCCACTTCAGTTTCCCTCCGAAACAATGTTTTTTTTGCCCCCATAAACGTTTTTTCCAAATAATAGATCTTGGGTAGGGTCAGAGGGTTGAGTTGGTATATTCTGTCAGCACAAACGTAGCACAAACGATTCACCCCACTTTCAATTCATTTCAGCAGTTTTGAAATTCCACCATATATAAAATTTTCATTTGCCCTAGGGGGGAGGGGGTTGTAGCACAAACGAAAAAAATGCAGCACAAACCAGCACAAACGTAGCACAAACAAATGCCATATTCAAATTTGCGATTGCTTCTTGGTGTGGGGGAACATGTCTCTAGCTCCTCACTGACCTAGAAAACGTTTTTCTTGAATAACTCTTTCAGGAAAATAGCACAAACGATGAAAATTTCAGCACAAACCAGCACAAACGTAGCACAATCAAATGCCATCATTAAATTTTTGAATTTATTCTTTTTGCAATTTGATGTCTAGAGTTCACCAGGTCATTGATCCTAACTGTTTTTCTTTATTTTATAATTACAGGCCCCTTATAGAGGGGAAGTTGGGTATTATAGGTATATTCTGTCAGCACAAACGTAGCACAAACAAATGACGCCACTTCAGTTTCCCTCCGAAACAATTTTGTTTGCCCCCCATAAACGTTTTTTCCAATAATAACTCTTGGGTAGGGGTCAGAGGGTTGTGGTTTGTATATTCTGTCAGCACAAACGTAGCACAAACGATTCACCCCACTTTCAATTAATTTCAGCAGCAGTTTTGAAATTCCACCATATATAAAATTTTCATTTTCCCTAGGGGGTAGGGGTTGTAGCACAAACGAAAAAAATAGCAGCACAAACCAGCACAAACGTAGCACAACAAATGCATATTGAAATTTTCGATTGCTTCTTGGTGTGGGGGAACATGTCTCTAGCTCCTCACTGACCTTGAAAACGTTTTTCTTGAATAACTCTTTTAGGAAAATAGCACAAACGATGAAAATTTCAGCACAAACCAGCACAAACGTAGCACAAACGAATACATTTATTGAATTTTAAATTTTCGTTAGGTGAGGATCTGGGGACATGGAGCTGATAAAATGGCGAAATAATTCTCCCTTTTTTTCTGACTCTACCACCAACAGTAGCCTATTCAATGATGGATCAGTACTCTTTGGATATGGAAATAATTAAAAACGCATTTCTTTAGCCATTTTGCTTACAACAAAAAGAAAAATATACCCGACATTGGATCATTTTCGTCCAATTTAATACGTTTTGCGGCCTTTTTTTTTTTGCCTTTTCCTTTTTATCCTTTTTTTCATTTACAATTCAAATGTAAAATATCTACAGGGCACTTAAAAGTCGACGCTCTCACATCAGGCAACTCGTTCATAGTTTGCGCACAACTGTTACACGAGTCGAATTATTCCGCCCCCCCAAAAAGAGAGAATGAAAAGAGGAAAAATGAAAAAAATGAAAAAGAATTATTACCCATGCTTCGGTGAAAAGTTCGACTTGGGACCGATTTTAATTACACCTTCAAAGTGCTCACGCGATATTCTCGCTCGTTTAATATTTATTAACGTTTAGTCAGACCAGCAGTGTCATCGTACAGCGCCGCATTCACGCCTAACTGTTGTTTAATTTTCGCTCCTTTTTTTTTTTTCCATTTCAGAGATGGGAGGGGGCGGTGTCCATACGAACGCATACATGTATATATGTACGTACATACATATATATGCACATGCTCTATTTGAGAGAAACTCATTCCCAAATATACACACAGAAAAGAGAAACGTTGAAAATGTAAACGCTAAGCATATGATATTTTTCAAAGAGTATAACCAGCCGTCTGGCCTATTCACTCGAAGGGATTGAGCAAAAAAAAAAAAAAAAAAAAAATGAGTTAAGTAGGTATTGTGCTGAAATAAGCTACCTAATGGAGAGTGTCAGGTTGAAAGTGAATAAGTTCAAATGAGACGCGCCTATTGAGGGACCCGACGTAATAAAATGAGGGAGTCGCTTTTTACGTTTTTTCGCAGAGAAAAAATAAATAAATAAAAAAATTCAGCCCTTTTGAGAATTGAGAAATGGTCAACAATAAACTAACCACGAGCAGCGGACGATGTGGGGAACTGGGGAATGGCGATCTTCACGAAGACGGGTCGAGGATTTGAGGGGTACGTCACAAGAACGCGATAACCACCTCTTAGTAGACAACGTCGATCTTTTCAATGCCCCTTCCAGGCGAAAAATAGGCAATAAACAAATGCCAATTACTATTTCATGCATTTTCAACTACATTGCGGTATACTAGGGGGTTTTCAATTTTTCGCAGGTATTTTGTTTACGGCAATAGTCGATCAAAGTTCATTCTGAGACAAGATATAGTACCTGCATATAATTTTTTAACAGCTAGTATTTTTTCACTAATTCTCACTGTCGTTAATTTTCGAGCCTGCAGAGTATGGGTTAATTTGCATAATATTATAAAAAACACACTTTTCGACTCATTACTCAAGCTTTTCTTTACGGGCTGGCTGTGTAACTCTCGTCGCACTATTGCTTTGCAGCTGAGCTTGCTCACATTTTGTTTCTATTCGAATGAACATCTATTTCTTGTACTCGTGATTTTTCATGTCATTTGAATTGTGTACAATAACCAACATGGCTCGTCATACTGCGAATATGATACCACATTAATTTAAGGCAATGGGTGAATGGGGCTCAGCTCACAACACTACCGCTTCCCGGATTACTGATAACTATTCTACAGCTACACTGATGTTTCGTATCCGTTGTTAGTTATTAGTAGTGCTGGGCGATAGTACTACCGATCGTAAAACCTATCGATACGTTTTATTTTGTTACTATGTTGTTATCAAAATTGGCGGTAATTTCGTATTATCAATCACAACATGTTCTACGCACGTGATCTAAAGGTCTCGTTATAATTAAAGTTCACCTGTTTAAATAATAAATTATCTACATCTGTACCTATAGTTTCCAAATACAGAGAATGCTCATTTTTATGATTGTGAAGCTCAACTACGCCAACCAAACGCAGATGGGTGGTGTTTTGCAGATAGATACTGATGGCATTAGAAGCTCTAGACCAGTGTCATCGATGAATATACCTGTCTAAGATTACTTACACACAGCAGTGTAGAATGGTATATTTATAGAAAATGTTTGAGGAGAGGATTGCATAATTCAATGAGGTGATCTAATCTCGTCCATTGTAATTTTAATCTCTTTATCCAGACTGAGTTTACACTTGTCCCATCACAATACTAGAAAACTTCATAATTGTCAACAATTTGACTGGGCACGAAGAACAAAAGATTAGGAATATTTCAATTCACACTTGCGGGTAAATATCAATAAACATTAGACATAAAACATCACTACTCACTATTTCCCCACCGGTGCTCCGAAGTTGAAGCTTTCAGTCTATTGGATATATAAATATAATTATGTTACCCTAGCCGTAACTTTTACGTCCAAAAGCACCTTTTTAGTTTAAATGAGTTGGTTATTTCCATAGCTGTGCAAATGTACTTGACTGTTTTCAATTTCAATTTATTTAATTATTGATTAGCATATTTTTAATGGACTTTTATATAAACTTGTACAATTGACTAGATAGAGCAGAAATCGACAAGTTGCTGTAGGAAATTATCGCAGCAAAATGCAAGTATGGCGAAATAATTTACTCAATATCATGATAAAGGAGCTTAAACGTTAGAACCTAAGAAACTAGACAAGAAGGTAGATACTTTTCAGATTTACGTACATTTCTTCGAACACTCATGATGTTGACATTATTCTGACTCTGCGTGTACCGTCAGTAATTCAGTACCTATGGATACATTTTTTTCGTAATATTTTTGTGATGTTTTTTCTTTTTAATATTTTCTAATAAATAACGAGACTTTTCAATTTTCGTTTTTTAACAGTTTTCAAGAGAGAGAGAGAGAGAGAGAAAAAACTTACAACTCATTAATGATGTGTCGGTTGACCGAGAAAACAAGTTCATAGGAACGAATCATTTCAATTGCGAGGAAAACGAAAAAAATTAATTCAAACCTGACTGACCGAAACAAACAAAATGGATTGCATTAATGACCGATGCATTAAATTAAAAATATTGACTGAGGGTACAAAAATGATCGATACTGACTTTGGGTTTTCCCATATACACGTTTGGAGGCGAAGGATTGGGCGGTGCAGCGATTAGGTGTAAGGCGTTACGACTACAATGTCGTATATTCGAGAGTCTGGCTTTACATTCTGACCGAAAATGGCGGCGGGTTCATTTCAGTCCAAACAGGGCTTTCACGTGTGATTGGGAAAATCTTTGCTAGGAGACGAATGGTTATCGAATACCGGCCAACAATTCTCTCCCAACAAATCAACAATCCAACTGATCGACCTCAATAGTCATTGCGCAAGTGTGCAACTGAGTAGGTACTGACAAACTGATGGTTCCACTATCTTTCCCAGCCAAACAGCCCAACGAGTAGCTCGAGATGGTAACAACGAAACAAAAAGAAATAGTACTGGATGGTGAAATAACTGCGTGGAAGGTACAGGTATACACCCTGAACGTGATTTTCGGACATGGTGACAGATTTAATGGCGGAAGAGCGACACAAACAGAACCAAAATAATGTCCGCCATAATTCGTTACTCCAGATCACGAACGTGCCATCGCATGAACTGTTTGCACCTGGTAAGTGCTAATGAAACTATGGAGTCAATATACGTCCTACAAACCTTATTCTCACGTAAGATTTTGCACATTCCAAGACATGCAACGCTATAACGCACGCAGGGCAGGGGGTACACATTGTGTGCGCATTGTACCGCATGTATATGTCTCTGGGGCCGACAGAACGACTAGTACATAGCCTATATGTAGGTACACAGTATACCCTCCTCCCCACCAAAACGCTCAAGGAATATTCAAATTACGTTCATTGTTCCGACATCGTCGAAGAATTAAGAAATTCTTTTTCGGCTTACAGCGCAGAGAGCTACCGTTTCGCTTGAAACCAGTTATTTTCTACAGTTCGTTTGTTTTCTTCACTGTTTCAGTACCTGCAAGGTTCACCTGCGAGAAGAAACAGCGTTGCCTGAAAAACGAAAATATAAGGAACGCGTACTCTCCTCCCAACCACCGAAGCAGCAGCAGCAGCAGCAACAACAACAACAACAACAACAACAAAAACAACATTCCCTCACTATTCAAGTGAATTTTTTCGACTGTAGGTATGTGCAGCAACCTCCTTTTCCCTACGCATCTTTACTTCATTGTTTACAATCCCGTTTCTTCTTCGCATCATCTCTTTTACGGATGGCCTGTCAGCTTTTTTTTCTTTCATTCTCATTACGGTAATAATTCTACAAAAACGAACGGTCGCTTTGAAAAATTATAATATTTAATTAATAAATTGCCCGTTTTTAACAGGGTTTTTTAATCAGGGGGCGTTTCTTTGATCGTTATTCGACGGCGGTGGCGGCGGTAGAACTCCCCTTTAGTTCGCTGCCGACATGTGTCCATTGTGTGCTGGCTGGATGCTTGTTGGCCGGATGTCGCAACCAGAACATCGAAAATATTGTAAAGCATCAACGAGTGGTGAGAAGTTTTTTTCTTGAGACTGGTGAATTCGCAAAGAAAACGTAGAAAGTAGTTGAAAAAAAAAAAAAACATACCAGGGCAGACCTACAGCCAATAGGTCTCCAATGAATGTACGATTTGGTCAAAGGGAAGAGCGAAAATTTGTAGAACTCGTATTATTTCTGACACATTCATGTCGGAGCACTGTATAGTGAGTCGAGAAGGTTAACTAGCCACTCACCACTTACACTGACCTACTACCCTCACCAAAAATTTGACCAGCTATTCTCACGTTTTTCCTAAACGTTGGCGAAGAAAATCCGAAGCGAAAATAATCGAGACAATATACAAGGTGACTGCGATAAGAGCTGAAATTTTCATGTAGCCGATTCATCCTACAAAAAATCTCACCAGAAATATAGTTTTTTTTTTTTTTTATTCGGGGAGAAACTCTACGAGAGATAGGCAACTGAATTCGTCCTTGTAAAAAAAAATAAATGGTGCGATTACGAACGATGTTTTGGAATTGAGCCCATACATTCAAAGTTTTCTCTCAAGTGTCATTTTCATACTAATGTACGTAACGAGAATATTCGGATTTTTTGCAACGAATAGCAACACTTGATTACTTTAAATTTTGATAAAAGTTTCGTTTCGTTATTCCGAACTTTCACCCTGCTAAAAATCACATTCAATAAAAATATTCATTTTTGCCCTTTTCGAATCACTGCACTTTTTCGTCATTTTATCATCGTATACGTATATTTCTCGTAATAAGCTATCGTTAGAGATGAAAAAATATTTATTTTAGTTATTAGGTACCCACCTCCTAAAAAAATGTTTTTGAGAATCATACCACAAATCAATGAGATCTCTACTAGCAAAGAAACAATTTCAAGGATCGCATAAAAAGTAAATAAAAGTTAGGTACAAAGTAGTTTGCATTATCCATCATCGTGGGAAAATCAGTTCTTTGGGAAGATTGAGGTATGAGTTTGTATATTCGGTATCACATTGGGAATTATATATAATTTCTGTAAAACTTACCAACTATTTAAGAGAAAACACTGAAAAATAAGCTTTAATTCAATTCCTCAAAAAGTTATTTTATTGAGAAGCGCTCGGTCAATGACCACGATTGTGACCTTCATCAGGCATATATTGGCACCGACATTAATATCTTTGTAGGCTTGTAAGGTAAACATTGTGTAGGAAATGCAGGCGTACGTGTAATAAAACTAGTTGACTAATGTGTAGTCGCACGTGTGCCAAAAGATTGTTTGTTCCCACACATGTCGGAACTAGCCACACAACTGATTGGGAAGTGTAAAGCACACCTATACACTACCAATCAGAAGTCACCACACTACTCTCCCTCAGTATGTTTCTAGAAGGGAAACAGACGATATCAAGCGCATGATGAATGTGTGTGTGGTGATGAGAAGACTCTCACTGCAAGGGAGCTGAAAGCATCTGCACATTATGTTTATCATGAGTGGATTGGTGTTTTTTTCCAGTTGATGCGGTCATCATCGACTACAAAGAAGTTTCAGAGCTCTATGGCCTCAATGCTAGAGTAGAATCAGGTTGATTCAATGCTGATGAAGGAAAACTTTGTATTTTGACACTGATTTGGGGAAAGATTGAGCAGAACTTATTCAGTTCAACATGGGAAGAGGTAGTACCAGCAGCAACTGCTTTGTCAAGTGAGATAGTCTGAGGACAAAGGTTCATTGCTAATCCCCAGTCAAAAATGTAACCAGGTACATATATTGAATAGAGGACAGGGTAATATTGGATAGCCTTTCCCAGTTGTGTCATGTGAAGCACAAGAAGGTAAGTAGAGAACAGATGTGCCAATGAGGGGCAATAGGGTCTGAGTAAGTTACTAAAGACTGTCCCACCAAGATTTGGATGGATACAGGGACTATTGAGACATGGTACAAGAGCAGGGTTACCCTGACCACTGTGACTTTCAACTTGTGTAAGGAGTACCAGGGATAGAAGGAGCACTAGCTAGTGGAACCATAATGACTACTACAGTAGCTGGTGCTGTTATTGGAGAGTTAGGAAACTGCGATACGAATGGCTACTCTTCTTTGATCGCTTCATCAGTAGAAATGGCAGCCAATCATGAGCTTGCTGGCTGTTGCATTGACCAAGGTTGTTGGATGACTAGGGCAAGATGTGATAGAGCAGACAAAGGATGATGGTATCCTCAATGTGACCATCATTGAGTTGAACCAGTTTGAGCTGGAAGGCACCTGGTTTTTCTCCAGACTCACACACTGTCTATTCCAGGAGTTGCCATACCCACGTGTTGTTTAAGGGTGAAAATTCCTAGAGAATCAACTGGTAGAGGATATTCCAGGTCTGCTGGGGAGGATCCATGCTATACAGTAAGTTGGAGACTATGTTGGCAGTTGATAGTGGGAGCAATCCTGAGATGGCTAAGAACATCTAGTGCTTTGAAACATTACCACAAGCTTGTGCCAAATTCTTTGTCTGTTGTAACCAGAGCCACATGTTCTTCACATTAAACTAAGGCAGAAAGGTCAATTTGTGAGAAGGGGCAGAGGTTACAGCTGGGATATTTGGTGACTGCATTTGTGTCACAGTGGATGTCAATCACTGTTGTAGAACTGGTGATACATCAAGCAGAGAGTGATTAATGTCCTTGTTAACCTGCTGGAGTACTTATCTCTGCATCCCCCCTCCAAGTGGCATAAGGGGAAACCAGGGTGGTGGAGGAATGGGCAGCTTCTAACAATGATGTGATTGTCATGGTAGTCATGAGTGATGAGGATGTACTAATGGGTATGCCAGTGTTCCTCATCCTTGACAATCTCTCACTCTCCTATGTTGTGGAGGACCTGACAACAGTGAAAGAGTGGAGATGAGCCTGTTGGTCAAATTACCATCAATCCATTTCTAAAGAGGTAATGCCACCAGAGCTTAAGAGAATTCAAAGACCATTCTTCAAATCTAGCCAGGTTCATAATGTCTTCGATAGTAATTTCAAAACAGTTGGTTTTACCAAGAGGGAGCAGAGCTACATCAATTGGTGGTTGATGAGTGAAGAGGGAGGAAGCTGTAAGCTACTACCTTCTCAATCAGCAGTTAGCCAATAAGTGAGCAAGAGATCTGAAGATCTACAACCTTCTCAATTGGGTGCCAGCTGATAATTGAGAGAGAGAACTGAATAGCTGCGATCTTCTCAATTAGCTGTCAGTTGATAACTTTTTAGATGTATGTCGGGGTTACCACTTGTAGGACATGCAGACGCTTAACTACAAACATCCACCTCATGCGTATGGCGCTACCCAGTAATAAAATTAGATGACTAATGACACAACTAATAGGCCTATGTGTTTGTTTGTGGGCGTGTGCAACGTTCACACAACGTTTCACATTTTTACACAATCCTTTGAGCAATTGTGTCTGTGTTCTTACTTTAATCACTTAAGTAAGTGCATCTTTGATCATTTATTAATGGATACCCAGCAGCCCTATTTCACCATTTGTTAACCAAAAATACACACTCATCCACCACCGATCGGAATTCGCCACACACTGGTATAGTTAAAAATAGGTCTTGGTATTGGATCTGCAAGCTCAAGGTTGATTTTAATTGATTTGACCCTTCGCAGCGAAATAATTTTCGTAGGAGTCTTGTAGAATTTTCCATATAAGTAATGTCCAGAATATGATAAAAGACAATTACATTCTACGATAATCTTTCTGTAGAACCCTATACAATATACAGAAAAAGTGTAAACATGATGACACAAAATTAAGTTATTTATATCACTGGAATGAAAAAATTAAGACGAAAATAATCTAAATTGCGAATTTACATTAGGTATAAGGGCAAAAAACAATTTGCGTCTCAATTTTTCCAAGTTGAGAAAAGCGCAAACGAAATCATTTATCACACCTTCAACATCGTTATCTTTTCTCAATAATTTTGCGGCTAATGAAATTATTTGAGTTCCACTGAAGCTACACGCAGTCTTTTTCATTAGGTAGGTACACGAAAAATTACAAATCGAAGATATTTTCTCGAAAACATGCGGGAAAATAAAAACGTTGTTCAAGCACAGGCATTATAAAACTTCTAAATTTCTCCATGATACAGTCAACTTGACAAATATTCGAAAATTCAACCCTTTTTTGCTTCTTTTCGAACAAAGTTTTCTTCAAAAATTCGTTTCGATCACCACACCAGAAGCCTACAGAACCGAGAGAGTTGGGCAGCCCATCAGCAAAGGGGTGAACTCTTCGAAGGTACGTTCGCACCGCCGACCAATTCGACGCGAATAATTAGAAACGAGCCGTTGATTTACGTGACAAGGGAAAACGCAACCCCTTTTGCGTTCTTCAAAGCGAAATATGATGAAAATTGAGAGATCCGTTCGGCCAGGGTGAACACCATCAATCATCGAAACTGTTCCACAGAACGCGTTCGCATTTGAGTACTTTATACCCACACCGCACCGGTTATACCAGGGATTGGTTGTTACTGACCACGAGTGAGCGATAATTGCGATAACTTTGTTCAGTCGACGGTTTCGGCCATCTGAACACCGAACACAAAAATAGGTACCAAGGTCCGCTAATTCATTTTCTTCTTCAATCCCCTTCTTACTTCCTTTACATTTTATTAGCGTTTGGCCTAGCGGTTTCGGTCTTGCACGGTCGATTTTTGCTTTCGGTTCTACCAAAAGTGCAACACCAAGACCAATTTTGCTCATCACAAATTACAACGAATTGCGGACGAGAAATGACAAAAAATGAACACGTAGCTACCCACAAAATATTGCTTCTGAACATTCTAGGGATGAGGGCTGCTTTTTCCCAAAAGGAGGATTTCCAGCGTGCACGGAATCCAATTCGAATAGATAGAAATAATAATATTATTAGAGAAGAAGGCATCGCCTACAAAACTTCTTTGTCATCCGGAATCAGCTTCAAACTCCAAATTGATCAACATGAAAGGTGCAATAGAAGCTACAAATCATTAACAAATTTTAATATTTGCATACAGGTTCTTAAAAAGAATAATAATTGAGCAAATTTTTCTCAATATAGTAAAAATATTTTAACTAAACCGTTCAACTAAGCTGGAGCGGGCATTACAAAGATGGTTCCCACACAAGCATTAAACTCATCTCCCTCACAAAATCATTGATTTCCTATATGTCAACTCGTCTCCAAACTCCTGAAAGCGCATGTTTTCATACAGTAAACTCGTCCTCGTGGACTAATTTAATCTTAGTTTAACTCATTCTAGACTGTTCTCTCCTTCCCAAATCTATTGCATAAACTGGTCCAAGGTCGAAGACATACAGAATTTTCTGTATTTTATTAAAATACCGATTTTAATATGAAGTTTGTGTCGCATGTAGCACAGTTCAGTTTTATCTATGCGTTTGTCAACACAATCAATGTCTGAGGAAATTCGTGAAATGAAAAGCTCGAATGGCAAAACAATTTTAGTAAAAAATAGTAATAAATTTAATACTTTCAATACGTACGTTTACATACAATAGATATTCAAAAAAATAATAGTTTATTAGTTTATTTATTTATTTTTTTATTTATTTTTTTTTCCATTTATTTTTTTTTAGATAGGTAGGTATTAACTATACGTTTATGACTGACATAAATATATTAATTTCGATAATACATATTATAGTTTTGCACTAAAGAAAATAAATTTGTACAGGAAGGTACTTAAATGGTTGTCGCACACGACTTTACTGTACAGAAATATATTTTTTCAGAAGTTCGGGGACGAGTTGACGTACAAGAAATCAATGATTTTGTGAGGAGAACGAGTTTAATGCTTTTTTGGGAACAAGTTGTGTTTTCACCGGAGGCGAGTTTAGTATATAGTAGATATGGGAATGAAGTAACAGTCTGGGACGAGTTAAACTATGAGAAAAATAAAATGGTCAAACGGGAACGAGTTTGGGATCATCACCGGCTGAATCACTCATACCATTCACGAAATTATCGAGCAGGATGTCGTAAAATAATTCAAATCGAAGTCTGATGCTTTTGGTTTCTAATACTACTTTTATGGTACGGCATTTTCGAAACTAGAATGGGAGGAGCCCACTGGTAATGAAGCAATCATTGCTCACCCATGAAAACGACCCTTTCAAATATTTCACAGCATCGTCGTTTTATACCGTAGACGTAAGTCAACCTAATCCACACATAGAAAAATTCGTCAACCACTATATTTTACGCACCAAGCCGTCAACAAATAGTCTACCACCCAAAACTAACCAATAAACATTCGAGAAGAAAGGAGAAATTAATAACCCCCCAAAAAAAAGTGTACTAAAGTTTCGACACATTCGGTTTCAGTACACCAAAAGCTAATTAATCATTAACAAATTACCTCTATCATCTTTTGCTCCCTTTTCACACCAATTTGTGTCTATTCGTTCGATTCATAATTTTTGTATTCATAAATTTTACGTTGATATCCGGTCGTTGTAATTTAATTTCTGCGAACACACGTATAATATGTACATGGGGGCTGCCACAATTCTTTTTTTTTCTTCTTTTTTTTGGCAATTTTCCCTTTAGTTAGGGGCGAATGCATTTTTATTAAAAAAAAATATATGCTATTGTTCAAATATAATTAAAAAAAAAAAAAAAAGTGATAAAGCTTGAAAAAGTGGTAAATCGTCGCTCTGTAGACTATGTGCTTTTTTAATTATTCACGTAGGCGCCGTTCGACGTATTAGGTACTTTGCTTTTGTCGTGCGACATTTTTTTTTTCTCATTCACTCCATTTAATAATAAAATAAACGCGTAAATTTATGGTTCAGACATACAATCTTATGTCCTTCATTTTGCGAACATTTTAGCGCATTGTTTGGCACACAGTACGCGCGATCACGACTACAGCTGGCAATGCATCAGCCGAGAGAGAAGTTAAAATAAAATTTATAGTCGACTGCAAACAAACGCGTGTACCTGTTGTTGAACGTAGAAGTATTTATTATATTAATTTTATTTCTCTCTGCCGCTCGTTCCGAACGTGTTTACGCATTTCATAAAGTGAGGCACGAAAAACACAGAAAATACGGCAATGGCCGGCAAAAGCTGACCCTCGCTTGGTTGGATTATGAGCGCATGCCTTGTCCGTACACGGGACGAAAGTAGGCACGTGCACCAGCAAAATCAGTTCTCACGCAGCAGCATTCTGCATAGCATAAATCCGTCCACATCGATAATTCAAAGCTGAAAATTAAACAAAATCAAGTGTCCAGCTAATTCTCCAATTTGCCATTGCCATTGCCATTGCCATTGCCATTGCCATTGCCATAGCCATAGCCACAGCCATAACCGTAACCAAATTGTTCGGGGAGAGCCGCGCTGATTGGCTGCATATTATATTATTGTGGCGATAGGTGGCGACGGATTGGGTTCAACATATTATGTCAAGACTAAAAGATGACAGGTGGATATCCAGACTGACAAACTGCGGCAGAAAAGGAGTCCTGGCTGGAAAAATGACTTTACCTCATTTCTCCCATCTGCAACACGAACAATATCATAGGTGATAGCTGAACACAGGCTCGAGGTCTTTGCCCAAAGACACAGGGTTCGCATTCAAAAGGAAGGTCTGGGTAACAACCTAACAAACAAAAGGGCATCCTCCATTCAGAATAAGATGGCTGTTTATGCGAAAATAAAAAAACTAATGCAGCAGCAGCTCCATTGGAAAAATTCAAGTTTTTGAAAATTATAAAATTAAATAGTCACTAAAAAGTTATTAATCGATCATAATAAATATTTCTTACGAATTACATTCCTATTAGTCCAAAATTAGGCATTTTACAGCCAAAATAAAAACGAAAATAGCGATACTGGCAGTATCGTATGGCCAATCCTCACCAAAATTTATAGCAAGTTACAACAGATCATAGAAAATATTTGTTTCAAATTTTGTAGCTATTGGTCAGAATTAAAAATTTTATAGCCAAAATAAAAACGAAAATTACCATAACGGAAGTACCGTATGAGCGATCCGCAAAAAAATCAATAGGTCAGATCCTTGGCTTAGTACTAATGTTTGAATTTAGACCTGTACCGCGATAACAAGAAGTTGGCTTATATATATAGTACATGGTCCATGGTTCATCGATTGTGGAAAATAGAAACACTTTTGTTAATTTAAATACTTCTTAGGTCATAAATCATAATAATCGTACGCAGCCTAGGCCTGGCAGAATTCGCTAATAAAACCTTTCATATACATACATACATACAATTATTGTTCTTATTATAGTATAGGATTTGATAAGATATTATAGGATAAGATTGTATAGGATAGAATATTATATGAATGCGAGTTATTATTATTAGGGCTAAAATTTTCCTTGAGTTATGAAACGAAAAACGTATCCACTCCCACCCATAGGTTGTTCCATGATATTAAGATTAATAAGTAGATTTTCAATAGAAAACCTACTTAAAAATATAACGTCATCGAGTGTAGGAAACTTTTTGTGACCGTAGAAGCGATAAAAAGCTTTACATTTAATATGGATAGGAAACGCAATTCCTACAAATTGAATGAAATTTCACTAACCAAAGCAAACAAGATTTTACTCAGTTCCACAGTTCAGTATAATTTCATTTGGATAAGACAAGAGTTTTAATAATAACGATGCACTGGTTAACCAGGAATTCCATTCAAACATAATTATGACATTTAAAGAATTTTAAGAGACCTAGAAATGAAAAAATTTGGTCAACAATATATGAGGTTTTGAAACTATTTTGTAGTAAAATCGAAGATAGTAATTTTGTTTTACCCTATGCAAACCTAAGGTTCACCAGGAGAAGGAGGCTAACAGTACATTTCATCGTATTCGAGAGTTCAGCCCGACGTCTAGATGAAAGCAATAACTAACAGTCCAGAACCAGACTCACGCAGCTACTTATGCCAAAATTAAGCCATTATTCTTTTAAGACGACGGAGAGTGTGATGACGATTATTCAGGCAGCAGAGCAATCATATCGGGTGAGCAGAACAATGACAAAATTTGGGTAAAATCGACACAATGAGGTCACAGTGAGAATATGATGGCAGCCTATAAACGTTATCGCTGTGTGATGACACCAGCGGTATTGATCGATCACCATTACCGGAAACAAAACACGTACGCATACGTCATCTTAGTTAGTGGTTCCGAGTACTGACTTCCCCAGCTGTAAAACTGGAGAATCTGGTAACAAACCTTCAGCCTTACTGAAGATTTAACCTCATACATTCAGCACAAGTTAGGCTTAGGTTACTAATTAAAATAATATTGAAACGATGACAATAAAATTCGATACCTTAGATCCAGAGGTTTCCAATTATCTTTCACTCACGGTCACTAAATTTTTTGCGGAACTCAGTTTTTTGAAAATATATGAAAAAACTCCAAAACCTTCCCCTTAGTTATTTTGAACTATATTTTTTTCGGAATTAAGAATTTTCTTGAATAAAGGGTTACATCTACATTCTTTGTTTGATGTTGGCCAACTATCGCGGATCACGGAAGGTCAGGAGATCACACTTTGGGAGCGGCTGTCCTAAATTTTTCTCATTATTTATATTTTCCTAGTAGTGCCACATTATAGAACTACCCAGTTATAGTACCTGCGAACCAACCATCTGGTTAGTCTTCAAAATGCACCTACCATAAGTGACCAATAATATTAGAGTTCGTTTAAATTTGAAACAAACAACCCTCAATGAAGTAAAGCGTTTCTCCTTCACCAAATTACATTCCTCAGGGACGTAAAAAAAGTTTTTACAGAACAACATTGTACAAACCTGTTGAATAAACAGTTCAAGTAGTACGACAAACATTCGATAAAAAAATTAAAGGCAGCAAAAAAAAAACAACACAAATTGATTAATTATCAAATAGAATAATCAAAGCTGTGGAAATTTCTTTGCGTACTGATTCTGAGGGATGATAGACGTAGCTAAAAGGAAAAGTTTTCGTTTAAAAGTTTGTTTTTTTGTTTTTGTTTTTTTGTTTTTTTTTTGTTTTTTTCAGCTCCTTATTGTGGCCTATGCGCAGTATTTTTTTTCGTCGGGGTATCGAAGCGAAAGTTAGTGCAGAATCGCGGATGAGCGACGAGAAATGGTAATGAGAAAAAGTTTTTAAATTGCGAAGGGACTGTGGAAATGAAAAGGGCGAGACTAGGAGTGCGGAATTTGAAGAGGAAAAACGAAGCTTCTCTATAATACACTGCACCTATAACTGAGAATCAAAATGATACTGGAAAAAATAAACGAAACGGAACTCCAGTAACGATCTTCGTACGCAGGTATTGGTACTGCTTCGCTTAAAGCAAGATTTTTCACAGAAAAGAAGCTGATACACAATTTCGTTTCGAATATGGCAGAAGAATTCGACCATTTCCAGCAGCCATCGTATACGTGTAGGTACCTAATAGCTTCTCACAGCACTGGAATAATGCGGAAGAAAATACACACACTCCCTATAATCTAATAAAAGAAAGGAGAACAAGAAGAGTAAGAAGAGGAACAACAACAACAAAATAATGCGTCATAAAAATAAGAATTCGTTCGACACCATCCGAGTTGAAGGAAGAGAGTCGATTGTTCGAAATGGGTACCAACGGCGTTCTCTATACGATACTCTATACTAAATGTATCACACGCTGAGTAACATCTCTTTTATATTCGAATGGCCCGAGTAGAGGATCTAAATTCTAAATGCTGCGATTACGAAACTCATTCCTAAATATTTTCTCAAAAATATTTATGTCGCGCATTTGTTCGGTGAACAATACATGCGACGAGTACTTAGTTATAGTGGACGTAGTCGTAGTAGCAGAAAGCAAACCTACTCCATAAACAAATCGTATTATAATTAATTCCAAAACGGAATAGGTCTACCGTTCACTTTGGGGGGTCCCGCTGGGTCAACGTTACCAGCTACTTTGCACACACAATTTCCATTCGAGATGCAATCTGAATACAAAAATCGCCCAACTGAGAAAGGGTAAAGGAACACAGAGAAGAGTGCAACTAGAAAATAACCAAACGAAGAACCGTGAAGTAGGTACCAACCAAGTTGCAAAAAAAGGAATCTTTTCTGAATGAAACATTTACAAAAATATATCGACTTTCAGTGATAAGAATAAAGCCACGATCAGGTAACAGACGAAAATGGCTTAAGAACGAGTAAAAAAATGATACCTACATTAAATTAGTCCGAGACTCAACGATCATCACTGCTTCGAAGTGTTCATTCGCACAGACCTACAGCACTTCTTTCCATTTGGAATTCACTATGCAGTGGGTAACTATGAGGCTATGTGCTATCTAACGTCCTAACCTTTGGTTGTAGTTCTATTTAAACCGTCTTCTTGCCTTTAAAAACTTTGTTCGAGACAGAGTTACATATAGGTATACAGGACTAGAAACAAGTTCTAGTAATAGAATGCTAACTCGATCGGTTGTTGGCCTTGAGATTTATTGATTCTGGCATAAAAAACCAGGTGTACAGGAATTACTTTTTTTCGAATAAAAGTACATTCAGTGTTACAGATATTATTTTTTGTGGAATAACAAGCCATCTTTAATCTTGAGGAACTTTTTCCCATTTGGTGGCCTTTCCAAATGTATAGGGTATTTCACCACAACTTTAGTCCATATGGACCGAATCTAATAAACGAGAGTTCATTTGATAAAGCGGTAACATCGTAGGTGTTTCAATCCCGTGTTGCAATGTCAATGTAAATCCTTTCGATCTCCAGACGGTCCAGTTTTTGAGTGAAAAGTTTTCAAAATTGAATAAATTTATTAAGTACAATTTTGACACTATAGTCCAAATGGACAAAATCATGCCAGGTATAGTTTAATCAGCATACAAACATTCAAAGGTTAATTGAGGTCCAAATAATTCCAGTTTGAGGAGACTAATGTCATTTCCTATACGTTCCACTGTAACGTTAGTCCTAAATTGCAATCACGCGAATACGAAGAGCAAATTATAAATTTCAAAATTAAAATATGAAAAAAACATACATAGAAGCCAAATTCTTGAAAACATTATCAAAAATATTCCATAGAAGAATCAATACAAACTTACAAATATCAAAAAAAAAAAAAAAAAAAAAATGAAAAACTAAAAATGAAGATGAAAATTATACGATGAATGATGTGGGTTAAGAATACAAGAAATTCATTTTGCGAAATTGATAAAACATCCAAAAGTGATTGAACAACTGAGAAAAATTATTAGCAAACATTCCTCTTCGAAGAATAGTCACTAATATCGAAGGCCCTATTGACGAAAATATCACAGGAGTAAAGTTAATAAATAATCTTCGTCTTCTTTTATGAAAAAAAAGAAAAAAAACAGTTGAACGAGTTTCAAAAAACACAATATTCCTGGGTCATAATAAAACGCACGTCATAAAACTATCAATAAAACGGAAAACTATTTACTTATCGAAAATCGCATTTGCAAATGACATATTTAAGCACCGTGAATCTCACTAAGAGTAATTCAAACAAAACAATCACCTTAATTATCACAAACCGTCAAGAATATCGACAAATAGGTAATTGCACTACCACACAAAAGGACATAATCAAGTTGGATCGAGTCCATAGAATATCATTCAAAGTAAAGCCGAATAAGTTACAATGCTGCTCACAATCTTCATAAAACCGTTTTCCACAAAACAATAGTAACAATATTTGAGAAGAATCTAACGAACTGAAACTTTAAATTTAAATGGCGAAATCATATCCATCGATACAGACCTATTATCTTATGAACATACAAATTACTTTTTTTGGAAAAAAATTCACTTTTTGCGGATTAACAACGAATACGTGCTGACAAAAAAAATTTAAATCTAACCTCTTCTTATTAGGCTGGCAAAATGAAAACAATTAAAAGGCTTCGTGTATTTAAAGCGCATACAAAAGAAATCTTTTGTTGTTTACTTTTCTGTGAAAGCATATTCGTCGAAATCGAACGATTTCATTCATTCGTTCAAAAAGCAATATAATGGTGACAAATCTGACGATTATGAAAGACAATGATATACCTACTAAAGTCTAAATTCATTGTTTGATGTTTTTACTGAAGACAACAATATAAAATTCTCATGACTCACCCCTATTCTTTTTTTCCTAATAAAGAACAACAAAACCCGATGAAGCAACCGATTGGTGTTAACGTACCACCTTCACAATTTTCGAAATTAAACTTCGAAAATTAGGTGCTAATTGACCCTTTTTTACAGGCCTAGATTGTGCTCTATTTGTACCTCCTCCCACCATGATCAAAAAGAGATTTGAACAACAAAGTTTGAAGCGCATTGAAATTCGTTATTCTCAAACTTGAATTCAAAACAATATTTTTATTTAAGAACAGTGTTCAGTGTCTCCATCATCGTGGAAAATTCTGAGTGTTCTGCGAAAACGTCAAACAGCTTCTAAAATTATGATATACCAACCCAAAAATTTAAAAACCGAGTGTTCATTTTGGGGATATATGCAGCAGATATCAAAACAATTATTTTCAAAAAAACTTCGGATTCGTTATCTGGTCCATTGTCGTGGAAAATATCATCCCATGGAGGAACGTGTGATAATGAATAAGATAGGTAATAGTTACCTATCCAAATATTAAATTAATTAACTACGTTTATTTCCTTCCATCTCATGATAAATTAAAAGGAAAAGTATTAAACATAAGAGAAACTTTTAGAAATTCAACGGTTAACCTAAAAAAGATCGATTTCCTTGCAACGGATAGACGAATTTTTTTCATCAATTTGAAATTATACTACCCAAATATTTCCCCCCTCCCTGAAAAAACCTGTTAATTTGGTACTGTATCTTTAGAAGAATTTATGATCATTCCAAGTACACACATCGCAATGGCATCAATCCATTATTTCATTCGTAATTAGCCACTGGTTTTTGTTTCAAACTGGAAAATCTATTTTCCCAATCCCATTTACCTATGGTATTCGCTCAATAAAAAAACAAAAACGATTTACAGTGAAGTTGACATTTCAAAAAGTAGATTATTATCGACCAACTTTCAAACAGAAAGATTCAAATAAACTAAAACCCCTCTTACCAAAATCACTCACTCATCTAATCCTGAAAACATAGGTTTGATTAAAAATTTCGGTTAAATTCTTTGTATGGTATGGCAAAGCCAGTATTTCAGTCATAAATAACACGGACGCGTTTCGCACGGTTAAATGGAACCAGGTGAACGATAATTCTGCGAGAATTTCGTCAGTGCAGTCCGTATGAGACATAAAAATAATGCGAATTATAATAGCCGTACCGAATGAAACTGGTTTATTTTTTATAACTCACAATCAGCCAAAAAAAAAAATAATAATAATTCCGTTTCAATTATATCAAACTGTTTCAAACATAAAAACTTGGAAATACCTCGACAACTGGATGAAAATATGTCGCGATAAGCGCACGCTAGTTCTTTCTTCAAATGCAGGCACTGATACACGACTTTGAAACTGCACTCTCAAAATCTCGTACGCCGGTATTAATTTTTACGCATCCGACATCGCTAGACTACCATTTTCTTTCAGAGTAAACCACATCACTTGGTAAACAAACTCACAATCGAAACGACACCCGGAGCGAAATACGCAAAATAGGCACAAACGCGACAAAGAAAATCGGTAAGAACAAAATTGTAAAAACAAAAAAAGGCGAGATCATCAGAAATATACAACTGCGACGATTAAAAACCGATTTTACTTAAATGGAGAATCATTAAAACGAAAAAATGGAGCGAAACCGTTTTACGAAACGATTCTTGACTCCCAACAACATTGACAACATTATCAACAACAACGGCACTAACAACCACACACAAAGCAGTCACGCACAGACACTGTAGAGTGAAATTACTGAACCACGAATTGTATCAACCCAAGTTTTGCTTCACGTTTTCGACGAGTGAGACGGAGAGAGGGAAACTGAGTAGCGAATCAGTGTTGCCAGTTACGAATACACAAAATTCTCGATGCTGCGTCTTGTCTACGAATACTTATACCGCCTTCATCAACGCGCAACTATGCTCAGCGTGCATTTTCTACTGGTGCATTCATTCGTGCCTCTACCTTGAGCAAAATACAAAGTGCCAGGGGCAGATAGGTGCGACCGCACCACAGAACTTACAGAGATTTTTCATTACGCGTCGTCGAGTGTTATGTGGGACAGTATTCTGATGCCTCTTACACATCGAGGGCGATTGCGAGAGAATTAAGGATTGTAGAAAGCTGAAATTCTGCAAAATAATTAACATACGTCAGCGAAAGAAACTGCGAAAATTTGGCTGCAATTGTACGTTCAGTTTTTGAGATATCACCGAAATTCCTCAAGTAGATTGAATTCAGATCCTTTGAATTTGAATAAATTTTCTAAGTTATCTCCAGAACCAATCGTTCGATTGATCTGAAATTTTCCCGAGTCAACAACAATATTAGTTGAAGATCGTGTGGAACTTTGACTTCAATCATACGTTTGGTAATTCAGATATCACTAAAATTCTGTTCAGGATTATGTGACGTAAATGATCTGAATTCAATTTACTTAGGGAATTTCAGCGACATTTCGATAACTAAACGTACGATTTCAGAAAAAAAACGAATTATCATGTTGTTCATCGATGCTCGGACAAATCAATGAGACAGAACCTTGAAAAATACACGAAAAACATAATTTTGTGATGTGGGTTGCCTAGCCAAAATAG
>WOFM01000703.1:0-130937 GCA_011428145.1 Ericerus pela
TAGTGTCTGCCCTGTTTGTGTACGAACTAATTTGTCGAAGTCATCATATTGGTAATAAATTGCCTTGAGCCATCAGAAATTGATCAGAAACCAACGTAAAAGCTTCAAAAATTCATCATCTCAATCAAAGTTCATCATTTGGCATCAACATAAACCTCAAAAATTCAACTTAAACACTCACCGAAGTACGTCCTCCACAACCGAAGTGTAGTTCAACCATCAAAATCCAGAGCATCATCTCAAAAATCCTCGAAAACGAAACTGAAAATAAGAAAATCACCAATTAAAAAGGTATTAAATGAAAATTTCCGCTGAAAACAGGTAATAAAAAATACATTTTTTGCAATTTTTTTCTCGTATTTTTTGTGTATTATTTCGTATTTTTGCATTATTTAACCTTTCGGAATCAAAATTTAACTTGTATATTTGAAAATACCGTTATTTTCAAATAATTTTGACCTTTTTCAAAATTTATCCAAGTACAAATTTCGGCAAGTTCATTGCAAAATTTTGCAGCCACTTTTGTCTTGGAGTGTACAATTCGTGACATAAACACGGCTTGTTTCGTTCTTTCGTTCGAACTTGTACATTAACCTTTTGTTAAGTGCAACGAACCTACGAACTCTTATCTTCATCCATTGAATAAATACGTTGGCGCGGTTTTCAATTTCAAACCACCATCTTGTTGCAACTTGAAAATTTTTGCAGTTGCACAATTGTGTCGAAAATACTTTAACGATTTTTTTTTTCGAATTTATACTTTACATATTTTTTTTTTATTATTCGAATACTTTAATTAATTTATTTCAATCTCACAATTTTTATTTTCGTTTAATTTATTACGCAAATACGAAAAAATTTTTTTAATTTCGAATTTTTTTTTCTACCATTTACAAATTTTTTTTTCTATTGTGAATTATTTTTTTTACTTTCAAGTTACCAAAAGAATTATTTTACCTCATTCTTACAATACATCTGGTACATAATTACTTCAAATCACCTTTAATATTTTTTTTTCATTTCGAATTATTTGTTTTGTTGGAATACAGTGTTAAATCAAAATTTTCCCCTGTTATCCAAAATCTTTAGTTTTTTTTTTCTTTCCTAATTTCCTAGTCTGAAAGTAGCTAACTTCATTTCACCTTCACTTTTTCATTTATTTCATTTTTTATTAATTATTTCTTCAAATATTGAATTCAATTACGAATTATCTTGGGTTGTATAAGTCTTGTTATTTTTTTTATAATTTTTTTTTTAAAGGGAAGTGTCTAATCTCATCTTTAACGTGTGTTGTCTCTTGCCCAGTGTGGACCTACTCGAGAATCACACAAGGACAAATTTAAATACTATCGGTATAAAATACATTGTTTGGTTAACACAGGGATGGAAATCCTTTTCTTGCGGCATTTGCTGGGGATTGATATCCATAATATTTTTTTTTTTTTATTAATTAAAGTTCAGTCAATTCATTAATTATGAATACTGAAAACAATGATCGAGTCTCGAACATCTTCCGTGGAAATGGCTATGATGGATGGCGTGCTACTGTCATAAGCACCCTAATTGGTAAAGGCTGCCACTCCACAATTTTTCCTTCTGCTCATGAAACTAGTTATATCTATACCTCATCCGAAGAACGCCTTACATCCAAATGGCTTAAATTCTTCCAAACTCAGGAATGGGCCAAAGCCCATATTTTTGAAAGACTTGACAAAAGAATTCTTCATCATGTCAAAACTTCCGATATTGTTTCTCAAATTTTTGAAATTTTGGATGCTCGATATAGAAACCAGACAGCTACTAACATCATGGTTTTAAAATCAAAATTTCAGTCCCTTCGCTTCGATTCTAGGAGAGGTACCATCCGTAGATTCTTAGAATACTTTTCGACTATTGTGCAAGAACTAAGTGATGCTAATTACCCCCTGTCGGAAGCAGATGAAATTGATCAACTAATGATGTCATTACCTGAAAAATTTGATACTGTCTTCTCTGAATTTTGTCAATTAGAAATAGAAAAATGAACTACTGTCAGGCTCACAAAATGATACTAGAAAAATGTGATCGTATCGAATACTCTAACAAAACGTTTCCCGGGTTTGATCAGCCTAAATCATCATATCAACCGATGAATAATAAAAGAAACTTTAGAAATTTTCGAAATAATAATAACACCAATAAATCAAATACCAATTATAATACAACTAGTTATCTCAACGATCACAAAAATAATCAAACAAAGCCAAATAGTTATCCTAAAGATAACATTTCCCAAATGGATGTTACATGTTTTAGATGTAACAAAAAAGGACACTTGTCCAGGACATGCCCTAATGAAACGTCTAATACAGGTAATACTTCTCAACCCTCTAATCAGAACAGTAGCTCGAAATCCCAAAATTCTACTAACACGAACTCCCAAAATAAAACAAATGATAAATCCAATTTTCGTGTTAAATATTCTATGATGTTGCATTCAAATCTTAACCATTTAAGTTTTGATGACATCGAAGATGAATTTCAATGGCCCAAGCCCCCAACTGTATCAAAATCTGCCCCCCTAAAAAACCAATTACATACGATGTTACTAGATAATGGAGCAGATGACCACATGGTCAACGATCTTTCAAAATTAAGAAACATATGCAAAGTTGACAATACTCGTAGAGCACTTTGTGCTAAAAAAGGTGTATTTGTAAACCCCACTCACGTTGGATCTATGTACGTCAACGTCTGCAATTCTAATGCAGAATTTTCCACTATTCACTTAAAAGAAGTATATCAAAAAGTCTATCAAGAGCTTGTGTGTATGCCTGTCCCTAGTACGACAGTAGAACAGGAAGATCATATAAATGATCTAAATCAAAATTTCGAAGAACAAACTGAGGCTGAAACTAGTAATCCACAAGGAGAGCAGGAAATCATTGACCAATCTCAAAATTTACAAGATACTGCAGTGGAAGCAGTCAATCAGGAGATTTATTCCGAATCAGAGGACAAATTAAATGGAGAGAGTGTCGGAATAAATAGAAAGCACAAAAAAAATAGCAAAACTAAAACACTTTGGCACAGAAGATTAGGTCATCTAAGTGGCAAAAGCCTCAAAGCCTTATCTAAAGTAGTTGTAGGCATGCCCCAAAATTTGGTCTTTAAGGATGATGACTTTGCCACATGCGAAATATGCATAAAAGCTAAATCTACCCGACTTGGTCATCATAGTGTGAGAACTCGACCAACTAGGAGGATGGAAGTAATCTCATCAGACATCATGGGACCCTTTCAAGAAGCTTATAACGGAGAAAAATTTATTATAACATTCATTGACCACTATTCAAAATATACTCTTGCCTTCCCTATATTAAAAAAATCACAGGCCTTTGATAAGTTTAAAGAGTATTATTTATCATTCAATACTAAGTTCCCAAATGATCCCATCTCCGTATTAAGAACTGTTAAAGCAAAGGAATATTCTGATTCTAAGATGACACAATTCTGCTCCGAAAAGGGAATAACTTTAGATGATGGTGTGGCATATACCCCCGAACTAAATGCCATAGCTGAAAGGCAAAATAGAACCCTACTTGAAAGAGTTAGAGCTATATTATATGACGCAAAAATTGATTTCAAATTATGGTCCACAATTGTACTAGCTGCCGCCCACATCATCAATAGAAGTCCGACCCGTGTCAATTTAGGAAACATTACCCCCTATGAAAAATTATACGGGACTAAACCCGACATATCCCATCTTCGAGTCTTTGGTACTATTGCCTATAAACATGTTCCTATTGAACAAAGACAGCAATCAGCAGTAAGAGCCAAGAAGAATGAAGAGGAGCATCTGGACCCAAAGTTCCTACCACGAGCCATAAAAACTATTCTAATCGGATTTTCGAATGTAGGTTATCAGGTATTGGACCCCGTAGAAATGAAATCCTACAAATCCTATGATGTGAAATTTGATGAGACGAAAACATTAGCCAATTTTACCTGTAGACCAGAGGAATTGCAAGTGAAACCACTAGAAGAGGAAATTGAGGCAATCTATAGGGTCAATGTACTAAAACAAGCCTCACAGGAAGATTCACAATTTATAGAAGATTGTATGCCAGTAAGCTTTAGTGATATCTATCAAAATCCTTTCAAGAAAGAGTGGCTAAAGGCTATCAATGATGAGCTGCAATCAATGTCAGATCTTAAAGTGTGGAAAATAGTAGATCGCCCACCCAACATCAAACCTATTGATACACGTTGGATATTCATGGCCAAAGCCAATGAAAGAGGAATAATGTGCCCCAAAGCTAGACTTGTAGCTAAAGGTTTTATGGATCGATCCGAATATACCATGACTGAAACCTATGCAACTGTTGTGCAACTCTGGTTAATTAGGTGGATCTTATCTGTAACCAATCTATTAAACTTACAACTAGTTCAATACAATGTCAAAACGGCTTATCTTAACTCTAAAATCAAAAATGACATCTTTCTAAACATTCCCCTAGGTTGTAATGTCGAAAAAACAAAATTATTAAAACTCGAAAAATCCATCTATGGTTTAAAAACATTAAGTAAAAATTGGATTGAGTTACTGGATACTCATCTTTCAACATCCAATTTTACAAAATTCAAAATCGACAGATGTGTCTACATACGTAAAGATAAATCAGATGGCATTGCCTTCATGATAATTTACGTGGATGACATCCTACTAGCAACCAACTGTCCTGAGTGGATTGATGAAATAACCACTCACTTTGAAACACGTTTCACCATGAAAGTCATAAACAATCCATCTTACTTTGTAGGTTTTAAAATAGAAAGAAATTGTGAATCACAAATTATAAAGCTCACACAAAAACAACAAATCCAAAAGATTCTCCAAAAATTCAAATTATGTGATTCCAACCCTTCCAAAACGCCTATGGAGACAGGCTTAAAGTTGAGCAAATCTGACGGAACGGATAACAAAGAATATAGATCAATGATTGGCGCACTATTATATGTATCTAGAGGCACAAGGCCAGACATATCCTTTTCTGTTAATTACCTGTCAAGATTCCAAAATTGTTCTGATGACACCAAAAAGAACCATGTACGTCGTATCATCTGATACCTAAAATCCACTATTGATCTTGCACTGGTTTATAGATCTAATTCTGAAGGCATATCCGCCAATGTCGATGCATCCTATGCCCCAGACATCGATGATCAACCTGTAAATTTAACAGAATTAGAAAAAGGTAAATCTATAACTGGTTACTTAATTACCATGTATGGTGACCTTGTAAATTGGGGCGTTCATCGCCAAAATATTCATGCTTCATCGTCCACAGCAGCTGAATTAATAGCTCTTCACGATTCTTTTGAGGATATTGAACTTTCTTGGCTCCTCAATTGTGAATTCTTCTCAATTGACACTCCTGTAACAGTATACGAAGACAATATTTCTGTCATACATGTAATTTCTGGAGGAGGTCAAAAACGTCCACGAGCTCTCATGATCAAATGTTATGGACTTGCCCAAGCCTATAATGATAAAATCTTCACTTTCAAACAAATAGCTACCGAAGACCAATTGGCTGAGTTACTCACAAAAGCCTTATCCAGTAAGCAGCACATTACTCTAACCCATAAAATCCTAGAATCCCCAAATCTTGATCCATAACATATCATATCCAATTTCAGATCCATACCTGTAATACAATAAAACATTTCACTTTAATAATTTAAAAAGTTCCATTTCAAATAAATTTATTTTATATATACTTACATTTGTTTATTGCATGCTATTTACCTAATTACCTAAAAACAAAAAAAAAATGCATTTTACTATTTTTAATCTACCATATATATATATATATATATTAAATACTCAAAATATGTACTTACCATACTCGTCCAATTTAGTTACCATTTTTATTTTTTTTACACATTTTTTTTTCCAATTCATGTTAATTTTTTTTATGTAATAATGTAATTAAATGTAAAAAACTCGTAAACTTTAAAACATTTTTGTAACACCCGCAGTCGTGATCGGTTCAAAAGATTGTAGGGGGGTGTTGAGACCACCAATCCTTCTCCCCTCTCACTCATACGAACACACGATTACATAAAATACATAATTTATTTATATCTATTTGCGGCTACACTGATCTACCACTTCCGCCGCTCATTCGTTCATTTCCGTTAACATTCGTTTATCTATCTTAAATGTACTTTGCTTAAATTATGTATCTTCTTCGAAATACACTCGCTTCTTGGACGGAACTTCGCTTAAATCTTTCTTTCTTGTTTCATCTCCGGTCCTCATCCTCTATAATTTTTTCTCACACATCGATAAAATATCGATATTGGTTTACATGCATTTTCCATTTAACATCGAAAAATATAGATTTTTTATATATCGAATTTTTATAAACCAGATCGATATTTATTTACATGTATTTCCCATTTAACATCCAAATCAAATTTTTATCAATATATTAAGTAGCTAAAATATATACTGGAAGAAAATTGGTCGGTGAATCGAGTAGAATCCATTAATGGATTAAAGTCAAATAATATGAAAATGTTATCACATTAATTGTAATCAGCTTCAGCCACTGATACTATTTTTTTTTTTATTCTGAATGTGTAATATTTTTGATGAAATCAGTATTTGGTTGTGTCTACGTTTTAAAAATGTTCAATACGGAGGCCAGATGGTAACATGAGATAATCGAAATGTTGACATTAACAATCGTTTCTATGTTACTCATTAAATCATTTCCTCGTTCTACACATGCAAGTAGTAAGTGGGCACCTTGAGGAAAATTTCATTACCGTTGACTGAAGCCACCTGTCAATGGTAAAAGTCCATCTATTTTCCCCTCTCCACGAGTGTGTTAGTCCAAAGAAATGTTATCCTTTTACCGTTGACACGAAGGGCCGTAGCGGCAATAAATTTCCCTCCGATCATCGGAGAATTTTCTCGTCATCGGGCGTTAGTTGATTGAATTTTTTTCGCGGGTAAAATATTTTTTTCGGGAAAAATTTTTTTTTCGGGCGTGAAAATTTTTTTGTGATACACGTTTTTAGTGAGCGAGAAAATTTTTTTTTCCAGAGTGAAAAAATATTTTTTGGACTGAAAAATTTTTTGTGAAAAAAGTTGACAAAAGTTATTTTAATTATTTTGGTGTGTTGTTAATTTTTGGTAGTGAGTAAAATAGTATATATATAGGTGCACTTGCTCCGGATTGTCAGTGGCGACTTACGCGTGCTCTTATAAACACCTCTGAGTTGTAATGCTCCGACCGTTATTAACTGGAAAAAACTTATTACTCTTTACTTGTTGATTATTACGATTTACTGTGATTTTGTTGTGATCGAGAAAAAATGGATTTGAAATTTTTGTATTCTGCTAACCGTTTGGTTGGTGGTGGTGTTGGCGGTGTCATCCGTAGCACCGGTGCCAGTGGATACGACGCGTACAGGATGTTGACCGACTTAAAACCAAACTACCTGTACAAACTTTTGAATGTGCGTGCTCTCGATACCCATTTCGGTCGATCGATGGTCCCACATTTGTATGATGGTGACGATGACGTTGATGGCAACATTTGTGGATTTTCTATTTTCCTGCCATACCGTATAGTCGACCAATTACCGGATGACGAGTCCGTTAGTGTTTTCAACCGTGAGGTTGGTGGCATTTATGTGCATGGTCTGAAATCCTCACCTTCAACGGTGGCGTCGTCGTCGTCGTCGTCAGCTGCAGGTTTTATTAATTTGGAATTTATTAGTCGTGACGACGGGGATGAAAATTATTTGCAAAATTTCAATGCCATAACCAAGCCCGTAGCGTTGGAGTTGCGGAAATTCTGCGATTTGAAAATAAATCGGTGGTACAAAGTTAGAAAAATTTGTGCTACCAACACCCCTTATGGCCGATCCTTACTAGCAACATTAAAATGTAACGATGATGTCGGTAATGGTGGTGGTGGCGGCGGTGGCGAATTCAATACATTTTTCCCACCCCGTTTAGCGAAAATGTTGCCCGATGACGCGGCAGTTGATTCATTTGCTGCGGGGGTAACATGTGTTTGTGTATTAAGTGTTGCCGACAATGCCTACCATACTGTTGACTTTGATTTTTTGAATAAGCAACCACCTAAAAAGTTGTTGGATCGGAATTGGTGTTGCGCCGAACATTGTTTTTTCATCCCCTCCGAACAAGTCGATGGAATGGCGTGTGTCAAATGTACAGCCTATGGCAGCTGTTACTGCCATTGTCGTTCCTACATTTGAAAAATCCCGCTTAATACGTTTTTAGAAACCCGCAAAATAAAAGATTTAAAAATTGGAACGTATTATAAAATTATTAAAATCTCCCCCGTCGATACACGCTACAATAATCGAGCCCTAATAGCGAATTTAATTTTACCTGGTGAAAATGCAGAGTTCACTTCCTCCCAAATTGCCTCAGTAAAATTTTCTAAAATAACCCACTATCCTTAGCACATTTTATTGACACCGCCAAAGGATTGTACGTTATCGGCGTATGCCCTAATGGTGTCATCGATCTCAAATTCGCGAGAGAATGAAAATAAAATACGAATAAAATACCACTACCCATCGTCCTATGAGATTAAAATGAAATTAAAAAAGGGTAGATTGGTAGCCGCAGCAGCTGTTGCAAAACGGACGATGACGATGACAACGACTACGAAGACAAAGACGGAAACTACCTGTTGTGTGAGTGTGTGGGTGAGTGCGTGTGAAAAAATAAAACTAAAAATTAGAATGTGCGTGCTGATTGTCGTCAATTGTCAGTCTTGTGTGTGTGTGTGTGTGCACGCAAGTGTGTGTGAGTGTGTGTGTGTGTGAAAAATTAAAGTGCCGGTGTGCAAATAAAAATCAAAGTGTGCGTGTATGCATATGAGTGAAAAAAATAAAAATCTGATTGCTGATTCACGTGGACAACTACCTGCGCTGTGAGTGTGTGTGTGTGTGTGTGTGTGTGTGTGCGTGAGTGAAAATAATAATAATTCGAGAGTGAGTGGGTTGAGGGCGATGACAAAGACAACGACGAGGACGAGGACCTTTAATGTGATCACAAAAATAAATAAAATAAAAATCCGAATGCCGAACAACTACGCTGACTACCTGTTGTGTGAGTGTGTGCAAATAAAAATCTAAGTGTGCGTGTGTAATGACGATCACCATTTAAAATAAAATAAAATAAAATAAAAATCCGTGTGCAGAATCACGCCGATGACTACCTGTTGTATGAGTGTGTGTGTAAATAATAATAATAAATCGAGAGTGAGTGAGTGGGTTGAGGACGACCTTTAATGCGATCGCGAAATAAATAATATAAAATAAAAATCCGAGTGCTGATCGACTACCTGAATTACAAGTGTGTGTGTGTGTGCGGGTGTATGAATAAAAAAATCTAAGTGTGCATGTGTAATGACAACCGCCATCTTCGAATGATTTGAAAGAATGAGTGAAAAAACGGCTAAGTCAAATATTTATACTCATGGTGAAATACGATAACCAACCAATCAGGTGCGTGTATCGGTATTGTCTATTGTGATTGGTTCCTTAATGATTGATCATTTTACTATAAATATTACAACCCATCCCCTTTCCCTTCAGTGTTATTTTGTCAGACGGCGAAGCTCTTATCGGTTGACTATTGAAAAATATCACACCCCGCACTCACTCAACACGATTTAACAAATATATTTGCGCTTTCCCTTCATTCTCCGCTAATTCATCGCTCTCAAACCACTGCCGACACGCCTATCAGTATACCCGACTGACGTACGTATTTTCACCTTTTTGCACTTATGAAAAATACGCAAAACTTTTTCGAATTATTTGCCGACACTTTCATATTTTTCCTAATTTTACTTGGCGGTGAAAAGGTCATCCGTTACATCGTTCGGACATATTTTCACAGCTATTAAAGAATATTCCACGAATATTACGTGTTTTCGGACTTGTAATAATTTAAAAAAAAACTTTTTTAATTTTTTCCGAATTTCCGTTGACCAAAATAGTATATATATAGGTGTTGTTGGGACAGTACCTCAGTTGTAATCCGACTGTCGTACTGCTTGGACGCAATTTTTCTCTCGCAAAATATTTTTACCATTCTACCACAGTATATATACTTGTGTAATTTGATTTTGACCTCAGTTGCGATCTGACTGTCATACTGTACGGACGCAATTTTTTGCACTCTCTCTCTTGTTTAAGCGAATTGAAAAAATAATAATAATGGCTTTTAAAAATAGTGCCGTAATGTCGAAAGGCGAAAGGTAATTACGGTAGTCGAACAAGCTTTCCCACCCAAACCGAAAATTAAAATGATCACCCCTCACCTCATGTCTAACCTGGAGGAAAAAAAAAGAAAAAGAAAAAAGTTAAGACCACGCCGCTCGCCGACATCCAAGTAGAGTTTATGGGTTCACATCGAACTCAACCTGCTCGTTTGGATGCTCAACGTACGAAAATTTCCGAACCCAAACCCAAACCTAAACCCGAACCCGAAATCGATCTTTTCAAATACATCGCTAACCAAGATTTCAGTGCTAGTGATTTGGAAAATGCGAAAAATAATCTTTTGGCCACTTTAGAAAAAATTGATGTAACTGAACCCACCCACGTCTCACCACCCAGACCATCCATCTTGTCGCAAGAGCTAGCCGATATTTTGATTGATTCGTCATCATCATCATCATCATCATCATCATTTGAAAACGGCCCTTCTCAGAGCCAACCTCTCCACGTTCTTACTGGCATTCAGATGAACGAGTTACTCGGTGAATTGGAACTATCTTGGAATGGTTTAGAATTCAACGATGTACCTCTTATTCCGATCGCCTTAGGACTCGAGGAGGACTTGGTGAAGGAACTGTTGACCAAATTGGAGTTGTCCGAGGATAGCTCCGATGAAAGCGTAAACAGACTTTCACATAATATTAAGACGAAGGAACTGTCAGCTGAAACGGTGTTGTCTTCTGACCACTCCGTCGAAAGCATTGATAGACCTTTACCTATTTTTAATAATAATAATAATAATTTAGTGGAGGAACTGTTGGCTGAAATGGAGCTGTCCGATGACAGTTTAGATGAAAGCATAGACGGACTTTCACCTAGTTTTAACAGTAATATTAAGGACCAAAAAAATTTAGCTTTAAGCTGTAACGGCCAAAAGAGGTGGTAATGTACCTAATTAGAACCACTTTTGGTATTACACTATACACGAAATATCACGTACTTTTAAAGCAGTAATACTTCTAAAATAATTTCAAGTTTATCATCCACAAACTATCGTGGACCTTAACATTAGTTAGAGACTCAATAATATTTAAAACACATAAGTGAGTTTACACATTTAATAAAATAATAATTTGTACATCACTGTACATAAGTATACGTTAATATTTATACATATACAATCACAATTCAACAAGCAAGACTATCTGTTCACTAGAGATTTCTACAAGAGAGGTTCCAGGTACTTAGAAGTTGCTGTCGAGGAACTGTGTCTTATTCCACTGAATTGAGGGATTATATACTCGTTCAGGGTATGAAAACGTACGTGTCGGATAGGTAAAATGAGGTAGGGTGTTGTTATTAAAGGGTTGTGCTGACTCGTCGAGTACTCGAGGGACAGGCACAATTAGGTCATGAATATACAGAAAGTATATCTACATAAAATCAAATACGGGTAATTTAGTGGTTGTTTATAAAGAGTTATAGGATGATTATTGTTGATAAATATCTACGTTTTTGGTATTCCAAAATGTGTGAACGAATATGTTCGTCATTTCTAAAAATAGACGAAAATATATGTTACACAATTCTCCGGGGGAACAAAAAAAATCAGGGAAAAAAAATTTTCCAAAGTCTATCCAACAAATACAAATTTCTTAATAATTATGCATGATTAAAATTATGTCATATAATGCGAGTATAAGTATATATATTTAGAATAAAATATTTACGAATATTGATTATGAGTAACAAATTTTTTCTTAGGTATATACAGGAAATTAATATATCACATTATTTTGCATAATTTTTACAATGCTGTGCTTTTTGTTAAATTAGTACTATTTCGCTGGGAGTTTAATTTTAAATATACTATAATAAACATTAACATAAATGAGATTGTAATTAACCACAATAAGAATATCCCATTGACAAAAGTTAGATAATCATTAAAGTTTTGATCAGGTATTTGTAATTTAATGGATTTAATTTTGTTCTCCAAGTCGTTAACTGGAACAGTGTGAGGAACAAAGTTTTTCCATTTGGGGTTGTAGACCTTTGTCGTTGCCAGATCTATGGCAAGATCAAAAGTTTCTGTAGAATCAGAAAAATATGTCCACAATAGTGGTAAATGGTTTTTGATTTTAATAGTCTCTTCCAAAGATTCAGAGAGACAGGGGATTTCTATTGGGATAATTACTGTATTTTTATTATTTTCGTCAATATTTTCAATTTGGATATGACAAGGTAGGTCCAGAATAAAGGTTCCGGAGGAATTATTATTTATCTTTAGTTTTTCGGATTTTTTCGTAATGGAATTAGTTTCTATAAGGGAGTTAAAGTTTACAATAGCAAATTTGGTATGTCCAATAGGATGCACTAATGTTTGATTGTTATTAGGATTACATTTAAATGAGCAGGATTGCTATAAGTTTTGATTTAGGTCTTGAAAGAAAAGATTCTTTGCACAAGAAGACAATTTATCACTTCCTCTATTAGATGGAAGGAAGCATAATGGTTTGTCCGAGTTACAGTAATGGAGATTAGTTCCACTAATATAACGTACGGAGTTTGTTCTGATTTCGTGAATAATCAGGGATGGTTCTTGGTCCCAGCAACACAATTCATTAGAATGATTTTTGAATGTGAGTGGAATGAAGTCGTAAATTTCGTATTTAGAATCTAATTGTTTTAGGGGAATTTTGATTTCTAATTCTAAAGTATTTTTAAAGAAATTGCAGTTTACAAGTTCAGCATGATAGTAGTTTTGAATATCCTTAATGGGGATTGCTAGATCAAGATCTAGATTTTTTGTAATTTCCAAAAGTTTTAATATGTCTTTTCCTAATATTGCTTTCAAAATAATTGAAGAAGGGATCATATGAGATTTACAAGACGTTAGGATATTTGATAATCTTAACGTATTAATAAGGTAATTGTCATAGAATCCTTGTATGTAATTTAGAGAGATTAGAAGTTCATGTTCTTCTAGTGAATTTTCCATAAAAGAATTTGTATGCCAAATGAATTTTGTCATAAAATTATTTGTATGGTCAATAAAGCTATGCAGATTAGTGGACGTATTTACTAATGCTGCATGCTCGGTCAATAGTTGATTTTTTATTATGTCGTATTCTTCTTTCAATGAGATTTCATTAGCCAGAAAGTTTCGTCCATCTCTAAAGTTTAGTACTCGACAGCAAAAGCGTAGCGCATCTCCGAAGAAAGATCTGATCGGAGTGAATATGCTTCATTTGCTTCGAATGGAAGATGGCGTTGAATAAAAGTCTTGGATCATAGCGGTATTTTGTTCTTTAAGGTTTATTATAGCGTTTTTTAGACGTTTTGACATTTCTGCATATTTGCAATTTTTCCAGGTTGTTTCATTGCACAACCGATGTTTAAAGTTTGTTGCCAATACTTTATCTGCTGATTCATGCAAATCTAGCTTAACAGAGTAAATTATTGGGGCAGATTTAGAATATACGAAAATATTGCTTATTTCTTGAAAATAAGCGCCAGTTGACGCCGTCGTAATTCTATATGGGTCAGACGATGTTCTTTGCGCAGTAGTAATCGAAGAAATAATTATTGTGAAATAGAAAAGTAGATTCGTATACATTTTCTGAAACAGAAAGAATGCAACGTCTTAATTATTTACGAGAAAAATGGATTATGCATTTTAGTAATTTTTTTTGACATAAGCTAGCTGGGGCACGGGGAAAGACAAATTTTGCCGACATCTAACTTATGAATTTTGGTCAAGTGATTAATATAAAATTTATTAATTTTGATCGATTAGTCTGTATTTTGCATTCGCTTGTTCTTGATCTGTCTCGTTTCCTGCGTCCTATTTATTGTTTCTTTTTCGTATTTTCTAGTGTTTTTCGTGTTTTCTATTTTATATTTTTGAATTTTTGTTTCCGTTTTTTTCTTATATATCTATTTTTTTGTTTTTCCGTGAAGTGTGGGAATTTTGGTTTGGTGCTTGTTCGTCCGTTTTAAAAAAAAAAACAATTTCCTATCATGTCGATCGTATACATGAATGATAGAATGTTCGCCTCGCACGGAAAGGTGGATGCGAATGAGACCTGGTTTATAGGTAGCCAGGTTCTCAGTAAGATTCATCTTTTCCCAGACTGTCCGTGCGAGCCTCGTTTATTCTATTCATTGCACCGGTTATTTTCCCTATTTTATCGTGTTTCGGGTGAAACCAACAGAGGAGTGTTTTTAAACGAGTTTGAGCCGCATCGGGTACCAGACAAGACCATAGAGGAAGATCTCAATTACTGGAGTCATTCGGTAAGATTTGTTTGCTGCCCTAAGTGTGAAGATTTTACAAAATGGCTGCTTTTTTCCCTTCGGGTATTCTATCCTCACGCCATGATGGTCGAGTTTGGATACTCAGGGATAAAGCTTGAGATTCGTGGAAACCTTGACACTAGAGGGATGGTCGGCCTGGGCGTACTCTCCGGACTGCTGGTTGGTCTGCTTTGCATGTCGCAACATACCAACAAGGAAGTTATGGTAGAGTACGTCCATGTCAATCGGACTTATCTTACCAATTTCCTCATCGGTCCAGACGGGGTTAGTTTCGCTCGGTTTCTCAACCAGCATTATAAGCCACGTCTGGATATTTCAATCTCAGTAATTGGTTTTCACATGATCCACCATTACGATGCCACCGAGGGTAATCGTGCGATGTCGCTCCGTGGAGGATGGCTGCTCTCTGATCCCACAGTTTATTCGTTCCTGTGGGATACTCCATCGGTAGAAAACAACGTCTCAACCATCGATTCAAGCTCCGGAGAGGAAGGGGCCTTAAACGACAACCCTTCTCCAATATCCACCGATAGTAGCAGCACCACCAGTGGGGAGCACCTCGCCAAATTTCTCGAAGGCTACGCTGATACCTGGGCCATTGGTGAGTTTTTTACCATAATTTTTAAATATTTTAATTTTACTATTATTTTGTTTTACCAAAAAAAAAAATTTTTATTACTTAAGGGAAAAGGGAGAGAACCTAACAGAAGAGGGAAAAATACAATAAAAAAAAATAAAATCGTGATTGAAAAAACTATGTAACTGTAGGTAATATATTTTACACACAGTTATTTTGGTTTTTTCCTAGGGCGACCCCTTGGTTTGGATACAATTTGGGTTGGGATGGGACTTTCGAGGTTTTCGTCGTTTTTTTCCGACTTTATTTCGATATTTATTTCGTTGTTATTACGAGACTTATACGGAATTAATCGTCGTACGTGAACTGTTTCGTCATACGCCGTTTTATCATCTGTTTTAATGCGAATTATGTAATTTAGATACGTGACCTTTCTAACAATTTTATATGGTCAGGTATATTTATTTTTATTTTTCGCGACGTTTTTTAATTGACGCAGCAAAACAAGGTCATTAGGTTTGAAGTCAATGATCTTATGGTGTGCGTTATAATGTTTCGCGTTTTTTTCCGATGCTTTCTTTGCTAAGCTCGGCATTTTTTCCCTCGTTTGAAGGAGATTTTCAATTTCTTCTTCACGAGTTGTTTTGTTTCCATCGTTTTCTGGTATTTCTGATAAATGTACTTCTGGGTTGAATCCATGAAGTAGGTAAAATGGGGATTTGTTATTTAAATGTTCAATCGGACTTATGTTATATGCGAAAATAATCTTATTAATCGTTTCGATCCATTCTTTTTCGTTCGAATGGTCGTATTTTGACAATGATTTTTTAATTACACTGTTGATTTTTTCAACGAGTCCTTGCGACTGGGGGAAATAAAACGAGGAGTAAATAATTTTAATATTATTCTCTTCGCAAAATTTACGGACGGATTCATTTGCGAAATGACCTCCGTTATCGCAACAAAGTTTTCCTGGAGTGCCATACGTATAACAAATAAATTTCAAATACTCTATTACACATTGAGCATTCGGGTTTTTTGTTGGGCGTATGGTACAGAAATTTGTGCTTTTATCAACACCAACAAGCACATACGAGTGTTCATAATCGGTGTTAAATTTCCCAATGAAATCGATCTCTAAATGCGAGAATGGTTTAGGGTTTTCGATTTCTATATGTTTGAGGTAGCCAGCCTCTTTCGGGGAATTTTGTGCCATTTGACACTCATGGCATAACAATACATATTCTGTTATTTTTTGCACCATGTTTTTAAAGAAAAACTGGTTTTTTATTTTATTTTTTGTTTTTTTAATTCCGAAATGACCTCCATACAACGGATCGTCATGTAGTTTTTTCAGAACTACCGGAATTAATTTTTCAGGAATTACTGTAACCGCTTCATCATACGATGAGGTTGGGTTAGGTAATTTCTTTAACATATTATTTTCATCAAGAAAGTATAATTGTATTGTACGATTTAATTTTCGTATTTTATTTTTATCTTTTTTAATTTCGTTGTAATTTAATAACGAAATAATATTTTTCCAATGCGGGTCATTTTCCTGTATTGTTTTTAAATTTTCGGGTAATTCAATTTTTTGGAGGGGTTCAGAAGTTTGATCTTCTGTTTGGGGAAGTGATGTAATGTCGGGATTTGAAATTTGCGGGGACATCGGGTGTCACAGGAGGGGTTGGGGTGACCTGATTATCAAGATTTGACTCTTTTAAGAGCAGATCTTGTGACTACGTTAGTAGTTTGGTTGGGACACTTTTCAGAATGATTTAATTCATTCTGTGGGGTTGTGGTTTGTACCACGGGATAATATGGGAAAGTTGATGCAGGGGAGGGAGGGTAATAATGTTTTTGGGACATTGTACTTGGGTAGTACCACGTATTTTGGTTCTGATAAAATACAGGATTTAATGGGGCAGGATTGCCATTGTGAATTCTACACAGAGTATTCACATTTTTTTCTTCATCCTGAAGAGCATATTTTTTATCTACTAAAAATTCACCTTTTTCAAATGTAATTTCATCCGGTTCATCATGTGGATGAGATAACATATCAGCCATGCAGTTATTTTTTCCCGCGATATGTTTAATTTGGAAACTATATTCATTTAATTTAGATATTAATCTGATTAATCTTGGGCTTGGAGTATTGAATTTCTGATGGTAAATCAGAGGCTTATGATCCGTGTATACTACAAAGCGTAATGCCAGTAAGTATCCACGGAAATGGGCTAATGCATTTGTAATTGCTAACATTTCCAAGTCGAAAGAACACAATTTTGACTGGGCAAGTTGGACTCTTTCTGAGAAGTATCCAACTGGATGTTTATGCTTCGTAACGGGATTAGTTTGCAGCAACACTGCACCTAATGCGATTTTTGAAGCATCAACTTCTACACAGGTTTCCAATTTTGGATTGTAAATTGCTAATACAGGTTTGGAAATCATTATTTCTTTAAATTTTTCAAATATTTCAAGATGTTCTTTATTTAGTTTAATTTTTGCATTTGATTTGCTATCTGTTCCTCTTAATAGATCAGTAAGAGGGGCAGTGATTTTAGCTAAATTAGGAATTAATTTCCCATGATAATTTATTGATCCTAAAAATGATCGTACTTGTTTTAACGTATTAGGGGGATTTAAATTTTTAATTGCCTCAATGTTTTTGTTTAGTGGGCGTAATTCATTATATTGGACCGTATGTCCTAATATTTCAATTTTGTTCATTGCGAATTGACATTTTTTTGTTTTTATTTTTAAATTTACTTTATTTAATCTTTTTAGTACTTCCCTTGTATTTTTGAGACATTCTTCGAAAGTTTCTCCGAAAATACAAATGTCATCCAGGTAACATACCATTTTTTTCCAGAATATATCATGGAATATGTCATCCATGATGGTTTGGAAAATGGATGGGGAAATGCTTAAACCTATTGGGGTAGAATTGAATACATATCCAATTCCATCCACATTTATTCCAGTGTATTGTTTAGATTCTTCCGTGAGAGGAATTTGTAAATATCCACTGTTTAAATCAATTGTTGTAAACCATTTTTTATTTCTTAAGTATGGCCAAATAACATCAATCGTCGGGACACGATTATTATCCATAATAATTCTTTGGTTCATTCTTCAGTAGTCTACTAATACTCGATAGACTCCGTCTGGTTTCTTTTTTACAAATATTGGGGATTCAAATTTTGATTTTTGTTTTTTTAGGACACCTACTTTTACTAGGTCATCGACTAGTTTATGTAGGGCCTCATGTTCTGCGTGTGAGAATTTAAAATTTCTACATCGCAGTGGGGTTTCGTCGTCTACTCGGACAACTTGTTCGGGTACTTTACAGATAGACTTCGTCTGTTTTTCCCGTAAAAATATTATTAAATTTGTTAATTATTTCGTACATTTTTATTTTTTGTTCAAGCGACAATTTTGGATTAATCTGGAAAGGGTTTCCTCGATTATCCTTAAAAATAGTATTTTCTGTTATTTTTTCTATTTGGCAGGAATTAATTTCTACTGCACTACTTAGTTCAAATTTTCCTAAGTATTCGCCTTTATAGATCACGTGAGGTCTGTTATTGTGAATAACAGCAGCTAATGTGTCTTCTGATACAATTACAAAGAAATTATGTTTTTCTTCCATGGATGTTTCACACAGAAACACCAGGTGCTCGGGCAAAGTTGCTAAAATTAGCACTGAGTTTGCCTCTATTTTAAAAGTTTGGGGGGCATAATATTTAAAGGGCTTAACATAACCTAACTTATTTTCTTTTTCAATAGGGTAATTGTGAGATTCAGGCATGTCAAAACATCGCTCTTCATCACCACACGGTAAAGTGAATTTGTTTTTCAAAAAGTCCATTTTGGCTTTATGGGTTGACAAGAAGTCGTAACCCAGTATTACCGGTTCTTCTAAATTAAGGACAACGAAGGTGGGATGTGGGTAAATACAATGATCAATGGAAAAAATCACATTGGTTACTCCTATGACCTCGAGAGGTTGACTGTCCACACCACGAAATCTTATTTTTGTTGGTAGAATTGGTTCCGTAAAATTGACTTTCTTTAAAACTTTTTCATCAATAAGTGTCTGTTCTGAACCTGGATCGACTAGGCTAAGTATTTGTTTACCATAAATGGCAAATGGGAGGTGAAATTTACATTGGGTTCTGCAGTACCCTTTATTTTGAAATTTCTCCTTACTCACATTGTTAACCTGTTTCGATTCTTTGTTCAAGACATCCCTTACAGCTGACGGATCACCTGTAAGGGGGGCACTTAGTTTTTTGAGCAATTATTTTGGCAGGCCTGGGGGTTTGATGTTTGGAGGTAATTTTGTTGTTGTGGGGCTGCCATCAATGGTGCTGGTGGGGCAATCATTTGAGTGTTTGCAGCCACATAAGGGAGATTTTGGGGAGTATTAAGTGAGATTCCAGACCATGCTGGGGCATTGTTCCAATTTGGAAGAGCAAGTTGATTCCAATTTGGAATTCTGTTGGCGTAGTATCTATTATTATTTCTAGAAAAACTATTTCTACGAAAATTTGGATTAAAATTTCTGCCTTTATAATTAGGATTAAAGTTTTGATTATTATTCCAATTTCTATTTTGGTTGCTTTGGTTCCAGTTTTGGTTCTGGTTCCAATTACCATTATTATTATTATTATTATTATTATTATTACTATAGTTATTATTATTATTCCTATTTTGATTTTGGTTTTGGTTTTGATTTTAATTTTGATTTTGATTATAATTATTTTGTTCATTATTTTTATTTTGAGGATTTTTATTTTTTCTGGATTCCTGAGGTTTCGAAATGTTCGCTATTGCAGCGCTCATTTTCTCCATCTCAGCTTTTTCAGATTGGATCGGATGATACTAGGTTTACATTTTTTTCAGTTTTTTTATCCGTTTTTCCGGCTTTTAATTCTTCAATAGTTTTTTCCAGTTGGTCAATTTTTTTCCTTAAGAGGGGATCCGAATGTCCAAATACTTTATCTTTAAATTCTAAATATTTAGAGAAGGCTTTATCTAGTTCCTGAATTGTTTTAGGTTCTTTTTTTATTAAAAATATTCTTTCTTTTTCGGGAAGGTTTGGCATTATTTTTTCAAATTATTTTTTCTTCAGAAATATCGGGTTCGATTTGTTTTAAAATTCTTTTTATGAACATAATGTATGCAGGGAAATCAGCTTCGCCATTATAATTTCTTTCGTACAAAATTTCACGTAGTTGGGGTTTAGTCTTAGTGAAGACTTCTAAAATTTTTTGTTTTGTATTTTGCCAATTATTACATTCGGGATTTGCTTGAATTCTGTCTTCAAACATTTGTTTAGCGAGACCTGAAAATGCAATTCTTATTTTTTTAAATTTCATATTTGCATCCCAATTGAATGATTCCAATTCATTTTCAAATCCAATTAAAAATGATACGATGTCTTCAGTTGGGGTATGTCCATATAGGGAAGGTCTGATGTTTACTGCAGCTTTTCCTGACATTTTATTTTCTACAGGGGGAATAAAATTTTCTAAAATTCTAGTTTCAAGTTCTGGGCTGAGGAAATCTTCGTCAGATTTTTCTAAGCACTCAGTAATATCAGCAAGATTAATTGCTGTCTTAACTCTTGGAAATGGTGTGGGATTATCCAAATTTTCCAAAAGTGGGGTTGAAGTTGTAGGGGGATTAAAGTATTTTCTTATAATAGGGTTTTCTAATTCGGGGATTTGTTCACGAGGTTTTCGTGTTGTTTGCAAAATTATTTTTATATTTTCAGGGGTTAGTAATTTTTGTATTTCTTTGCTAGATTTAATTTTTAATAGGACATCCTCTTGGGTTTTTATACGAGAAAAATATTTTTTGTCAACTTCGATATTTAAATTTTGACATACATTGATTAATTCAAAATTTTTAGCTTCGATAAGCCAATTTAAATTTGTTTTAGTAGTATTGGGTTCGGATAAATTTTCCCAAGTTTCATTCATAAAAATAAATTTTTCGCGACTTATAATTATTTAACACTTCTTATATTTAAGGGAAGGACGCGAATTATAATTAATATTAATTGTTACTTTGTTTCTTCTTTTGTTTGAACAGGAGCTTGATGGATCCGTTGCTGCCTTCTGTTGCCGAATTTGTAGATACGCCTGTTTTTTTCTATTTTTCTGTACAATAAAATATCCTTGATTGTTTTTGAAGTTCGATTTTCTTTTCACTACTGGTTTTTTTCCACTCGCAAATAACCTTTACTTCCTTTCCTCAAGAGCGCGCCTTACGCGTTTCTCATTGAGTACTTAACTAGAGTTTTCAAGGTTAGAGCGAAGTACTTCGAACCAGAGGAATTGAAACAGCAACTTGGATTCAGCAATTCAGTTGAATAGGTACTAGAGCGAGAGTTTGATTTGCAATAGCAGTCCAGTTGGGCGCCAATAATGTAACGGCCAAAAGAGGTGGTAATGTACCTAATTAGAACCACTTTCGGTATTACACCATACACGAAATATCACGTACTTTTAAAGCAGTAATACTTCTAAAATAATTTCAAGTTTATCATCCACAAACTATCGTGGACCTTAACATTAGTTAGAGACTCAATAATATTTAAAACACATAAGTGAGTTTACACATTTAATAAAATAATAATTTATACATCACAGTACATAAGTATACGTTAATATTTATACATATACAATCACAATTCAACAAGCAAGACTATCTGTTCACTAGAGACTTCTACAAGAGAGGTTCCAGGTACTTAGAAGTTGCTGTCGAGGAACTGTGTCTTATTCCACTGAATCGAGGGATTATATTCTCGTTCAGGGTATGAAAACGTATGTGTCGGATAGGTAAAATGAGGTAGGGTGTTGTTATTATAGGGTTGTGCTGACTCGTCGAGTACTTGAGGGACAGGCACAATTAGGTCATGAATATACAGAAAGTATATCTATATTCATAAAATCAAATACGGGTAATTTAGTGGTTGTTTATAAAGAGTTATAGGATGATTATTGTTGATAAATATCTACGTTTTTGGTATTCCAAAATGTGTGAACGAATATGTTCGTCATTTCTAAAAATAGACGAAAATATACGTTACATAAGCGTATTCCGTGCAGAGGCTACGTCGCCTCTATTTAATTTTAGATGCATGCCTAGTCTAAGTCCTGTAAATATGAACATTCCTGTGGATCCACCTTCCCAAATGCCCGTGTGAAGGCTGTTGTGCAAAATATTTTCCCCGATGTCGCTGTCGTTGAGATTGCGGCTGAAAGTGTTGTTGTTGTGGTCGTTGACATTGAGAGTGTAGTTGAGAGTGTTGTTGCGGGTGTTAGCGTTGAGAGTGCAGTCGCGAGTGTTGTTGTTGTTGTTGCTGTTGCCACCCCTGACTGGCCGTATGCCAAGAAAAATATTAAAATGAGCGAACCTTCTATAAAGTCAAGAAAAACGAAGAATGCTGCTGCTGCTGCTGCTGTTGTGAAGGAGACCAAGTTGTGCGATATTTTTCCCTTTAAGTATGAGTTTTTCCCACGATGTCATGCCACACCACGAGTGTGTAAAGTGAAGACACCGGACTTCTTACCTAAATTGGGGGCTATTTTCCCCTTTTAAAAAATCATTCTTCATCCAGTTATCTCCATACAATGATCGTGATCTGAGGTGAGTGTTGTACGAGTTGAAGCAGTTGTTGGATCGTGTGTCCCGGCCAAAATTACCTCTTGACCCCGCTGCCTCTTTGGACAAGCAAAGTGTGTTGAGAAAGTTTACTTTGGGGTGGTGGTGGTGGTGGTAGTGGTGGTAGTGCTAGCAGTAGCGGGGTGGTGGTGGGACTCGGTGAAATGTTTCCTTTTGGCGATGAAATATTTTCCCGTGACAGTGTCGATGGAGGGAATGTGGGTAATGTTTTCCGGTTTCATGGGGATGTTATTGTTTCACCAGGTAAACGTCCCCAGTTAAAATTTATCAATATTCAGGAAATCAATCAACGGTACATACCAAAATTTCAAAATTATATTCTGGACTACAAAATCCAGTTAAAAAAAATCTCTCCCAAATGACGGATGGCAATCTCATCACCAAAGCACTCGACGAGATGATCGCCTATGGTAAGATGAAAACCAAATGGCGACAGGGGGATAAAATGAATATCGCGGTGAGTAATGCGAAATTTAATAACCCTATCTCTATAGGGTATGCTTGTAACGATATGACGAAGAAACTTAAAGAAAAAGTAACTCAAATTCTAACTTCTGACGAAAATGTTGTTCTGACTGAATGCATTTTCACCTTACACGTAATCAACATGCCACGTGGTTCAAAACCCAAACAAATACTGAACTTGGCCACCGACAAACATTTGAAACGCTGCATACTGCGCATTCAAAATAACGATACGTTGTGTACCCCATGGGCCATCGTTACTGCCATGTCCTACCACACTAACAAGATCGGTGGACAAATACTGAGTGCAGCCGACATAGTCAACTTGCGCAAAGGACGTAACATACAGACTGACATGGCTATGGAGTTGTGCCTGCAGATCGACACTTACGACGAGTTTGCCGAAGGATTTACTTTGAAGGATATCCGGACCTGCGAAGAAATCCTTAACGTGCAAATAAAAATCATCGACGCGCCAAACTTCAACGGTTTACTGCATCGCGGTGCCACCGAACAACCCATTGTACTCTACCAGTACAAGGATGGAAACCATTTTGACGTGATCACCAAAATGACTTCTTTCCTGGGTGCGTCGTACTATTGTGAAAAGTGCGACAAACTGTACCAAAACAAAAATGCTCACCACTGCTGACCGAAACTCGGTGCAGTGTGTAACCTATGTATGAAGGCCGAGCATCCTTCCTATACTAAAGATAAGATTTTTTGTTCTAATTGTAATCGTTATTGTTTTAATCGCAAGTGTTTAAATGATCATAGTAATAGTGTTTGTGCCGCAGTGTTCAAGTGTCCCAAGTGTTGTCTTATAGTTCATCGTAGTTTGTTTTTGTCGCATAAGTGCGGTTACGTGAAGTGTCTTAATTGTAAGGAAGTGGTGTAGGTTTGAGGACCGCTATTTGAAACAGTCTATTTCGTGGTTGCGTTCCTTCCAAAATCCCCTCATTTGACATGCACTCAACAGCGGGGAAGTAGAAATTTGCGGTGCTCGGGTGGACGGCTACGACGAGAGTATGAAAACCGTGTACCAGTATCACGGTTGCTTCTGGCACGGATGCTCTCGCTGCTTTTGCCCCTATTTCATCAATAATATGAAAAAAGAAACGATGGAAGATTTGTTGCAAAAGACGGTCAACCGGACAAGTCAGTTGGAGCGGGATGGGTATACGGTGCAAATTCGGCTAATTTGAACGACGACAACGGTGATTTCTCCATCACGGTGCACAACAAAGATTTGATTACTCACCCCAACAAGAGTGTGCTGGAGTTGCGTGGCGAGGTAACTGTTACAAAAGAGGATGGCACGTTGTTGGCTAACATAGATTTAGAAAAATTGTTTGTCTACAGCGGTGGTGGTGGTTGGCTGAACATGTTTGAACGGATCGACTTTTACATGGGTGACAACAAAATCGACACTGTGCGCAAACCCGGAATTGTGGGGTTGATGAAAGGGTTGGTCTCCTTCAAAACGGATAAACAATTTTGCAACGTTGGTTGGGACTACGACGTTGGTATCGACGAACGTAATACTCTCAACGTGTCCATGAGCAGCTCCTCCTCTATCCAATCCAGCTCCGTCTTCTGCTCGGTCTTCTGCTGAGTTTGTAAAGACTCAGCAGTTTTCCGGGCAAATTGGGAGGTGGCGGACTTTAGGATGGTATTGGTTGGCAGTAACATTAGAATGGGTTGTTTGAGGAAAAAGGAACCAAAAATATTTCAGAAAACACGTCCAAGATCTCTGGCGGTTCTGAAGTGGGTGATTTTACTTCAGTTTTCGATTTACCATTACAGTTATGTTTCATTATTTTCGCATCTTCTTATCAGCATGTAGAGGGGATAGCGCTTAAAATTCTCGACTGTATGCAAGTTTTCCAGTCAAGTTCTGATCGGTTTAAGCAAATTTATGCCTGAAATAAACTCATAGAATATATTTTTCAAATTTTTATTACAAAGGAATCTCCGCTTGTGATGTCACAACATTGAGATTATCTTTGTGTTTAACGGTAAACGCACGTTGCGATGTTTATTTCCGTATCGCACGTGGATTTGTTTATTCCTGTCATTTTCTTTTTGTTGGCATTCCTCGTTTGCTTATCTCCGGAGTTTCTTTTGTCTCACAGAGTTCCGATTTTTGTCGCATATTTTTTAGCAGGTTTAAACTTACGTAGCGGATATTACTTTTTCGGGAGTAAATTTTATTTTCTTCGCATTAACCTCTCAGACATGCGAGAAGGGCGGGAATTTTTATGTTTTTTACTGCCAGGGGGCCTGCCTCTTTTTCGTGGACATAAGGGGGCCTCAGTATCAAATGTTTTAGTGGTAACATCGTCTGAAAATCTTACCAACTTTTTTAATGTTTTCTGTTGTGAATTATTTGTTTCCCATTTTCCGACAGATTCTTTCGTATTTGTTTGGGAATCTGTCTGGATATTTTCTACGTTCTCCCTCTGCAACCTTTTTATTCTTTTATCGTCACTTACTATGTATGCAGGCTTCAATCTATCGATTGAAATGTTCGAGGTTCGCCTGCAATGAGTATCACAAAGTTTCTCTCATCTCGTGATACTACTTTGTAAGGACAGGATGCCTGCGAATTGATGGTTGAGTGACTCCAGGATAGTCAGACAGGATCCGTAAGAGTTGTCCGTCGACTTTTGTACAGCTGGATATATTTGTGTCCAGTCTGTAAGCATGCGTTTTGCCATCCACACAATTTTTAGTTTCACTATTGATCAGTTTGCTGTTTTTGAGGTCAATGATCAGGCCATAATGTGCAAGGAAATCTGCACCCAGGATCGGGTTTGGAACATCAGCAACCATGAAGGACCACGTCATATTTTCCTTAAGTCCGATGTCAACTTTGCTGGTCTCAAGTCCGTAAGCTGGAAGGTTTTGACCAATCACAGTACGGAGATAGTATTTTGGAGGAAGTACTTTTTGGTTTTTATTTACTGCCAATATACTCAAGTCTGCACCTGAGTCTATTAAGTACCATCTCCTATTTGTCCTGTCCTTTATGAACAGGCGGCATGAGTTTTTTTCCAAGGGGTCTTTGGCCGCATAGATGGCCCCTTGTTCTAGTTTGACGCTTCCTTGTTGTATGATTTACCCCACCATTTGCACCTGTTGTTGCATTTGGTGGCTTCTGCGCCAAACTGGTTGTGAAAAAAGCAACTTTTATCATCCCAATTTCGAGACTGGTTTTTGGGAGATGATGTTCTTAGGGGAGTTGAACTCTGACCCCTGTTACTGGAACTCGATCTTCGGTCTCTTGACCAGGACTGTCGTCCTCTGCTATTGCCACTGTTGTTGTTGTTGCTTCTACTTTTGGATCGTTGTTACCAGCTACTATTGGGTTTTGTCGAGCTTTGGCTTTTGTTCCATTTTACTTCATCGGTCAACTGAGCTATTTGGGCTTGAAGTTGAGCGAGTTCTCCGGTCTCTGCAGACACTGCACTGACCACGGGATTTGACCTGGTGTATTCGAGTGCATTATCTGCGGATTTTGCAAGGAAGTCCAAGTCTGCGGATGTGTTTATAACAGTCGAACCTACGGCGGCTAGGCATTGCACAACACTTTGGGGAAGTTGTTTGCAAAATTGATTGCCTATGACAGAAGGGGCTACGATGTTATCCGCCTTCTGCCTCAATTTTGCCATGAAGATTGAGGGTTTGTCATCCCCCATCTTCTTACCACCCATCACATCATCAATAATTTCATTCTTTGTTTTTCCGAATACATTTTTGATCTTCTTGACGAACCAGGCATATTTATCATCTTCTGTCAAAGGGCATTCCATGATGTCTGGAATGTGGCAGATTATCTGTGGGGGCATGCCTCCACAGATGTGTAGATACCGCTGGTTCAGAGTTATGTTCTCGGTCTTGAACCTGCCTTCTAATAGAGTCAACCATAAGTCTACCTCATTGGGCAGAAATTCCGGGATCTCTATCCTCTGTCTGTAGAAGTTGGGGTTCTGCCCTGGCTGCAATTGCAAAAGTTGCATAATCTGCGCCAAGACTTCGGGTGTCAGCTGTGGCTGACTACTTCCTCCCTGCGATGGTTGTGGGTTTTTGGTTGGTGGTGGGACCATTGCTATGTCTGTCTGATGACAAGCGTATTCCACAGAACTACTTTCTTCCTTGCTGGTCGAAAACACTGGCTCCTGTGTTTGTAGGACAGGTGTTTTCAGGTCAGAACTTTGGCTTAAAGTTCGACCACTTCTCAATGTTTTAACTGCTAGTTGTTCTTTATTTATTGCAGTTCCCAATCGTGTTAATTCTGGGTGTTGAGGGCCTTCTTCCAGATTTGTTAAATTTGTAGAGTGTTGAGTCGAAGTCAGGGGGGTTGGGGGATGAGTCCAACCTTCTTCCTCCAGGTCTACTGTCTTGTTTCTCCTTGTTTGTATATTTTAAGGAGAGGGGTATGAATTCCCACTTCAGCAGACTCTACTTCAACAACCTAAAAGGTGTCTTAGTCAGCAAAAATTTTTTTTTTTTATTTGCCGTGCAAGCAAGTTTCTTGCCAGCACACCACGCCGAATTTTTGTAATAGCGCAATGCGCCTCAAGACACCTCATGACGTAGCCAAAAATCACGTCGAGGTCACCACTGTGGAATACCTTGTCGTGAGAGATATTCTCACCAGAAGGAAATTCAACAGAATTTAAGCGTGTTCAGCCACTTTGTACACAAGTATGGGTAAGCCAAAACCAAGGCGAACACTGGCGATTTTAGAGCCAGTTCGGGTGGTTTATATACGGCTTATTTACACGCACACAAACACACGTACGTAAGAGAATACGTACGTTGGTGAGAATGGCCAGGTCGCATCATCCCCTATCGAGATAAGAGATGGCTGGCTGGTTAGTGTACAAATCGTGACATCATCTTATTGTGTCACAATTTGGTACTCGTACATTACCTGCAAGTACATACAGGTAATTACGATCGAACGAGTTTTGTGTGTTTAACGTCACAAGGACGATTATTTGCCGGCCCTTTGGGGCGGCAACTGTCATCAAGGGGTCCGAGCCCCTTTACCTCATACCAGTGAGTCCCCATAAAACGTTTTTGACTTCATCATCTGAGTTATCATTAATCATGTCTTCAACATCATTTTCGTCATTCAATTATTCTCTTCCACAGGCATATCTGGAAATGAAACAACAGGATTACAATATGAAATTCATTTCAAAACAAAAAAAATTAGCAACTGCAATACTTCGATAAAAAACAGTTTGCCAATTTTCATCCATAATTCAAAAAAAAAACTTAAATTTTAAAAAATTGAAAAAATGTAGAAAAATAGTGATAGTAATTGATGTTTGTATCTATAGTTATCAATATCTGACAAACATCAATATTTCATGGTTTTTGCTCTTTTTCGAGACAGTACTGTGCTCCATAACGTGAGAACTACCGTGATGATGACCGTGAGAATGACGGTTTACCCACGGTTTTGGAAATTTTGAAATAAGTGGTACCATTTTCAGGCAGTTGGAAGAGTCCAAATTTCTCTTTTTTTTCTATGATTAAAATAATGGATAAAATACATTTTTTACGTTTTGTATCAGTTTTCTACTTTTCGGTCTGTATAAATATTTGACTATACATACTGGACTGCTAACTGTTAGATGTCAGTAGTTGGTACTACTGAATCAAGATTTCCTACAGTCAAGTGTCAAGTTCTCGTCGTTTTTATCTGTGTCTTTCTTCTTTTCTTTTTTCCGGTCAAGAGGTGACGCTCATTCACTTTGTATTCAATATGGCGATAAGAACTTAGTTATGTTTAATTCTTGTTTCAATAAATTAAGTTTACTTTATCACGTTTTTCAAGTTTATTTTATAATTTAATCAAGTGAAACTGCATTTAATCTGAACTCAGTTGTTCGTAATTGATGTCGAAATTAAATATAAAGTGATAGCAGAGTTCAAGTGTGTTCACGTGTTCGAGCCTTTGTTATCGTTCAAGTATTACGTTCGTATTATTTTACGAAAAATTTCAAGTCCGTAAGTCAAGATCATTTAATTTTTCAAGTTCGTTCTTCAAGAAATTTGCGGGTTGTGTTTGTCGTTTTCGTTTTTTATAGGTCCGAAAACATGTAAAGGCCATTCTCAAGTTTCTGCTCTCCCAGTTATGAAAAAGAAGCAGGTATCAAGTAAAATCAAGAAGGTATCATTTAATCCGGTGGTGGATACGGTGACAACCGATACGATAGATGAGATTGTACAAATTCAAGATTTACTGCTCGTTCAAGAATTGTTCGATATGGCTGGTGAAATCAAGATATCTACGAGTACTATGGCTGAACCGACCATCACCGTTATGTTCTCAGATTCCGGAAAGATCGTCAAGAAGGTTCAACCAGGCCAACTGTCATCACCATACATCAAGCCTAATCAAGATAAAATAATACCTTTACGTATGTTAAGTCAAGATATCTCGTCTACGTCGTTCTCAAGTCCGTCAAGTGGTTTGTCGAGTCAAGTAGAAACATCAAGTTCAAGCAAATTGCCATCTGCCATGACAACAAATTCAAGTCAAGTAAATATTAATAAAAGTTATTCAAGTGTTATTTCAGAAACAAAAACGTCGTCGAATGTTGACAGCATGGTAGTCGACTCTGTGTCAAATGCACTCGCGGCACTCGATTTCTCGAAAATGTTGTCAAAAAGTCACTTTGTTCCTCCTCCCGGACTAACTAACATCGGTCAAGAATCAAGTTTTGGTCAAGTACCAAATTATCAAGAATCAAGAGCAGGCTTTATGCCTGCACCTCAAGTGTCAAGCTATCCTGGGGCTTTTCAGGAATCAAGTTTGTATGTACGTGATGCTAATCAAATACCATCAGGCAACATTTATACTCCTATGAATACATCATTCCAGTACCAGTGTTACCCGACTATGGGCCAATTTAAGATGGTTCCGTTGATCCCATTGCGTACATACAGAAATAATGAAAAGCTCAAGGGAAAACAAAATTTCAAGATGTGAAAGAGGGACATCAAGAATGACTTAGCGGTGACAATGCAATCGAGTGGATCGCATATCCTCGTGCAGAACATCTCAATCTTCCAGAGAATATTTGCCAAGGAGTTGATGCTCAAGTGCAGAACCTGATTCGAATGAATGTAGCACAACCTATCAAGACGCTAATTTTTCATCTCGAATCAGCCTGCGAAATTTTTCAAGAATTAAAAAGGCAGTATGGTAGCAAGACGATTCATGACATGATTGCTGTCATGAACCGTCTTGACGATCTCAAGTACGTAGAAAATTCAGAATTAATTCTGTTTCTTTCAAAGTTCGATGTCGCCCGACAAAGTTTAGTGGAATTTGGTCAAGTTTTTCCACCATCCTTTTGGCTAATCAAGTTAATACAAAAATTAAATCCTTCGTTCGAGGTGGTAATCGATACTTTATGTGCTCGAGCAGGTGAGGACTTGTCTGAGAAAATGCTACGTACATCTCTTTTGGATTATGTAGAAAGGAAGAAATTGACGTCTGCTAAACCGGCAGAGAGTACTCCAAAGAGTCAAGAATACACACATAAGGCAGAGTCGACTCCCTCAACACCTCAGTCAAGTAAATCACCTGCTCAAATATCAAGTTCTTCGTCAAGTAATATTAATTATAAGACTCTCGACAAATCAAGTAATAAATCAAGTGTCAAGACAACTCCTACTACTCCCGTAAAACAAAATCAAGATGTCAAGAAGGAGAATCAAGATAGGAAAGTCCAGTGCAAGGACTGTGGCTGGAATGGTCAAACGGTGGACAAATGTTTCAACAGTAACAAGAAGGTCTACTACCGGTGCCAGAAACCAGGTCACAAAGCCAGAAACTGTCCTGCGCTGCAACCAAATCCTAATAGTATTTCAAGTGAGTTGCATTTAATTACTTTAAATGTAATTAATAATCAATAATTTGTTATATCAAGATTTGTTTAATCAAGATACCGATGTTTTCGTGATTGATAGTGGGGCCACAAATAATGCTGTGGCTCACATTCACCAAGTTTTAAACTATCGAGCTTTCCCAAAAGATAAAACTTTGGGACAAGCTGGTAAAGATAGTGTTCTAAAAGCTACGGGTGAGGGTATGATATTATTTACCTTAAATCACGAATTGTCGTCAAGAATATTTACCTTTGTTTTAAAAGAAGTCTTAGTAGTTCCCGGTCTAGCAAATGGTCTTATTAGTGTTAAGCAATTTGTTAATGACAATAACATCAAGTTACTCTTCGAGTCTAATCAAGTTACATTTCACAGGTGAAAAGAGGTCGGGTTGAGTAAACCTCTTATCAAAATAGTATCAAGTCAAGATAGATATCAATTTGTCCCTTCAAGTATGAACAAAAATATCAAGAACTACAAAAAGACTTTATCAAGAATATTTAAAGGTAAATCAATTTTATTATCAGAGTATATTAATGATCTGAGTTCGTCAGAAATTGCTGATCAAAGTGGTCTGGGTAATAAAAGTCAAGTCAAGTACCCCAAATCAAGTAAATTGTCTGGTAACAAAAAGTCTGATAGTGTAACGGTATAGTTGTTACAAATAAACACAATAATAGTTTAAGAGTATATTATTATAGAAAGGTGAACAGATTATTACAAAGTATGAACAACGTAAGAGTAAAAATGAATTAATAATTAAAAGGTGAATAATATACAGAACATTAGACTATTTATAAGGGTGAAGTTCGAGTGATTTGAATTGGGTATTGTGGGAGATATGAATATGATTGGTTGTTTGAGGAAAACATATTTTAGATAAAACCAATGAAATAGTAGGAGTGTTTAAGAAATTAATAAGAATTGGAATTATTGCAAGGTATCAAAATATATTTGTAGAAAAGATGACATCATGGAATATAGACGAAAACAGTTTATGGTGTACCGGAGGTGATGTCATCAGATAAGTCAAGACTTAAAAGACAAGTTTGAACTAGTCTTAAATGACATGAAGGAAAGGAAGTGTAAATAGACGGAAATATGAAGAATAATGTGGGAAAGTATGAATTAATAAAGTACGAGAATATTTGAAATAATATGTATGAAAATATCATTACAGATAGTAATGGGTCTAATGTTGCTACTGAAGGGTCCGATGTTGATGACTCCTGGATTGATGAGTTCGATAAAATTGAGTTAAGTAAAAGTCAACAAAATAAATCAAGTAATATCGATTCCGCAAATTCTGGTAAAATTGTGCAGGATTTGAAGGGGGAATCAAGTCAAGAAAATTCAAGCAATGTTAAGAATAATTCGAATTCTTTACCAGTTTATCGTACAAAAACTGGTAAAAGGAAAAATCGAAAAGTCAAGAAAATGATAAGTGACGAACAAAGAACAAAATTGGTGAATGAAGGGAATATTTGGCATCGTTGGATGGGACATATTTCTTCTCCAAATTTATATCGTCTTCGTTCTGTTGCTATTGGTGTCCCGGACATAATCTGTCCGGACACATTTCAAGATTGTCAAGTTTGTAACCAAACAAAAATGACTCGTAAATGTTTCGATAAAGATCGTGAACGAGCTTCAAGATCAGGTAAATTAACTAACGCTGATGTGATTGGCCCAATTTCTCCTCCTACCTTTGTCAAGAAAAATATTTATTTGCTAGTATTTTTAAACGACTATACACGTTATATTAGTATTTTAGCACTCAAGAAAAAGTATGAAGTAACTAGATTTTTCAAGATGTATGTCAAGAGAATTAAGGCTCAATTCCCTCAAGAAGGTCATTGTAAAACCTTATGTTGTGATAATGGTTCTGAATTTGTTAATCAGGCCATGGATCAATTAATTGAAGAATTAGGAATTGAGAGAGAAACTTCTGGCCCTTATACTAGTGAGCATAATGGTACTGCTGAGAGGGTTAATCGAACTATTGAAGTTAAGATTTGTTCATTAATTCAAGAAAGTGGATTTCCTACTTCTTTTTGGGGCTTAGCTGCTGATGCTACCGAATATTTATATAATAGGTCACCACACAGAGCACTAAATTTCAAGACTCCCTATGAAATGTTTTACGGAAATAAGCCTGATTTATCAAGTATTCATGTTTTTGGCTGTCTGGCTTATGTACTTCAAGAAAATCAACCTACGGGTTGAACATTTGATGTAGTTAGTACTAAACAATATTTAGTAGGGTATACTAAAACAGGTTATATTTTATATAATCCTACTACTAAAAAGACTAACGTTTCTTGTAATGTCAAATTCGACGAAAGTAAAACATTTAGGGATGCTATTAATGAACGTCAAGAAACTATTCAAGAATTTAGTAATCAAGAATTAGATTTTCCTGATGAAAATTTAACTCAAGTTGAAAATCAAGATAATTCTCTATCTACTAACGTTGCTTGTAATGATAGTTTGGTAGAAAATCAAGAAAATTCGAGTCCAAGTCTTAATCAAGATATTGCTCCTCCTGTTGTTCAAGTTCAAGTTGGTGAAGATAATTCCCAAGATGAGATAATCGAAATTGATTATAATTGGGATCTTTCTCAAGAAAGTTAAGTGATTGTTGGCTCAGTGCAAATTCTTCGTATTTCTGATGCAAATAATAAAAGAGATGAAACAGAGGTTTCTTCTCCTAATGCACCTCAATCATATAAAGAGGCATTAAAATCACCTGACTGGCTCAAATGGAAGGAAGCAATTACTCAAGAAATCAAGTCTCTAAATTGTTACAAGGTTTGGCGTTTTGTCCCAAAATTAAATACTAAGGGTCATCAACTACTTCCGTGGAAGTGGATTTTTACCATTAAACCTGATGGAGCTTTCAAAGCTCGCCTTGTAATAGTTGGTGCTGTTGATCAAAAAAAATATTCAACTCGAGATACCTACTCGCCTACTGCAACTGCAACCACAATTCGTTGGTTCTTCACTTTAGCCTGCAAACTTAAGTTAAAAATTACACAGCTAGATATCAAGACTGCTTTTCTCAATAGTGAGATTGATCGAGATAAATATACTTCAATACCTCAGGGTATTGATCTCGACAATAAACTTTACACACTCAAGTTAAATAAAGCCGTGTATGGGTTAGCTACTGCACCTAGGTCATGGTATGTAAAATTTTCAAGAATTCTCAAGAGTAAGGGTTTTGAATCAATATTACGTCAAGGTTGCATTTTCATGAAATCAAGTAATAATAATAATTTTGTCATAATGTTAGCATATGTTGATGACATTTTAATTATGGGCTCTAGCGATCAAGTTGTTCAAGATGCTATCAAGTCCATCCAAGAAAATTTTGAAGTCAAGAACTTAGGTTCCCCAAGTTGTCATGTTGGTTTTCAAATTGAAATTGACAATAACACTGGTAATCTTCGTTTACATCAAGAGGATTACATCAAAACCTTCATTCACGAATTCAAGTTAGAAAATTGTGGTGAATGTTTAGTTCTAATGAACTCTTTTGCCAATTTTCCAAAAATTCAAGAAATACCCTTACCTTTTTATAATTCCTATAGGACGGCTATTGGGTCACTCTTATATCTAGCTAATACTACTCGCCCAGATATCTCTTTTGCGGTAAGTTTCTTAGCTAGATTTCAAGAAAAACCTACGGAGTTACATCGAACTTTAGTAAGTCATGTAGTTTGTTATTTAAAACACACTCCGACATTAGGTTTAACCTACTCAAGTCCTGATGAAGATATTGTTGCGTATGTTGATGCTGACTTCGCAGCAGATAAATCAAGAAAATCCACTACTGGCTATTGTATTAAACAGTTTGGTAATACAATTGCTTGGGGCAGCAGAAAACAAGATGTAATTGCTGAGTCAACTACTGAGGCCGAGTTTGTAACCGTTGCTGTTGCTTCAAGTCATATTCTCTATTGTAGTAGGTTAACTGAAGAAACTTTTCCTCACTTTAAAACTCAAGTTACCGTATATGAAGGTAATCAGTCTACCTGTAACTTATTATCCATCTTCTATAATCATGGTAAACTTAAACATATCGAACGTCGATATCTCAAGGTAAAAGAGTATGTTCGTGATAACTTACTCAAAATAATTCATGTATCAACAAACAGTCAAGTTGCTGATATTTTAACAAAACCTCTTACGGCTCAGCAACATGAGTTCTTACATGAAAAATTATTAAGCAATTAAGATGGTAAGTCAAGAGAGTCACTCAAGAATATCCGAAAACTTTAATTTATCAAGTTACCATCTCTATTGTTCAAGTCAAGTCAAGTTAATAAAATTTTTGTTATTCACAAATGAAAATTCGTTAAACTTCTGTTATTCATAAATAGAAGAAATTTCTCAAAATTTGTAAGTTGTATAAATTTTAGAAAATTATTAACGGTCAAGTAAATCAATCAAGAAAATATTTACTCAAGTTCGGATAATTCCAAATTGGGTACGAGTTTCGTATTTTTCCTAGTTTGCTGAATATAATTCATCAATCGATATCCAGACTCAAAATTATGTTATAATATTGACTCTAACCTCAAGAAATAATGACAAGTTTAGTTCAAGTAAATTAATTTTTCTCAAGAGTCGACATTTTTATTAAATCAAGTTTCTCTCTTTTATTATCAAGACCAAGTTGATGTCAAGCAGTCTGATGAACTCATCTATTTAATTTGATGAAATACTAATATATCTGTTTATTGTTCCAGATGTATTCCATCAAGATGAATTCGAACATTCAATCAAGAATAATATTAATAATTGTATTTTCTTTTTCAGATACTTTTATAATTTTATATTTGTTTTTGTTCCTGTTTAATCATGTGTTCTTTATTTCAGGAAGACTTATTATTTCTAAGTATCGTATTATTTTATTTGAAAATACTAATATTATTAATGTGATAACATTTTTATTTTCTATATGGGATCTGTTTTCGAATTCGATGTTTCTTTATTTTCCTATTTTTTCTCACACATCGATAAAATATCGATATTGGTTTACATGCATTTTTCATTTAACATCGAAAAATATATATTTTTTTATACATCGAATTTTTATAAACCAGATCGATATTTATTTACATGTATTTCCCATTTAACATCGAAATCGAATTTTTATCAATATATTAAGTAGCTAAAATATTTACTGGAAGAAAATTGGTCGGTGAATCGAGTAGAATCCATCGATGGATTAAAGTCAAATAATATGAAAATGTTATCACATTAATTGTAATCAGCTTCAGCCACTGATACTGACCACTATTTTTGTTTGCAGGTGACTCGTTACCTAGTATTAATTTTATGATTCTCATGTTTGTTTAATTTTGACGTTTTTCCTTTTTTTCTGGTCAATTAATTTTGTGATTTTATTTACTGACCAAAAATTTAAGTATTCAAGTTTGTTTGTTTTTGTTTTTGGAGCGTCATACTCGTTTTTGTTTTGTTAAGATTAAGTAAACTCAAGTTCATGTGATTCTCAAGCTGCTGTGATTTCTCAAGTTTCTATGATATTTCAAGAACATTCGTTATCAAGAGGTTCCAATAAAAACGGCTCGACACTCGCCTGGAAGGGGGTGTTAGATGTCAGTAGTTGGTACTACTGAATCAAGATTTCCTACAGTCAAGTTCTCGTCATTTTTATCTGTGTCTTCCTTCTTTTTTGTTTTCTGGTCATTTTATCTGTGTCTTTCTTCTTTTTTGTTTTCTGGTCAAGAAGTGACGCTCACTCACTTTGTATTTGAAGTGAGGTTTAAATCCAAGGAAAGGAACAAGTTAGTTAGAGATACTTTAATGCAATGATCGAAAGTACAAATTACAAGTTTGAGGAAGATGAACGATCTCCCTCCATTACGAGATTAAAGTTTGAGTGGGAAATGAGTTTCAGCGTTCTCGGGTGAACGAATGAAAAAGTCATGTTTGTTCACACAACCTGAATAGTGTTAGTTTACATTATCGAAAGTAGTTGCGCTAAGTGTTAGTAAGCGAGTGTAGGTGGAGTGTAGAACAACACCCCCCCACAGTCCAACGAAACGAGCGAACATGATTTATCACGAGAACAAAAATTTTGAATTACTATATTATTACACATTTATGTTCATTTCTCAAACAAAATAAATAAAATAAATTACATAAAATTAAATTAATAATGAATAATGACTAGATTGTAACATAATATATTTCGATGTATTTTCGAAATTATTTATCGACACATTGTATTGTGGGAATGGATTTGATTCGGATATTTTTTTGATCTTTCATGCTGTTTGAGAAAAATTTTGTTCAATTTTGTTTAGTACTTGTTGAATAAGGGTGTTCCGAAATGTGATAAACTAATATCAACTAAACGTGTGAAATCATGTCAATGATTTGTATTCAAATCTCTGTTTATTCAAAAGCTGAATTTGTAGAGATGACAATGAATACCTGCACGAAAATAATTTTTGTTTCAACAAGTATTTTTTGGCCTAAAGAATATAATATATTATTAATTTTGTTTGAACATGTGATTTTTTCTTTTCTCGAACATTATATTTTCATGTACTATATTACAAAAAACGAGATTATTATATTCAGCGATTTGTGACTTAACATATTGTTAACTTCTAATATTTATATTCCTTCCCCTTTTGAAATAAATGATTTTCCCAAATAATTATTATGACTTCGAGAAATTTTATTGTGAGAGGTTTGATGTTGTTAATATTTTGTCGACTAAATTTCTAAATTTTTGTTTATCAAGACTTTTTGTTAGCATGTCTGCTAATTGTGAATTCGTACCAACAGTTTTGAATTCGATTTCTTTATCCTCCACCGATTGTGTAATGGCATAACATTTTATCATTAAAGCTCTTGCTTGTTTTTGAGCTCCTCCCGACATTATTTTGAGCGCTGATATATTGTCTTCAAATATTCTTACTGGGTCATTTTCTTCAAATATTTCTTTTTGTAAAAGGAATGTAACTTGTATATCGTCCAAAGCATCAAATACTGCAATTATTTCAGCAGCAGTTGAGCTTGTAGCTACGATTGTTTGTCTTCTTACGTTCCAATTAATTAAGTCCCCATTTAAATATATTAATCCTGATATAGATTTCCCTAAATTTAAATTCGATATTTTAATTTCATGATCTTTTACATCTGGGGCATAAGATGCATCAACGAAAGAGTGTATGCCTTTACTATCCGATGTGAATGTGTTTACATATTTGAATATTTGTCTCCCATGATTTTTTAATTTTGAGTTTGATTTCGTTTGGAATTTTGAGAAAAAATTTACTGCAAATGAAATATTGGGTCTTGTTATTCTAGCCAGATATAACAGGGCTCCAATCATTGAACGATATTCTGTATCGTCTGTGCAATTTTCATCTTCTTCAATTTTCAAAGATGTTTCTATTGGGGTATTTATGAAATTTGATTCATTTTGATTATATTTTTTCAATATTTTTTCTATATATCTTGATTGAATTAAAGTTATTGTATTTTCTTTTCTATCTCTAATGATCTCGAATCCTAAATAAAATCTTGGGTTATCAATTATTTTCATGGTAAATCTTTTTTGAAAAGAATCATTTACATTTTTTATCCATTCTGGGTTATTTGACACTATTAATATGTCGTCAACGTATGTGATCATAAAAATTATTTTTTCATTTGATTTTTTAAAGTATAAACATTTGTCCATTTTGGATCTTTCAAAATTCATTTTTAAAATATATTCATTTATTAAATTATACCATGATTTAGAAGATGTTTTTAGGCCATAAATAGATTTTTTAAGTCTTAATAATTTATTACTTTCCATTAATAAACCTTCCGGGGGCTTTAAGTATATAGGGACTATTGCAGGGGAATTTAGATATGCTGTTTTTACATCATATTGAACCATTTCTAGATCATATTTATTGACTACCGATAGGAACCATCTTACTAACCAAATTGGAATAACAGGGGCGAATACTTGTCCTAACTCATATTCGGTTCTATCCTTGAAGCCCCTAGCAACTAATCTTGCTTTTGGTTGGTGGTATCCTTCATCGTTTGATTTTGTTACAAAAACCCATCTTGTATCTATTATTTTTAAAGATTTGTCGTAATCTACTTCTTCCCACACGTCCATTTCCCCCAGTGAAATAAATTCATCCTCAATAGTTTTCATCCATTCTTTTCTAAATGGGTTATTTTTGACATCTTTATAGCATGTTGGTATACAATCTTCAATCCACCTATTATCTATAGTTTTTGTGATATTAAAAGTGTTTATATTGACTAATTTTTTTACAAAATTTGCTGGTTTAAGTACCAGTTCCTGTTCACAATTTTTTAAATTTGATATATTTTTATTTTCGTCAAACTTAGCATCACAAGATATATTGAATTTATTTGAAAAGGGGTCTCTAATGCAATATCCCGTAGTGGTATATCCCATGAGTATTCCCTTTTCTCCCCTTGGTGCAAATTTTGGGTCTATTCTTTGTTCATTTTTATTTTTAGATTTAGTTGTACTCTGCTGTCAAACTTCCAGTGGAATATGCCTATAAACTAATGATCCAAAAATTTTTAAATTATCCAAATTAGGTTTTTTACCAAAAAAAATTTCATATGGAGTTTTGTATTCTGAATTTACTCTTGTTGGTGATCTATTTATTAAATATGCAGCTGTAGCTATTGCATGTGCCCAATATTTAATATCTAGATAACCATCAATTAGTAAACTTCTTACTCTTTTCATCAAAGTTTGATTTTGACATTCAGCAATTCCATTTAATTCTGGCGAGTAAGGAACTACATTTTCTATTTGTACTCCATTTTCTTCACAAAATTTAACTAATTTTTGATCCGTATATTCCTTTGCATTATCGCATCTTATTTGACTTATTGGTGTTTCGGGGAATTTGTTTTTCATTGAGTGAAAAATGTTTTTAAATTCTGTAAATACTTGACTTTTATTCGATATTGGTATCATGAAGGTGTATTTGCTATAGTTGTCAATGAATGTTAATATATATTTTTGGTTGGCTATTGTGGGTGTGAATGGTCCCATGATATCGGAGGATATAATTTCTAGTCTTCTTTGGGGTTTATTTCTAACATTATTATGACCTAGACGTTGGCTATTGGCTATTTTACAGATTTTGCAATTGATGAAATCATCATCTTTAAAATTAATTGTTTTTGGAATTCCAACTGTAACTTTATGTAAATATCTCATATATTTTCCATTTAAATGACCTAATCGTCTATGCCAAATCATTTTTTTATGATCATTTGTATTATTTTGGATTATTTCTAACGAATTATCTGAAATATTATTATTATTTTTTTTTTTATTATTATTACTATTATCTTCATTATTATTATCTTCTGTTGTAATATTATTGTTTTCATTATTCTCTTCTAAATTATTATTATTATTAATGGGTTCTTCTTCCTCTTCTTCTATTTCTAATTCGACAGTAAAGGAATCCCATTAGTCGTCATCTTGATTTTGAGTGACAGGCATACATTTTTTTGGTATATTTATGTAATTGTAATTTACCTGAAAAACACCATCAATTTTATAAGATGTAAATAAAATGTCTCCAGTTTCTATGAAATATGTTTGTATTTTTTCTTTTCCCTGGTCCATATGTAAAATTCCAGATTCTGTCACTTTAATTCCAGACATAATATCTAATGACAGATCTGGTACATAATGGACTTCTAATAATTCAATTGCTGTTTGAATTTTGTTTTCATTTTCTACTAATATTCTCATGTTTCCCATATGTGTAGCATATAAATATGTGTCTTTAAGTGCACACTGTAATTTTACTGGAATTTTAAATTTTGTTACATTAATTAATTTTTCTATATTTGATGTGAGATGGACTTCCGACAGTATTTACAGTGTCGCTATTTTGGATATTATTTTGTCTATAAAATGTTGAACCAATAACTAAGAAATTTGCAAACAGTATCAACTATAATTGATTGCCACATACTAGCAATTCTGGTGAGAATGGGTGGGAAATTATTTCCAAAAGTTAATTTTTCCCCATCAAGTAACATTTTTTTTTTTAGTTGTATATAATTTTCATTTTTTGTATTATCTTTAATTAATTTTTTTAAAAGCCAGTCTTCATTGTTGTTGTATTTTTTAACCATATATGATAATTTTATTGGTCTTTCTTCTTCTTTTATATCTTTATTTTTTGGTTTTTCTTTATTTTGTTCTTTATTTTCGGGTTTATAATCAGGGCATTTATTTTTGTAATGTCCTGTTTGGTTACATATGAAACATCTTTCTTCTTTATTATTTTTTCTAGGTGATAGATTATTATTTCTGTTACTATTTTGGTTTTTATTATAATTATTTTGATTATTTTGATTATTATTATTTTCATTTCTTGGATTTTATTTCTACTATTATTATTATTATTATTTCCATTATTATTTCCATTTGTATTATTATTTCGTCTATAATTATTATTTCTATTCCATCTATTGTCTTTATTATTATTATAATTTGTATTATTATTTTTAAATTTATTCCCATTATTATCAAATTTTTTGTTAGACGATTGGTATTGTAATTTAATTTGTTTATCTCTCATTTTTTGATCACCGTCTTTTTTTAATATTTGTTTGAATACTTCTAAATTTTTTCTATTTTCAGGGAGATTATCAAATTGCATTTTTGCAATGGTTTGCTCGTATCCTAATACCAATTGAAGATTTTCCAATTCCTCTTCTTCAGATACTTCCTTCCCTGCATCCCAAACTTCTTGTACTAATATGTCCCATTTATTTAAAAAATCTCTTATATTACCACCTGGTGTAAATCTAAAAGCAGTCCATTTTGATTTTGCCATATTTGCGACTATTTTGGTTTTAGAACCGTAAGTTATATCTAATTTTTCAAAAATTTGATCTACTGTTTTACATTCCCTAATTTGTTTTGATACATTATATGTCATTCGTTCCATGATAAATGCTTTTGCACATTCTTGTTTTTTAAAGTATGCTTTAGCAGAATTTGAAGATGGTCTGTATTGTAAATTATCCATATTTTCAATATAAATTTTTAGTTCAGAGTGTGGTCCAAAAACATCCCAATATCCCAAACCCCTTATTAAGGCTATGATCATACGTTTCCAGTCTAAGTAATATTGACCATCAAATATTTTTCCACTTGGACCTTGTATCGGACGTATGGTTTCATCAGCTGGCATGACATAATGTACTTGAGGGTGTGTACTCCCAGAGCTTGATCCTCCTTGAGGGGATGGTGTAGTGGTTCTTTCACTTGCTGTATTCATGCTTTCTGGAGTACTTGGTAATGTACTTAGTTCCGACAACTCAATTTTGAAAGTAAATAAATAAAATTATTTTCAAAAAAAATTAATTACAAAAAAAATTTATTTTATTTTTGGAAAAGAAATATTTTATTTTTATTTAAATTATTAATTTTTCGTGATATTATTCGTGTGTATGTTTGTGTTTTAAAATATGAAAAAGGAGAAGAAAGAAAAAAAAAATTCTAATTGAGAATATATTTCAGAAATAAACTTGAAGAAATCTTGTTTGAATTTGAATCCTTGTGACTGTCTATAACAAAGGATCTATTGAAAATTATTCTTGAATGCTATCTATAATATTTTATTGTAATAAGTTTTCAAGTTTATGCATTAGTATTTTTAATAAAAGAATTTTGTGACATGAAATTTCACAAGTAAACTTGTCCAATATGACAAAGGATTTTTTCTTTTCTGACAATAAATTGTTGGAACATGAAATTTGTTCAAATATGAAAGTATTTTTCTTATTAATATTATATTATATTTTTTTAATTTTCGTAATTTTACGTATTTTTAAAGAGGATATTCTCTCTCAAAATTTTCAAGGAAAATTCTGAAAGATTCTATAAGCTTGAATACTGAAAATATTTTTTGAAATTTCTATGAATTTTGCGACTTTGATACCTCTTTTATAGTTGATTATTCCACTAACATTTACTGAGAAGGTTTCTAAAATTATTTCTCCCAAAAATGTTTTCCAGAATGGGAATTCAATTAAGTTAATTCTTACGTCTGTTATTTTTTCGTATTCAAAAATATTTAACAATTTTTTATAATCTTTTTCTTTAATTTTAATTGTTTCTTCACAGTTTGATGTGCAATTAGCAATTTGTTTCCAAAATCTTACCATTCGTAACCTGCTTTATTCGAACTTATTTATAAGCTTAATCGTCCTGTGATTTTTCACTTGATTTTTACCGAACTAAAGGGGGTTCTTGAAATTAAGCATTTTGGAAATTGAAGGAATAAGAAAAAAAAAAATTCTCAAAGGGAAAAAAAATTTTTTTTATATAATTAATTTTGCTCAATATCCCACTAAATCACTGAATATATCCCATTGTTTTCCTCAATAGTAAATGAAATATATAATTTGAAATTATCGAAAATTACATTACCCGTAATCTGCGGAATTCCGTTGAATATCTCCCAGTTGAGTTCATGAGTAATTGGCGTTTTCCCATGAGTCAGTACTTGGATTAATCTCAGGTCGTCTTCGGAGAATTTCAGTCTTGGCAGCATACAAATCAGTTGAATCAGCAGCACTTGATCGACGAAATTTCAATGATGATTTTTAACAGATGATGGTGTTCGAAGATCACGATGACTGAGTTGGATGTAACGGCAATTTCTGATTTTTGAACTTTTTATGATTCACCTTGCTGTAACAGATGATCCTGGTCTGAAGTAATCTGCAATCTCACGGCGAAAATCTTTTGGTTTCACCTTACCGCAAAAAGACGATCCAGTATTTTTCGGAAGATGATAAAAATGGCGTTAAATTAATTTGGCGCCAATGTGATTCAATTAAACCTTGAATAATTTTCGATGAACTTTTTGAAAAATTAAACGAAAAAAAAAAATTCACTGAGTTAACAACTCTTGAATTGAAATATACTTCGTAAAAAATTAACTTTAAACGAAAATAAAAGCTTATAGTTCCTTAAACTTTTGGATACTATAGCAAAAAAAATTTAATTGAAAGATTAAGTATCCCTCTGTACTAACTATTCAGGAATCGCAGCTCTGCCTACCATGAAGTGAGGTTGAAATCCAAGGAAAGAAACAAGTTAGTTAGAGATACTTTAATGCAATGATCAAAAGTACAAATCACAAGTTTGAGGAAGATGAACGATCTCCCTCCATTACAAGATTAAAGTTTGAGTGGGAAATGAGTTTCAGCATTCTCGGGTGAACGAATGAAAAAAGTCGTGTTTGTTCACACAACCTGAACAGTGTTAGTTTACGTTATCGAAAGTAGTTGCGCTAAGTGTTAGTAAGCGAGTGTTGGTGGAGTGTAGAACAACAGTATTCAATAATGCGATAAGAACTTAGTTATGTTTAATTCTTGTTTCAATAAATTAAGTTTACTTTATCACGTTTTTCAAGTTTATTTTATGATTTAATCAAGTGAAACTGTATTTAATCTGAACTCAGTTCTTCGTAATTGGCGTCGGAATTAAATATAAAGCTAATGATAATCAGTGTTTAAAACAAGTAGGCGTATCACTGTCAAAAATTCTAATTCATTATCATTTATTATGGTATATTCTTTGGTTTGTAAACCATTCCTTCTTTCTTCCGTCATCTAGTTCATTATAATTATTTTTTGTAATCAGGTTAAAAGTTTTAAATGTAATTGGTGAACTCGAAAATAAATGTGTTGCCCATAATCTACATTTAGAAAGACAACTACCTAAGGTAAGAATTCAACGAGACAATCGCGACAGTAGATTTGGCTGAGAATTCATAGCGATTCGTCTCTGATTCTTAATTAATTTAATGGCGGCGAATCGAAGAAAATTTGTAACGATTTGTCGCTGAATTCTATTTAATTTAATGGCGACGAATCGAAGAGAATTCGTAGATGAATTCTCTTCGATTTGTCGCTGAATCCTAATTAGTTTAACGGCGGCAAATCGAATTGAATTCGTAGATGAATTCTCTTCGATTAGTCACTGAATCCTAATTAATTTAACGGCGGCGAATCAAATTGAATTCGTAGATGAATTCTCTTCGATTCGTCGCTGAATCCTATTTAATTTAATGGCGACGAATCGAAGAGAATTTGTAGAAGAATTCTCTACGATTTGTCTCTGAATTCTGATTAATTTAACGGTGAATCGAAAAGAATTTGTAGGTGAATTCTCTTCGTTTCGTAGCTGAATCTAATTAATTTAACGGCGACGAATCGAAGAGAATTCGTTGAAGAATTCTCTACAATTTGTCTCTGAATTCTGATTAATTTAACGACGAATCGAATAGTCCATCTAGTATATGGTCGAAGAGATCTACAATATGATTAACACAATAGCATAGATTCAATCTGCTATCCCAAGTTGGGAGTACATCACAAGCTGAAAAAAATAAAATGTAGAAATATAGAAAACTATTGCAATAATGAACAAACTGCGTGGTATGTCGAATAGAACTTACTTTCAAAATGTATAATAAAACAAGTATCTGATCAATAAATACGTTCATACGTCCTTTAGTAATCATCTGACAAGCAATTTTTCAGTTTACTGGGGGATAAACCCAGTAAATCATCTAGCTCACTGAAAATCACGTTATTATATAATTTATTAGCTAAACCAAGGTAACACTTTCATTCACAACTGGAAACAAAGTAACAATGAATTAATAACAACCTGAATTAAGCATGAAATTCTCAAATAAAAAAGAAAGTTTATGTGGGCTTAATTTATTCACTAATTGGGTGTTAAGTCAATTATTTGACATTCACTCAGAAACAATCAATATGCTCCACTGTCTCAGTAAGACTGATTCTGTGTCAAACTTCAGTATTACAGATAAAGGAAAGTGAAAAGAAAAAACATTTTGGCAATGACAAAAATTACTAACTTGCTTCAAAAAAGATTTAAGAGATAATGAGATTTCAATTGGTGGTGATATTCTCTGCCAGAAGCTCAGATTTGGTTAAACTAACATACAGTTTTTTCACGACAATATTATCTGTCTTTTCATTGGAGACTGATGTATCAATAGTGAAACCTGTTACACGAGTAGTTATTAGTAAATAAGACCATCTCAAGTACAATTAATGTTCAACAATCCATTGACAGTTACCAAAACCAATAGAGATTCTTCGTTGATTTTCAAAATTTGAGCTTATAAATCCAGATAGCATATTCTTAATAGATTATTGTTATTGCCTGATAAATGAATTCATCGATCCAAGTAACCAATGCAAGTCAGTTTGACAGTAATTTATTTCTTACTATGTTAGTATGTTATGGTCAAAATTCAATTTAATCAAAATGTAAATAAGAAATAGAATAACTATTTTGTCTTCTTGATAACACTTCACAACACCACAAACTACAGAGACAGAGTGATTCACAACTGTTTGTAAAAAAAGAACGGATTGATTCGATATGACTCAAACAACGTAATGTGGAGTCTATTCTTACTCACATAGTTCAAAATAAAAAATTCGTCGTATTACAATTATGATATGTTGAGTTCCAACATCAACAGTTAAAATTTGCCTCCTTAGAAATATTCCCATGTTCTCCCATGTTTAACTGTGTTTGTCAAATAAAACTACAGAATATAGAATATAATATAGATGGAACTCAACGGTGAATGTTTCTCGAGAATGATGATGTAGAAGTAAATTAGATCTATAAGATAAGAAACTGGTGGTGTGACGAGAACATACACACCACACAGAAAACACTCCGTTTCTCTACCGCTAAGTGATAGGTAAGTTTTTTCGATCACGTTACCGATATAATAATGAAATAATATGAAAACAATTAAAGGTGTTTCTTAATTCAGAGATTCGTTTTACTTCTTGTTTTTACTAATATTGTTCATAATAATCGGGTTATGAAACCTGAAAGATAAAACAGCGAAACATCTTTTACTAATAAATTCGATTCACCATGTAATCCAGAGTCACTCTATCGATGGATCTTCAATATCAAGGATAAGAACCTTCAAATGCTTAGTTATGGTGTTCAACTTAATTAATACTCGAAATGTAAAAAAGACCGTTTCTTCTGAATTAAAGCCCTTTGATAACAAATTAAGGGGAGTTGTGTGAGGTATCATGAGGCAAGACGCTCATGGTTTTAAGTAGTATGTAGGCTAGCTCGTTTCACATCGTTTCTCCTCTTCTGATCTAGGATGTTAGTATCTCTTGCAATCTGCGATATTGGGCTGTTTCTTCAAAATTCTAACCCTTTTATCATTACTAATTTTCGATCAATTTTCAACAAACATGTGACTATCATTTTGGGACGTCACAGTAAAAATAGACATTACCATAAATTACATTTAAAAAAATAAAATTAATGAGGTAACAAAGGAAAATCTTGTAGGTTTCTCAAACCCGTGAACACAAACATATATATATATATATATATATATATATATAAACATCAAAAAAATATTAAGTCATAAAGGGAAAACGGTACTAATAATTTTGTTTTCTCATGAAACGGATAATTTTCATCATCCCCACCGATAACCCTTTTGTAAGATCTATTTTAATACCCTGTTTGCAAGCAAACTGAGTAAAAATATATACCGATGATAAACTTTGAACCTTCTTTTAACACAAATGAATCGTCTTTCAATGCCTTTTCTTCAGGTGGAACGTATCTGTGAGAATTACTGAATCAAACGATGACGAACTTCATGACCGAACGAATTATTAAACGCCATATGAAAAGATGAATATAATATCACAACCGAATTTGAGTAAAAACACAAGATTTAAATTTCAGTGTAAAACGAATTTATTACACATATATCAGCTCAATGGCTGGTTGTTGAGAGAGTGACAGTTTCATAGAGATAAACACAGAATAAACAGCTTACAATATCACAGATTGTTACAAATCACAGTCAAATAATATCAGTCACGATTTGGAGGTTATCATTTTTCTCACACGCCTCCTCAAATCTGACTGAGCAAAAAAACAAAAGAATGTATACACACAAAAATTTCACATAATATGTAAGTCAGAGTGTATAAATAAAAACATGATTAAAACTTATTAAATATTGGTGATCATCACTGTCAGTTAAAAATTATATATGAGTTAAAAACATTATTACAGCATTGACTAGTTAAAAGTTTCAATATTATATGGGATACATCATAGTACAAAAAAAAAAAAAATTACAAACGCACAATTATTATAGTCATTCTAGGTTTAAGTCTTCAACAAATTTATTAAATACTGGTCGAACAAGACCCTTCGTGAAAATGTCACCTAACTGGTGTTTAGTCGAAGTATACAAATATTTAAATACAGTGTCAACATAATCACAAATAAATCTATATTTAGTGTCAATATGCTTGGAACATTTAGAGTTCCATCTAGCTGACTTAATTAAACCTAGGCAACTCTGGTTGTCTTCAAATATAGCGCACTTATTATTATGAGTAATCCCAAACTCAGTTAAAAGGTTGCAAAACCAAAGTCCTTCAGTCGTAGTATCGCATAAGGCGATAAACTCACTTTCAGTGCTAGAAAGAGCAACTGTGGGTTGTTTTCGACTGGACCATGAAACAACAGAACCAAAAACTTTAACACAAGTGCCAGAAATGGACCTTCGAGTCGAGACGCAGTTAGCCCAATCGGCATCAGAATACATTTCTAAAATAAAATTATTATTTGATCTTCGAGTGTAAGTCAACTCAAGATCTTTGGTTGTGATAAGATATTTAAGTACACGGCTAAGATATTTATAATGTTCTAATGTGGCAGCACTAGCAAATTGATTAAAGTACGATATGGCATAGCAGATGTCTAGACGTGAGCCTAACATGATATACATGAGACAACCTAATAACTGCTGATATTTATTATTTAATTTTTGATCTAGACTATTAATGTCTCTAGTTAATTGCAGTTTAGGTTCAATCGGAGTGTATGTTGGAGTACAATTTTCTACTTTAAATCTTTTTGAAACAGACTCAATAAGTGATTTTTGATTAATTTTAATTATTCCACACTTATCGTCGACATGCGTTAACAAATAAACTATTGATTTGCCTTGACGATATACATAAAGACACTCATCAGCTTTACCTGGTTTAAATTTTAATTCCGTTAAAAATTGGTGAAACATAGTGTTCCACACCTTGGGCGACTGTTTAAGCCCGTATATAGAACGATTTAACAACAAAACATTATCATTACAATCAGAATTTGGTTCAATGCCTTCTGGAATTTCTAAATAAACTTTTTCTGACAATCTACCATTCAGAAAGGCACTACAAATATCAATCTGATGAATATAGAAATTTAATTGATTGGACAGAGCAAGTAGAGTTCAAACAGTTGATAGCTTGGCAACTGGAGCATATATCTCAGTAAAGTTAAAACCTTCTTTTTGTTAACAGCCCCTAGCTACAAGTCGGGCTTTATACAACATGTTGCCAACAGAATCAACTTTCTTTGTAAAAAGCCATCTGCAAGTGATTGTCAGTTCATTATACGGACGTTTGACCACCTTCCAGGTGCAGTTCGAAGTAAGAGCATCAACTTCATTTTTAATTACCTCTTTCCAACTTTTAGATTCAGGAGAACAATTCGCCTCCTCAAACGTCTGTGGACAATCACTTTCGATAGCGCTAGCTGTAAAAAATCACGAATTAACTACATCATCAAAGTGTACATCATTTAGAACAATGTTATCGCCCACATTGCCATCAACTTCAATCAAATCAACATTTGAACCATCTACTTCTGTCAAAATCGGATCTCTTTCATTATATTTAGATTTAATAATTGAATTTTCATTAAACTCTACATCTCTAGAAATGAGAATGTCAGGTTTAGGTTTGCTCACGTCCAGCAACTTATATCTGCCAGGAGAATATCCTACCATAATCAACTTTTTACTTTTTCTTTCAAATTTATGAGAAATGTGAACCCAATCAAGCATAAAGGCATCGCAGCCAAACACCTTCAGCTTTTCATAATTAAAAATTTTATTATGCCATCTTTCAAAAGGAACGAATTGTTTTCTAGTAGGGCATCTATTAATAATATAAGCTGCACACATTAAAGCTTCGTTCCAAAAAACCTTATCTAAGCTGTTTTCATAAATTAATGTTCTGGCGCATTCACATAATGTTCGATTCATACGTTCAGCCTTCCCATTTTGCTGAGGGCAATTTCCCACGGTTGGCTGTAATTCTATGCCTTTTTCGGCGCAATAGGTTTTAAATGGACCATTAATATACTCTGTGCCTCGGTCACATCTAAGCGCCTTTACATTACAACCAAATTTATTTGCAACTAATTCATTATACATCTTAAACTTAGAAAGAACCTCAGTCTTATTGTTTAGCAGGTACACAAAACAAAAATTTGAATAGTCGTCAAGAAAGGTTAAAAAATATTTCTTATCGTCATAAGCAACAGGATTTATTGGACCACTTAGATCTGTATGGACCAACTCAAGTGGTTCTTTTGTTTTTGGTTTGTGACGATCAAAAGGTTTGCGATGTTGCTTGCCCATGACACAGGGCTCACAAAAAATTCGATCTTTCAAATCAATTTTTGGGATAAGTTCCCTTTTAGATAAAAACTTCACATCATTATTATTTAGATGAGCCAACCTTTTGTGCCATAACTCCATCGGACTATTTGTGCATAAAGCAGTTAGATTACAAGATTCAGTTACATTACTTGAAAAATGAGTGATATATAGGTCCGATATGGTACTTTTACCCGTTATTATTACTTTATTATTATTAACTTCATCAATAATATCTACCATCTCAGCCCTAAATTGTGAAAGGAAACCAGCATTTCCCATACGTTTAACAGACAACAAGTTAGATGGTAGCTCACTAGCAAAACAAACATTGTGAAGTGTTACATCAAAACCTAAATTTGACTTTAATTTAACAGTACCAACTGCTGAAACAACAAGCGAGACATTCTTTTTAGCAATCATAATAGACATAGGCTTCTTTAATTCAATATACTCTGTAAATAGAGTCAAGTCATTAATTATATGTGAGGTGCTACCAGAATCAACTACAAACGGTACACCAGATTTAGATTTACTTTCAAAGTGTGTGACAGGACCATGAGCCATAAAATTATATCCTACCTCTGAACAGTCATTAGACGCCTGTAATGCAGAAGAGCCCTTAGAATCATCCTTTGGTTTCTCCTGATTCCTTTTAGAATAACATGTTTTCGCTATATGACCAAGTTTGCCACAAAAATGACAACGAACATTATTGTAATCACGACCTGAAATATTATTTTGATTTTTATAACTATTATTATTCCTATTAGACGAACCTGCATCATGATTACTGTTACTATTTCCCTGACTAGAATTATTATTTTGTGTTTGACTAGAATTACTTCTACGGTCACCATAGCTGCCACTATTTCCCTGATTTCTACGAAAATTATTGGACTGAAAATAATCACGTCCTCTACCACGAAAATTACCCCTATATCGACTGTTGCCACGTTGAAAACCAAAAAAGACATTCTCTCCAGTAGGTGCAACATCTACTGAAGGTTTTTGAGAAACAGTTGTCGGAGGAGCCAACACAGCATCCTTTTTGTCCGACAACAAATCATAATGATATGACAAAACTTTACTTATTACGTTATCCCACGAAGGTTTTGGCATATCCTGTAACATCAAACGCAGCGGTCGATATTCGCCAGGAAGGGACTTTAAATACCACAGAATGAACTGCTTAGTCGTCGTTGGATCACCCAGTTCATCAAGTCGTCGACACTTAGCTCAAAATGACATAGTATGAGCTTGCAAATCACCGCCGAAAACGAATCTCTGAGCGCACAATGAAGTTCGAAGATCGATGAGTTTTTGATCATCATCACGTTTCGCCAAATTGTAGATTGATTCAAGCATATCGCGAGCGAATTCGAATCCCCTAATGACTTCCAAAAATTGATCGTGCACATTATTTGCGATATAAAACATAGCTTTAGAATTCTTACTACACCATTCAGCATTCTGATCCTTAACTGCAGGAACATGATGCGCAACTTCGTAGAGATCTTTCTTCCGCAACAGCAATTCCATTCGAAACTTCCAGCTCTACAAGTTTTTGCCATCATATAATTCAATGTTGGTTTTTCTTCCACTCTCCATCTCGAAAAAATTCACAGTCACGTAGCGAACAGCTAATCCAGTGACAAAATCAGACTCAAAGCCAACAGAGACAAGACACGCAGAAAAACGGCAACAGCAGAAAATACAAAGAACACAAACGAATTAGTAAAATGACATGATCATTACCAGACAGCTTTTGACTGCAGAACTTTGCTTAAGAATCACAATAGCGGCCATGCTGAACACAACATCTGGGCCCATAACCTGTGAGAATTACTGAATCAAACGATGACGAACTTCATGACCGAACGAATTATTAAACGCCATATGAAAAGATGAATATAATATCACAACCAAATTTGAGTAAAAACACAAGATTTAAATTTCAGTGTAAAACGAATTTATTACACATATATCAGCTCAATGGCTGGTTGTTGAGAGAGTGACAGTTTCATATAGATCAACACAGAATAAACAGCTTACAATATCACAGATTATTACAAATCACAGTCAAATAATATCAGTCACGATTTGGAGGTTATCATTTTTCTCACAGTATCTATGAGTTCTGTGCTGGTGAGAGAATGGTGATAAATGAGGTGGTAAAACAACACCAATGAAGTATTTTTCAACGGGTAACAATTTTCTCGCATTCAGAGAGTCCAATACCCACTGAGGTTGAACGTAGTACCTGAAATTATTAAATGATGTTTTCAGGAAGGATGAAATATAGAAGTGATTATGCATTCTTTCATGTAAACTGACCTAGAAATATATTATAATTAATAATAATAATAATAATAATAATAATAATAATAATAATAATAATAATAATTAATAATTAATAATAATAATTAATAATAATAATAATAATAATAATAAATCAGATAGCAAAATATGAGAATGATACTGAGGAAACTCCGGTTTGTTAAATATTATTAACTCTAATAGTAATCTCTACATTGAGGACTGCATTCTTCAAACCTTTGAGGAAGTACAAATGAATCCTTAGATGAAATGCGTGTCTGGCAAATTGTCCTAAAAGAGTAGAATGTGAGTTTGTTTTGGTTTTTAGTGGTTATTGTTTGGTTGTGATAGTGGTTACAAGTAAGGCTTTTAACCAAAACATTTTTAAAGTTATTGGTGACTGGGAACCTATAAAAATTTATATTGGTTACTAGTTACTGGTTAAAAATGTACTTATTTGGTTACTGGAAAATAACTTTTATGGTTATTGGTTGTTGTTACTAGTTATTGTTTGAGACAAAATCTGTGGTAAAATCATATAATTTATATGGGTAAAATAAACAAAAAAAAAACTTTCTTGAAGTTAAATTATCAATAATTGATAATTTTGCAGGAAGTAATGGGTAATTTTTGAAAAGAATAATCAATAATACTGCTATTTCAGAAAAACCAATAAAAAGTGATTCTTTTTGGTTATTGTTCTGGTCAATGGCTTCACCATTTTGTGGGAATTGGTTACTGGTTATTGGTTATGTGAAATTTGTTTGTTTTGGTTATCAATTCCCAAATTGATGTTGTCAATTTATTTAGGTTTTTAGTGGTTATTGTTCTGGTTATGGTTGTACTTACAAGCCCTAGTTACAAACCCTATCTCACACTACCTCATAAAAATACATTATATGTTCATACTTAGCATAACCTGTAAATACATTCATAATATATTTTTGTGCTTCTCAATTGGCAGCACTGATTTCATGTATCAGATATATTTTTGACTAAGACGAACATTCAGTTTACCATCCATGTTTTCGTACCATTTGAGGGCCTTCCTTCAAGGATATATATATGGATATGACATGGAACAGTTTTAACATGGGGTTGAGTGTCCAGACAATAGATGCTGCATGCTGGTGTACAAAGTACCCCTGTGTCGTCTCCATCATATATATATATCCTCGAAGGGGCATTTAGAAATTAACTCTGAGTAATAACCATATTGAAAATTGAAAAACTACCTGTTTGGGAATTCACCCCTGACTCCATCCATAAAAATGGTTGATAGAGGTTGTCACACTCACCTCATTCAAAAATTAACCTTGGTGGGTATGGACAACCTGTGAGGATAATATTTAACTAAGAATCGTATTTTCAAGTAAAAACAGAAACGGATTTAATTCAACAACATTTAATGGACGATTAACGAATGGACAAAATACAGTTAACATTGTGAGTAGAGAAACGATGAGTTCCCCACTACAAAGTAACAGTGTGTGTAGGAATATGAATACAAATATTACATGTTAAGAGTTCAGTAGTGTACAAGATATGTGAGTATTACATGGACTCTGTCTGACACAACCATCAATCTGGTCCAGAGATGGTTCATAATATCACCTGGTTGTTTTGAAATACATAGGAGTTGGTTCTTAAAAAGCATTTCTTTTCATGTTTGGTCCTTGTTTCATTCCCAACAAAAAAAGGGTACCTGTTGAAAGTCTTGATTTTTGTGGCTAGTAGAACAGACCTATTATCGACCATCGAGGATTCAACGATCGACATTTGATACATCGACTATCGTTAATAACTTGTACCATGAAAGATAAAACATAATTATAACCTTTGACTATATACGTACTGGACTGCTAATACTGATAAGAATAACACAGAGTCTAATGAACAACCGGTGAAGCTGAGTCAGACACCCGTATCCCAGTTCAAAATGTTAGTTTACTGGTAAGCTCAAAATGTTCCCAACCATTTATAAAACATTCTAGGTTATTTATATTTGAAAATTGAAAAATTAGAAGGTATAATTAAAGAAAATGGGAATTTAAAGATTGAAAAAATTGTTGGCATAAATTTAGGCATATCCACCAATAAGAGCTATACATCAATAAATCAAATTTTAAATTGATTTAACTAAAATTATTGAACTTCTGAGTTTTATAAAACTACATTACCGATTCAATTCGTAATTAAAAGCAATAATTGTGGTAAGAAGAGACCTAGTCAAAGGAAAAGACAATAAGTGTTGTTCTACACTCCACCTACACTCGCTCCCTAACCGTTAGCGCTACTACTTTCGATAACATAAACTAACACTTTCAGGTTGTGCGAACAAACACAACTTTTTTCGTCCGTTCACCCGAGAACGCTGAAACTCGTTTCCCACTCAAACTGTAATCTCGTAATGGAGGGAGATCGTTCATCTTCCTCAAACTTATAATTTGTACTTCCGATCATTGCATTAAAGTATCTCTAACTAACTTATTCCTTTCTTTGGATTTCAACCTCACTTCAATAAGTATTAACAAATTTGATAATGAACTAACATTTTGAACAGGGATACGCTTGTTTGTTTTTAACACAGCTTTTTATCAGTATTAGCAGTCCAGTATGTATATAGTCATAGATTATAACTGTGAGAAAATGAGGAAGAAATCAACGGATCGCGACGACTAAAAAACCTATGAAACGAACCTAAACTAAAAACGACATCGAACTGAGACTAGACACACATATTACGAACACATAAATAAAGACACAAGATTCACTAATTACGAACTTTTTATTTCCACATTAGAGTAGTGGAGTTGTTAACAACATGAATAACAAAATGCGACTAGAGGCGTATGATTACAAAATATCACAGTCAGGTACAAAACACTAAAAATCACAGATCACAAAAATATATAAACAGTGTTGCCACCACAAATGATATGTGAGAATAATAGTCACGAGTATAATTTAATTTGCTATAATTCTCACACGCCTCCTCAAATTAAACTTATACGAATATGGTAAAATGGTAAAATTGAATTATTAAACTAATGGAGTCATTATGAACACAAATGACAAAAGGTCAACAAAAAATACAAAAAGTTACAACAACAAATATTACATGAATGGTAAACATATACAATAAGTTACAACAACTTTAACATTTTACAGAATACATCAAATTTAGGCCTCGGGCAGCCCTTCGTAAAAACATCAGCCAACTGTCGCGAAGTTGACACGTATGAATACTTAAAGTCTAAATTTACGTGATTGCACACAAAACGGTACTTTACGTCCACATGTTTTGATCTGCGTGTGTTCCATTTTCCAGAGTGCAAAATAGCCAGACAACTCTGATTGTCTTCGTAAATTACAGCTCTGTCATTAATTTGAATGCAAAAGTCACTCATTAAATATTTCAACCAGATTGATTCAGTGGTAGCATCGCATATGGCGATCAACTCACTTTCAGTGCTAGACAGAGCTACCGTTGGTTGTTTCTTACTAGACCAGGACACCAGCGACCCATAAACAAAGACACAGTAACCCGAGATTGACCGTCTTGTGTTAACACAGTTACCCCAATCGGCATCCGAATATGTTTCGACTATATTGCCATTATTATTATGTTCATATGAATATACAAGTTTTTTATCTTTTGTAGTCACTAAATATTTCAGAACTCTCAATAAATATTTGAAATGTTCATCTGTGGCATAACTGGAGAACTGGCTGAAGTACGATATTGCAAAGCAAATATCAGGCCGTGATCCTAGCATAAGGTACATCAAACATCCCACGAGCTGTTGATAGTTATTATTCAATACACTATCACACGCATTGAGGTCCCTATCCAATTGGAGCTTGGGGTCAATAGGTGTGTAGGTAGGTGCACATTTATCAACACCGAATCGCCTAGCAACAGACTCGATGAGATTCTTCTGCTCGATCTCCAGTATGCCCTCTTCGCGACTGTAATTAATGTTTAAACCTAAATATTTATTAACTTTTCCAAGATCCTTACATTTGAATCTCTTATTAATTTTATTTTTGAAAAATATAATTTGTTCTTTATTATTCGAACTAATGAGAACGTCATCAACATAAGTGAGTAGGTAAACTATCGTCCCATCATGTTTATTTTTGAAAACATACAGACAGTCATCAGCCATGCTTTGTACAAAGCCAAGTGACAACAGGAACTCATTAAATAACTTATTCCACACTTTTGGCGACTGTTTAAGACCATATATAGACCTATTTAGTTTTAGTACATTTTTGTGTTTATCAACCTGTGTTTCAATACCTTCAGGTATCTCGAGGTATACATCCTCCGAAAGAACACCGTTCAGGAACGCACTACAAATATCTATTTGTTCTATATAAAATTTTAATTTGTTACTGACAGCCAAGAGGGTCCTCACAGTCGAAAGTTTCGCCACTGGCGCATATACTTCATTAAAATTGAAGCCTTTCTTCTGCTGACAGCCTCTGGCAACTAACCTAGCTTTATATAAGACATTATTTTCATTATCATATTTTTTATTAAATATCCAACGACACGTGATGGTAGGGGCGTCCTTTGGACGTTTGGTCACCTTCCAAGTCTGATTGGAGTTCAGGGCACTTATTTCAGATGAAATGGCCTCCTTCCACATCAGACTATCAGGTGCTGCACTCGCCTCCTCAAACGTCAAAGGAATGCCATCCTCAGCCAGGTATATATTTCCTGCTGCTTGATCACGTGTAGTCGCCTCCTGTGAAAGACAATCTAAATTTAAATCACCATCAACTTCAATATTTTCCAAGTTGGATTCAGTGACTTCTTTAAACAACTCATCATTTTTAGTATATTTATTATGTTCAGGATTACTTATTGCACCTTCGAAGAACTCAACATCACGTGACAGACGTATCTCCTTAGTACTTAAGTCTAACAACCTGTAGCCGCATGGTGAATAACCTACCATTACAAGCTTTTCACTTTTATTCTTAAATTTATCAGAGTCATGTTTGAATGACAACATATATGCGTCGCATCCAAACGTTTTTAATTTATTATAATTGTATTTCTCACCAAACCATCTCTCAAATGGAATAAAATCTTTATTTGTGGGGCATCTGTTTATGATATAGGTGGAGCACAATATGGCTTCCGACCAAAATATCTTTCCAAGACCACTCTCAAACAACAGTGTCCTTGCCCTCTCGCACAGTGTCCTGTTCATTCTCTCAGCTTTTCCATTCTGCTGAGGACAACCACCAACAGTAGGTTCAACCACAATTCCCTTCTCAGTACAATATGACTGGAAGGTGGTATTCAAGTACTCTGTGCCGCGATCACAACGGAGTCTCTTTACGTTATAGCCAAACTTATTCGAGACCATCTCGTGATATTCTTTAAATTTTGTAAAAGCTTCTGTCTTGTTCGCCAGCAAGTAGACACAACAAAAATTTGAGTAATCGTCGATAAAGGTCATGAAATACTTAGCTCCTTTATATGCAGGAGGGTTAATAGGTCCACAGAGATCAGTATGAACCAACTCCAATGGCTTACTTGTTTTTCTTTCATGCCTTTGGAATGGTTTTCGACTCTGTTTCCCCATAACACAGGGCTCACACAGCAATCTGCGATTGGAGTCAACATTGGGTATCAAACCCCTACTCGACAACAATCGAACATCGTTCACATTTAAATGAGCAAGTCGTTTATGCCACACGAACAGTGGGCTCAACTCATCCCCCAACGTCAGATTACACGATTGACTTGACATTTTTACAAAGTCAATTGTGTACAAATCCGAGTCTACGCTAACACCAGTGGTAACTACTTTTCCACTGCAGCGTTGGATGATCTCAACAGACTCTTCCTTGAACAAAGTGTCAAATCCCGACCTGCTCATTCGTTTAACCGAAAGCAGATTCTGTGGCAGCTCCCGAGCATACCTTACATTTTTTAACTCGATTACGATTCCATTTAAAAGTTTTAATTTTACAGTACCTACCGACGTGACAGACAGAGAGACACCCTTCTTCGCAACACAGATACTATGCGGTCTGATCAAATCTATATAATCACTGAACAAATTTATATCATTAATAATGTGAATTGTGCATCCACTGTCAACTATAAATGTGGTTATCAAATTTAAATTTTCTTTTGCATTGCAAGAGTCATTAATTTTTTTATTATCGTCATTATTCAACGTGAAGCTGTAACCCACTTCAGAGCAAACGTCATTAGCATTAAAATTTTCATTGCACATCTGTGCCGAGCTCCTATTACTGTTATTATTATTTGAACTTTGGTCATTAATTCGATTTTCACTATTATTATTACTATTATTACAACTATTATTATTGTTACGATTTTTGGAATAACAATTTCGGGCTATGTGCCCTATTTTGTTGCAATAGTGACATTTTACATTCGAATGTCCACCGTCAGTATTATTATTACGACCACGTCCATTAAAATTATTACTATTATTATTATTATTTGAGCTCGAATTTTGATTATTATTATTAAAATTATTATTTCCGCCTCGACTAAAACCACGACTATTATTATTATTTCGAGATCGACCACGATTAAAACGATTTCCTTTACTATTATTCCCAAAATTTCGTCCAACATTATTGAAATCACCAAAATAAATGTTCTCCTCACCAGTGGCACCCACTGATGAAGGTTTTAGAGATGTAGTGTTCAGAGTGTTACCTCGAACTGCCGATTTGCTATCAGACGATAGCTCACGCTGGAAGTTATTCAATTTCATGAAAACACCATCCCAGGTGACGACTTCTGCATCTTCGATTACAACCTTAATTGGACGAAATTCTGCAGGTAATGACCTCAGCAATACCAAAATAAACTGTTTCGTGGTCGTTAAATCTCCTAATTCAGTCAAACGTCTACAACGAGAACGAAAATCCAACAAATATTTATGCAAATCATTACCAGACACATACCGTTTTGCGTACAAATCACCTCGTAAATCCATCAGCGTCTGGTCATTGCCGTTGTCGATGAGGTTCGTGAGGACATGAAACATCTCCTTCGCCGTCGTGTACGTCTGGATCATCTCAAGGTACTCGTCAGTCACGTTGTTAGCTATCAGGAACATCGCCTTCGCGTTCTCCTTGGACCAAGCATCTCCCCTGTTACGAACAGTCGGCAAAGAATCGATTATAATATTAGTTAACGACTCCTTTGCCAACAACAGTTCCATCCGGAACTTCCATGTGCGGCCATTCTGCCCATTGAACGGCTCGATCATGTTCTTCTTTCGCGCTTCCATCTCGTTGACAGGTACGAACGATCAGTTACACCGCAAACACAGCGATTTTCAGCAACTTTCAGACACGTCGACCAACAATTCAACACGAACGAGATCACAGGAACATCGAACAGAGAACATATCAAACAATCGAAAAACAATTAGCAGGCATGATACTACTTGGGTGTGGCGAGCAGGATCCGACAGCACAACATTGACGAACTATGACAATGGCGACCACGTTGACATCCAGGTATCTGGGCCCATAACCTGTGAGAAAATGAGGAAGAAATCAACGGATCGCGACGACTAAAAACCTATGAAACGAACCTAAACTAAAAACGACATCGAACTGAGACTAGACACACATATTACGAACACATAAATAAAGACACAAGATTCACTAATTACGAACTTTTTATTTCCACATTAGAGTAGTGGAGTTGTTAACAACATGAATAACAAAATGCGACTAGAGGCGTATGATTACAAAATATCACAGTCAGGTACAAAACACTAAAAATCACAGATCACAAAAATATATAAACAGTGTTGCCACCACAAATGATATGTGAGAATAATAGTCACGAGTATAATTTAATTTGCTATAATTCTCACAATAACACATAAACACAGTGTTAAAACTTAGAATGATGGTCGGAGGACGAATCCAACAAAGTTGAATAATTGGTCAAATTTTTAAAACTGAAAATAATTCTATTTCATGTAAAAAAAATGTTCGCATGTGTTATTTTTTCGAGTTTCCTCATTTTCCAGTGTGTATCCCAATTTACCTAAATGTTTTTTTCTGTATTCGTTAGGAACCTTTTTGCATTATCTGGTAAATTCATGATTAATAACCTTTAGTATACTAATTCTATTCTTGTTGAAACGTTTGGTTTCATTTCAGAATTGCAGTGCTGTTTATTGAATAATGCTTTCTGCTGTACGAATCAATTTCCCTCAATATTCAAAGCGAATAGCATGTGTTTACTCATGTCAGGTAAAACCTCACACAGTCCACTGAACTGTCCTTTCGTTCTTTTCTTTCAAAATGTTTACTAATATTTTTATTTTTATTTTTTAGTATTCAACCAAAGTTTCTAATGCAGTTATTAAAGATCCATCATCCGATAGTGACGAACCTCATTTTAATAAAAGTAATAAACGTTCGGTTCATGTCATTCCTTTGATCAATACAAAGGAGCCTCTATGTACACCAGCACCATTGAATACGACTTCAGAGTGGGAACTCATCACCACGGATTGGAAAAATACCCCGTTTATGTATTTGAGACTATCCAAAATTCGTTTAACCTGTGAGAGTCAAGAGTATATTATTTTCTTCAGAAAATACGGTTAATATTAGTATTTCTTGTTCTTAACCCATTTATTTTCAGCCCTTGTCGTTATTACCACAATGGCTGGTTACGCAGTAGCAACGGCACCTTTCTACCCAGGCTCCTTTTTATGTTGTTGTATTGGAACTGGTTTAGTGTCTTCTGCTGCGAATACCATCAATCAGTATCATGAAGTTCCATTTGACGCTCAAATGTCTAGAACCAAGAATCGAGTACTCGTCAAAGCTCAGCTAAGGTGAATAAACCTTGTACAGTCTGTTCGGACTATTGCCCTGTAATCTTGATGTTTTATCCTTTTCATTTCCACAGTTCACTTCATGCTTTGACTTTTGCTTTTTTGGCTGGAACTTCTGGTCTTTCTATTTTATATTTCGGTTGCAATGGCTTAACAGCAATTCTTGGCATATCTAATCTGATTCTGTACACTTGTATCTACACACCTTTAAAGCGAATGAGTATTCTGAATACATGGGTGGGATCCATAGGTTGGTAGCTTTGATCAATAATTTCACGTTGAAATAAGTTATTTAAATTTCTCTGAAAATGTCAACCAATTTTTATAGTTGGTGCTATACCACCTGTGATGGGTTGGGTCAGTTGTTCCGGTAGTATGGACTCGGGGGCATGGTTGTTAGCTGCCATACTGTATGCATGGCAGTTCCCTCATTTCAACGCTCTGAGTTGGAATTTGCGACCGGATTATTCTAGAGCTGGTTATAGAATGATGGCTGTTACCAATCCTGGTAATAAATTCAATATGAATTGTAATATTATTGTTTTTCTGCGTTAATTTACCCATGGTAATTTGTTGCAGGTTTATGTCGTCGAACAGCGTTAAGATACACAGCTGCTATTACTTTGTTGAGTGGTCTCGCTCCCATCTGTGATATAACGAACGATTTTTTTCTGATTCAGACGTTACCATTAAATCTTTATTTCACTTATTTAGGTTAGAATGAACAGCAATTAACTGCTCATGTAATTTGAATATTATATTATTTTCAATTTCAATCTGTTGTTTTAGCTTTTAGATTTTACAAGGAATCCGATAGTGCGAGTTCTAGGAAGTTATTTAGATTTTCATTGATACATTTGCCTCTTTTGATAGTTCTTATGTTGGTAAATAAGAAACATTGGTAAATAAAGTGAGTATTTTATGTTTATGAAAGTTAAAATTCATGTTAATTAAGAATTTAAATTTATGCCGATTTGAAAAAACAAAAATATTGTCTATGAATGCATTGGCCCTCTTTGTTGGTTATAATACCGATAGTTGAATATTCATGGTTCCATCTCAACCTACATTTTGCCTAAATACGTAGAAAATATTTGGGTGTTCCCTCTTACTAATGTAAGCTCTTCGTATCCAGTTACTTCACAAAACTACAAAAATATCGAAGTAATTGGAAACCAAATGATTTTACGTGGTTAGGCTGGCAAAAATTACGCAATAATGTGAAATTTCTCTGAAAATATTGCAGAACTTTCCGTCTCTAAAATATAATACTGCTCGATTTATTGTTTCTTTGACTAAAAAAGAGCGAAAGTAATGGAGTTAACCTTATGATTTTATTGTTGATGGTTTCCATTTTACCAGGAAGCCTGTTTCAATACATTTTGTATGATGTTTGATTGAAATCAGATTGACATTCATCAACTTCCCCTTTCTTTTCTAAGTTGCATTCAATGTCTTATATTTCATTTCATAACGATAATGGGACGAGACACACTCCATTAGTTGTTATCAGTTCTAGTGGTGTATGAACGGGGAGGGGTATTTGGGATGAAATGCACCCCAAATGTTTTGAATACTTTCAATTTCCTTAAAAAATTATGTATATTAGGATTGATACTCGTCGATGTTGAACTTAGTGCAAGATTCAATTTTTTCTCCCACTTTTCATTAAAATATAAATTAATAAACACTAAAAAAAAAATTCTGAATTGTGATTCATGTATTGTCGTTTTGGTAACAAAAACGATAAAACTATTGAAAACAATATTTTGTGTCATTTATTTTCATTTTTAATTTTTAATTCAAAATAATTAATTTATTGCGTGTAACGAAAGTATTTTAAACGTTTAGGAATGGTTCTGAGAAATCATCCGTAAATGAATCAAATACCATCGTGGAGACGCACGCCTCCAAACCTTTGGACCCGTCGATGACTGGCCGTGGATTACTCATAGCATCGTTATAATAACATCATTATGAAAACGGCAGAAGGCTTCAGGTTTTACTTATTTTGTGAATAAGTCTAAAATTCTGTCCTTTGTAATTAGACGAAAGATTTACGCGAAATTCATATTGAATTTTTAAACTTCTTTTTGATCGATTCCTATAAAATATGTTTGATATTAAAATCATAGGAAATTTCATCAAGTTTTGGTTTTTTGACCAACTGAAAAATTTTTGATCGAAAATATATTAAGGATGAATAAGAAAATTCTGTGACCTATATTACTTTGTTGAAATCACGTATAGTTCATTAAAACTAGTCATCCTTAAAGCAATTATTATTTAAAATATTGATTTTTTTTGTTGGCGCAAAATGTTGCTGATCTTATTGAATATAAGAATCATTCATGTTGAAATTGTATTTTTTTATTCTGAATGTGTAATATTTTTGATGAAATCAGTACTTAGTTGTGTCTACCTTTTAAAAATGTTCAATACGGAGGCCAGATGGTAACGTGAGATAATTGAAATGTTGACATTAACAATCGTTTCTATGTTACTCATTAAATCATTTCCTCGTTCTACACATGCAATATGAAAACGTTACTTTTTCTTTAGTATGGAATATTTCATTTTTCTATAGTAGAATATGCCGTTGTTAGATACCTTTTGCACGTGGTTTTCTGTTCGGATGGGTTCCATTATTGTAGCTTCAATTTCACTGGTAAGAATTTTTTTTTAAATGTCTCATCAATTTTGCATAATTTCATTGTATTGATTTGCCTGTTTTAGGTTCAATCGTTGGTATTTCTTATTTTAATATGTGTTATTCTTCGATTGCAACTTGGAATATCTTCAGATTTTAAGTATGCTTTAGATCAGTATGATTTTCTTTTTATCAAATCGTGGATATCTTATTTTCACAAAAGTAAGATATTGTACAAGGTGCGTTCAATTTATTTCTGGTTCAGTTTATCTCATGTTTGCTACCTGTTATTTTGTAGATGTTCTTTCAGTATCAGTATTCGCAATTATTTTTGTTTCGATTCACATTTGCAGTAGCTTGAGTTTAATTCACGCCTCTTACCAGGTTCGTAAAAGTAGAAAGTTATATTTTTCTATTGTTCGCGATGATAAGGGTGCATTTCGTTTTCGGCACAGTTGAAAATATGGCAAATATGGCCATTCATTGTATTCGACTTCATCAAACTTCTTCTCCTGACAGTAACATACATGTTCGGTATGATGATTATAAGAAAAAATGTTCTGGACTTGAACATTACGATCGTGTGTTTAACAGTGGGTGGATTTTATTTGAGTAAGTCCTATTGTTTAGTTAGAAATTCAACGATATATCAAGTAGTGTGACTTTCAACACATGTTCCAGTGTTTCAATATTATTTATGGTTGTGCCCGGTAGTCTTCTGCAATGTTTATTAAATTTGAAGAATGAAAGACTGAAGACAGCTAGTAAAACAGATATGAACCAGTTAATATTCTACAATTATCAGTCAGAATTTCAATTCAAGCCAGTTCTACCAATTCATAATTATTATAGATATTAATACGGTAATCTTCCAAAATTAAATTTATAAGTACCTACACCTTAATTAAGTAAAGAAAAAAACTAAACATTTTATGTATGTAGTAATTGAGAATTGTAATTAACTGACAAACTCATTTATAAATTTGTTAGCGAGTAAATAATTTAATAATCAACTCATCGTTTAACTCATGATTTCAAGCATGGAAAAGTCGACGGTAGAAAATCTAATAATATGCTCTGGCGCCGAAATTGTGAATTTTTTGATAGAAGCAAGGACAAGAAATAGAACACTTCGAAAAAAATAAAATGGTGCTGAATATTTTCTCCAATATAGTAACAGTTTTTCAAAAATGCAAAAAATAAAATTTGCGAATTTGTAACCGGTCTTTGAAATAGAAGAAAAAACAGAAGAGAATTTTCTGTATTGAAATTGAGAAAAAAATTCGTACACTTACCAAAGAACGTGTTTCATATTAGTAATAATGCGAGTTCATGAGGTATTCCTGACATACTATTACTTATTTATGAGTCTTATGACCATATTATTAACTTAACACCAAATTTGAAAATATTGGCCAAATTTCTAGAAATTTAAAATAATTTTACAAAATCGTTGCTTACAATAATTTATTTTGAGTACATAAATGCTAATAGTTCGAAAATTAATCAACTATCTTTTAAGCTGTAGAGCTAAAATTCTACCAGTTTTTCGTAAAACACTTCTTATAAACTCTGTTCGATACGGAAAGTGCTCACATTAAGAGTACGCCTTCATAAGCAACAGCTAACAGCACTTACTGAGGCAGTAAATAAACTTTTAATAATTCCAAAATATAAATAAAATACTACTTTCCAAAAAAGTTGGTTGACAAAATTATTAACACTTATAACAAAAAAGTGATTTCAGTTAAAATAGTCCTACTTAGAAAGAAAATACTATTCTTCATATTCCACAACAAAAACAAAACATTTTGTTTCTGCTGTTTGATACTCTCAGCAATTTTGCTCTCAAACAATATTTTACTATGAAATACATAGACACATTTCGTTACCGTTTTTCAGTTGCTGTTGCTAGCTGTCCGATATGTAAGTGTAGCTTATAAGTTTAAGTGTTGGACGAGGTGGCTGTTATACTAATGTTTAAGTCACATGCACTTTTTATTTGTGCAGTAAGTCCTGAGTAAGTTCCCCTGTTCTAGCCACAGAGTATTAAATATAATAGAGGACGCATGTAAAACATTAAACGGCAATATTTTTATGATCAAAATATTGACCATTGCTAAGAAACTGTTAATTCTCCATTTCATTTTCATCTACGAAAATCGTGTTGATAGTGATTTCTAAATTAATAATTATATTTATTCATTCATTTAATTAAATTAAAAAATTTTTTGATTATTGTCCATGAGCCCGAATGATGGGCCAGAAAATTCAAATTCGGAACCCAAGGAGTGGCGACAAATAGGTTCGAAAGAGCTGCCTTTTTTATTGCAGGGTCTGGATGAACGTGCATCCTCTATTATATTTAATACTCTGTGGTTCCAACATTAAAACTTCCAATGTGACACTGTTCTGCACTATATCGAAAATGGGTCTTGTAACAGAACATCAAAAGTTCTACGAAAATGAAACCATGGTTTAATTTTTCTTTTTTTTTGTAAAATCATCACAAAATTAACAAAACATACATGTAGGGAGGGAAAAAATTACATTAAAGCAGCGATACGCTGAGCTTTTAGTGTTGCTTTCTTTTCTTCAAGACGTTTGCGTTCATTCAGTCTGCGTTTGTATTTCAACAGTTTGATTTCTTTCTCCCTACCAATACGAGCTTGTTTCATACTTTTGTATAGGTTTCTGTATTTTCTTCGAATCATTTTTTCTTTAAGTTGATGCATTTGTTTGAAATCTTTCCTCTCTTTGTTTTTACTGAAGCGATATGTTTCTCCTTTTTTCACTTCCATATTCTTGACCTGCAAAGAAAATAACATAAAATTAATTTTACAATAATTTTAGAAAAACAGTGAAAACAAAGAGTAAGAATCTACATTGTCATTGGTTGAATCGTTTTTGACTTCATCATCTGAGTTATCATTAATCATGTCTTCAACATCATTTTCGTCATTCAATTCATCCTCTTCCACAGGCATATCTGGAAATGAAACAACAGGATTACAATATGAAATTCATTTCAAAATAAAAAAAATTAGCAACCGCAAAACTTCGATAAAAAACAGTTTGCCAATTTTCATCCATAATTCAAAAAAAAAAAAACTTAAATTTTAAAAACTTGAAAAAATGTAGAAAAATACTGATAGTAATTGATGTTTGTATCTATAGTTATCAATATCTGACAAACATCAATATTTCATTGCTAATGCTAGTTTCTGATAAAAAAAACTACGAAAAACTATCGATAGTTAGCGATATCTTAAACAAAATGTTGAGACCACCAATCCTTCTCCCCTCTCACTCCTGCGAACACACGATCACATATCATATACATTTATTTATATCTATTCGCGGCTACACTGTTCCACCACTTCCGCCGCTCATTCGTTCGTTTCCGTTAACGTTCGTTCATTACTTTAAAAGTGCACTTTACTTAAATTATGTAACTTCTCAAATAAACACTCGCTTCTTGGACGGAACTTCGCTTAAATCTTCATTTCTTGTTACAACTCCGGTCCTCATCCTCAATAAAAAATATCGATCTATCAATGTTTTATTGCTAAAAACAAATTTTCCCGGACTTTTTTGTTTTCTAGTTCTCTCGGAAACTACTGAACCAATAGGCACCAAACTGCCATCAGATCTGGTCCAATATAAGGAATATATTTTGTGAAAACTTTAGCTCGATTGCTTCCGTAGTTTTCTCAGAACTGTGAACGTAAAATTTTTCCCAACTATTTTTTCTCCAATTTTATCAGAAACTACCAAATTAATACGCATTAAACTTCTATCAGATTTGCACCTACCTAGCGATAATCTATTGTAATAGTTTCAATTCCATCACTTTTGTTGTTTTCTCAGAATCCTAGAATCTTTTGTTTTCCAGTTTTCTTGGAAACTACTGAACTAATAGGCACTGAACTTCTATCCGACTTGCATCAACATAAGGAAAATCTATCGTAAAAATTTCAGATCGATCCTTTTTGTCATATTTTTAGAATCCCCGAAAAACTTTTCCAAGAATTTTTTGCTTTAGTTTTTTCACAAAATAATTAACCGAGACATCAAATTTCTTTCAGACCTGCTCCAATATGAGAACTATCGCTCGTGAAAATTTTAGCCCTATCCATCTTGTAGTTTTCTCAAACCCGTGAACACAAACATATATATATATATATAACATCCAAAAAAATATTAAGTCATAACGGAAAACGGTACTAATAATTTTGTTTTCTCATGAAACGGATAATTTTCATCATCGCCACCCATAACCCTTTTGTAAGATCTATTTTAATACCCTGTTTGCAAGCAAACTGAGTAAAAATATATACCGATGATAAACTTCGAACCTTCTTTTAACACAAATGAATCGTCTTTCAATGCCTTTTCTTCAGGTGGAACGTATCTATGAGTTCTGTGCTCGTGAGAGAATGGTGATAAATGAGGCGGTAAAACAACACCAATGAAGTATTTTTCAACGGGTAACAATTTTCTCGCATTCAGAGAGTCCAATACCCACTGAGGTTGAACGTAGTACCTGAAATTATTAAATGTTTTCAGGAAGGATGAAATATAGAAGTGATTATGCATTCTTTCATGTAAACTGACCTAGAAATATACTGTTTCTCAATACTTGGCCTATCAACTATTTGGTGAGTAACAGACTCGTCGTCTTCGGTAAACAAGCATTCACCAGGAAATATTGTGGTATCCCATGAAACTTCTGCTCCACAACTTCGTAAAATAAACACCATCATTTCCCGAGGTACTTCTCGATTCAGAAAAACTCGCATACCGCTAAACAAGTTTTTCAGATTCTTTAGTTCCTCATATTTCTCTCTAGCTTGATCAGCTATTTCCGCATCTTCCAACTACAATACAAATTTGAGAATAAGAATAATCTTAAATATTTTAAACAAAATTATATTCCACTGAAATATGCTCACCGTAGGGAATTGATCCAATTCAATGTCATCCGCAACGTCATCAGTCGAGATGCCTACACTTTTTAATGGGATATTTAATGCAGCAATTCTATCCGATAAACTCACACGATCATCAATTAATTCGATTTCTAATTCCTCCACTAAAAATAATAAACAAAAAAATTTAGAACGAATTCAGAAAAAAAACAGAAAACTCGTTTTTAATAAAAAAATAATTACTTGTGTATCCCTGTAACTGAGGGGGGTAATGGGCATTCATTAAGTGATACAATCGGAAATTAACGAAACCTAGCATTGTGCTGTAGAACTCAACGAATGTTGTCATTGTACGAAAGTCTACTTCTGCTGTATCCCGAGGCTATAACAGTTCAAAGTTCATACAATAATTATAGATGAAACATTATGAAAGAATAATAATTGAAAAGACATACTTCGAAGCCAAAACTGTGCGATACCAGCCAGGTAATAATCTGACCACGAAATTCAACTTGATAATAAATGCCCTTAATAGAAACAAACACATGACGAAGAGCTCGAGCTGTTATTACTGCATGCATAAATTCGAGTGTTAACCGACGACATAGAGCGATTAAATATGAAGGAATAGTTTTCCTTCGGGGCAATGATGCAAACATAAAGCAAAGTGTTAAACAGTCATCCAAATCACGCAAAGCATCGATGAAAGTAGGATACCTGAAAATAAGTAAAAAAAAAAGATTTATCGCTTCGCCGACAATTGAATAGAAATGAACGAAGGTAAAAAACATGTTATACCGTTCTTTCACAATGTGATCAATATCTATGATTGGAATAGTATTGGCGTAACGTTTAGCCATGCTATAATCTTTCATCGACTTGGCTCTTTTAATTCGTCTAAGATGAACCTATTTTTAGATTAGACTATTATGAATACGAAACAAATACGAAAACAAATGAACATTACAAGGATAATAACAACCTTTTTCTCCCGAATTTTCCATATAATTGGTTCATGTAAAAGAAACTGAATATCTTTTTTTAAGTACAATGTTTGGATACCAGTTTTTCCTTGTTGAGCTCGACGCCTGTGCTTGGGCTCTCGTGGGTAAATTCCTTTGATTACACATACGGTTCGAAAGTCTCTTAGAGTCAACTGAAGCTTTTTTAAAGCAGATTTACGTGTAATATAACGGGCTCCTTCTCCAGATTGATACTGTTGGGAAAGAATATAAAATGTAGGTTCAGATGGACAAACTATGACAACAAACGCAGAAACATACCTTTTTCACGCGTTTTACCATGGTGAAGGCCGACTCCCTACGTTAGCTAAACTCAGTGAAGAAGTGAATTAACTATCATTCATTTTAAACGTACAAATAAGAGGTAACGTGACAGCTACAGCGAATAGATACGTTTTAATTATTTATTATTTACTAATTATGAATTACGATGAAAATTCAGAAATAGTAATTTCTCACCGTGTCGCCTGAACACCAAGCAACCAAACCCAGCAGTCAGCACGTGTAAGAGAAATGTTTGTTGACTTTTTGAGTTTTTAATTTTTACAAGACCATCATACCCTTGAACAAGAGTGGGTAGGATCCGAACTTTTCGGATAATAGATGATAGATCCGGGATCACGGATCCTCTTCTAAATAAAGTGATCCTAGCAGACTCGGGTCTGGGCTTATTAGCAAAACGTTTTTGGGAATATTGTTACTGGGAACCAATAAAAATTGTTGGACCAAATTCCTCACTCTGCCTACTCACTCACTCTATACACTGTTTACAAACTCATACACTTATTCATCTCGTACCGCGGTAACACTGATCGCCAACATCTCATTCTGTACTATGATATTTCACTGTTGTAATTTATTTCTTTAATACATATTTGCTCTCTGTTGTTGAAACATCTCTCTTATTTCGATCTCATCTCATCAAAACTCTATATTGGTTACTGATTATTATTTTGGGGCATGCAAGAAAGGTTAAAGTTTCACACATGTGACCTCACATTTACCCTATTTGGTGAACACAATCTGAACAAGTTTGAAGAGATTTCATTTTAGTACAAAGAATAGGGTACGGACATGACTCTCAGAATTACTTGAAATTAATGGGAGAGATAGTCTAAAGCCTGTGAATGAAGGTTCTGAAATTTTTTTTGAAAAATATTAAATAGAAAGGAAGATATAAGATATCAAAGTTGCGCTGCACCAAAAACAGTACCTCCATGAGCACCCTGTTGTTGTGATGTCACAGAATTAACATCTTTGTATTTTGCATTATCAGAGGTTGCTGGTTTCAATACATCTCATTAATACTTCATTTTTAAGTAGGTTTTTGGTAAAAATTTACTGAACAAAATTGACTTTAAAAAATGACTTTGAAGCAAGGGTGGGCGCACATTTCATTTCAGGACCCAAGAAAACTTTTGGCACAGAAAGCTCAAAGTCTAAATTATCACCTAAGTAAATAAGATTCAATAAGTTTGGATTTCTATCTGTATTTATTTTTTGTACTTCCCACTGAGGTAGAAGGTTGAAAATTGGTATGAAGGTGCTTGAGTATCACATCTAATTTTTTTTTTTTGAAATCCCAAAAATAAGAAAGGGGCAGCAGATATGGGCCAAAAATTCATTTTCTTGGAACTTTCAACATATATACACTGAAATTATCCAACTCAACTCAAAGGTGGTATAATATTGTTTGTTTATGCTTTAAAAAAATATTTTTTGAGGTACTGAGTTCAAACTGGACCTTAAGTTTTTTAATTTGATCAATATTTTGACCCAAAGGGATTCAAAAAAGGGCCCAATTTTGTTTTTTTACATTTTAGTATGTAATACATCATTTGTAATGTTTATTGAGGTACTAAGTTCAAATTTGTCTACAATTTGATAATCTGATCAATTTTTTGACCCCAAGGGACTCATAAAAGCCCCCAATTTTGTTTTTTTCATATTGTTATGAAATACATCATTTGTAATGTTTCTTGAGGTGCTGAGTTCAAATTTGTCAATAATTTTTTAATTTAATCAATTTTTTGACCCCAAGGGATCATAAAAGTGCGCAATTTTGTTTTTTTACATATTATTACGTAATACATCATTTGTAATGTTTCTTGAGGCAACATGTTCAAATTTGACATTATTTTATTCATTTGATTCATTTTTGACGCCCAAGGGGAAATTTTGACTTTTCATATTTTGTAGTGTAATACATCATTCGTAATAGTTTTTTGGCTGCTGATTTTGAATTTGATGTAATTTCTTAATTTTACCCATTATGTTATCCCACAGGAGCTCTGAAAGGGGCTAATTTTGAATTTCTCTATTATATTGTGTTATACATTATTGATAATTTTTTTAGACTTGAAGTTTTATTTTGACATGTATTTCTTCATTCAACTCCTTTTAATGTGATCCAAAGTGGTTCAGATATAAGTAGCTAATTTTGACTTGTCACATTTTATTGTGTAATATATTGTTTATAATGTTTTACAAGTTTCTGAGTACAAATACAAAAATCTTATTTTTCTTACAAGTAAGCTGGGCAAGTGGTTTTACTGAATTTTGTTGTTTTTTGTTGGTCTCAAAAAACATGGGCATCCAATACCTAATAAATCACTCAATAATAAGTGAAGATATAATTGCAATCCCTTTTTTGGAGCCACAGGAAGAAAAAAGTGGTTCAATCTAAAAATGGATTGTAAATATAATCTCAGTGCCTCAAAAAACATTATTTATTGTGTATCACTCAATAATATCTAAGAATTTTATTTGAACCCCCTGTTTAGGGTCACAGGGGGCTCAATAATGGATTTAATCAAAAAATGGATTGCAAATCTAAACTCAGCACCTCAAAAAATATTAATGATATATCACTCAATAATATCTAAGCATGGTATCTCAACCCCCTGTTTGGGGTCACAGGGGGCTCAATAAGGGGTTTGATAAAAAATGGATTGAAAATCTAAACCCAGCGCCTCAAAAAACATTATTAATGATATATCCCTCAATAATATCAAAGAATAATATCTTAACCCCCTGTTTGGGGTCACAGGGGGCCAAGGAGGGGTTCAATCTAAAAAATGATTATAAATGTAAACTCAGAGCCTCAAAAAACAATATTATCGATGTATCATTCAATAATATCCAAGAATATTATCTTAATTCCATTTCTTGGGCTACAGGGGGCTAACTGAAGGGTTAAATCTAAAAATGGGTTGCAAATATGAACTCAACCCTCAAAGTAAATAACTCCTCAGGCATCACCAAAAATTTTTTCCAAGGCTGTGCTCTAATATAAAAACAAATAAGGAATAATTGGTTTTTGATTTTCTTAGTTTTTATTGTTTTTCAATGTTTTGAATTTGTCTATAAATAAGGGAGTGGAGGGTGCAAGTGCACATCCTTTTATCCCCTCCATCACAGTCACCATGAACTTTCTAAATTGATGAGCTTAACTAAACCAATGTACAAACACAGGAGAGTGAGGAATGAATGAATGAGAAACCTGTGAAAGAGGTGAAAAGTTTTCTGATGTGTCAATTCTATGACATCACACCCACTGCTCAAAAAATATCACAACGTTTTTTGTCAACTCAAATTTACCATTCATTTTGTCCCATTCTATCCAGCCAATTTTAATGCGGTTTTCACTGATATTTTTTATTTTTTTTAAAGAATTTGAAAATATGTTTACTGAAAATCATGTCCGGTACCCCATTATATGAAGTTACCTCTGGGAACTAGTCTTCATAATGCATGATCAGAAAGGCAATGTATACTATCTTATTTTTCAGGTGAAAAACAGCCTTTTTCATTTGTGAATTTATGGTAGCCTCAAAGTAAATTGATTTCTCTCAGTTTAGAATTATAATTGTTTAGAAAAATTCACAACCCACTTTGGGATTTGAACCTGCAACCTTAACATTAGAAGGCAGACTTCTTGACCACTAAGCTACACAATCTAGTTAAGAAGAGGTAGTCAGTATATCTGTGTATTTTGGTTATTTTTTCCTCATTAAAATTCCATATTAATTATTTCGTTGCTTTCTGATCATTAATTATAAAAAATGTCTTCCTCAACAAGGTTTGAAAGTGAGTTTACATGACTCTGGAATTGCTCACTTGTTACACTCTCTTTGCAAACTTGCTTTTGCATATATTTCCTTACTTTCAAACCTTGGTGTGTAATATACTATTCCCTGTCTCCAAAGTTGAAGAAAAAAATTACTCACCCCAGTAAAAAAAAAGACATTTCTGAACAGTCAACTCTTACTCTCTCAATTACAAAACTACCCATCTGAACGTATCAAGTAACATTTTCCCCTTCCAGGTAACCTTTCTGAACTTGCCCCTGGAGCATATTCAGAAAGTTTACCAGGTAAGGTAAAAGTTCTACACCACGTGACCTGACATTTACCCTACTTAGTAAACACAATCTGAACGAGCTCTAAGAGATTTCATTTTAATCCAACAAATTATATGAAGTTACCTCGAGGAATTATTTTCCCTATGTTCAGAGTTGGGGAAAAAAGTTGCTCTCACCAGTAAAAAACAAACATTTTTGAACAGTTTGCTCTGGAAAAAAATTACTCTCCCTAATACAAAATTACCTTTCTGAATACATTGCAGTAACAGTTTTCCCTCCCTAGTTACCTTTCTGAACATACAACTGGGTAGGTGTTCTTGAAATTTTTGGAATTCTCTTATGGTACTTATGGTGCTATGGAAGCATTCTGTAACAATGCTATGAATTTGGTGTTATTAAAATGTTTTATAGCACCCTGTTATTCTTTTATGAATTATCCCAGGCCACTTTAAGTATTTTTGTGAATAATTGAGGCAAGAATGATTAATCTTCATGAAGTTGCATCTACATTATCATCAAACATTGAGGAACATCTCTGGAAAATTTCACTATTGAATAATACTCTGTTCAGGAAAAAATGTGTTTGCAAGAAGTTGTATTTCAACTAAAAACTACAATATCATTTCAACTTGAAAATATTTCAAAATTAATCTGAGAAATAATTAAAAAAGAAAATTGTCTCGACTACCTCATCAACAGACTGATGATTATGTAGAATGAACCTTGTTTACTTTTCGTTTGTGAAACAAGATGGTGTATTTCCCTATTCAAGTCTGTAGTATCTTTACTATAACTGTAAACATATATCAAGTCATACTCACTTTGTTTATATTCTGTGCTCATATGAGCTGACAACTTTCTTTCTTTTTATCTGTGATTCTGTACTAATAGAACATCGTTTATCTTTATGTTTTGTCCATCCTCATCCATTGAACTGTCAACACCATCTTGTGTGACTTATAATAAACCGAGCTTGTTTAATAGTGTTTCAATTCATTTGATCTTTCATAGTTCACAGTTATTCTTTATAGTCATCAATGTTGGTAATTCGTTCATTATGGTATTAATGATTACATCTATTGAGATATCGTTTATCTCAATAACAGATTTTTGGCCACATTTCATCACCTCTTACTATGCATAACAGAGTTTGAAATTTAGTTTTCATAGCACAGGCATAACCCATATACATAATGGACTGCGCATGCTGATAAAATTACCGTTAGCTTATATGGAAACACCATGAAGGTGTACATTTAATTCAAAAGTTCCCTTTTTTCAGGATTTATCATATTTCACACATCAATTGATTAAATAATTTGGAGGGATTTGCATTGTCATTTTACAAAATGAAAGTGTTTCTAGAATTAAATAGCGTCATTTATTCCTTTTTAATATTCATAGGTGAATTCTCTTTGATTCGTTGCTAAATCCAAATTAATTTAACAGCGAATCAAAGACAATTTGTAGCTGAATTCTCTTCAGTTCGTAGCTGAATCCTGATTAATTTAATGGCAAATCGAAGAGAATTAGTAGGTGAATTCTCTTCGATTCGTAGCTAAATCCTAATTAATTTAATGGCGACGAATCAAAAAGAATTTGTAGATAAATTCTGTGAAAAGTACAGTTTGATAGGGGAAGGAACTTTGGAATGGAATGTACATTTCATTTGGTTGCCTTCAACATTTTATCAGTATGCGCAGTCCATCTAGTATATGGTCGAAGGGCATAACATCATAACAGAATTCAAGAACCAGAAATAGTGATGTTACTGCTGTAATAGAGTCGATAGCAGAAACGTAACAGACAAAACATTTCAAGATGTGAAGAAATAGGAATTATCAATGGATCAAACTAAACCAAAATACTGACGAAAGACTTTAATTGACCGTAGACATCAAATGAAGATCAGACACACATATTACAAACACATAAATAAAACAGAAAATATTCACTTTCACAAACTTTTATTTCCACATAAAAATGGTGGAGATGTTATTTCATCAATGTTTGATGAGCGACAAGAGGCACACTAAATATATTATCACAGTTGGGTTTCAAACATAAATCACAGATTACAAATAATACTAAAAACAGTGTGAAAATAATAGGCTAGCATATAATATAATTTGCTATCATTCTCACACGCCTCCTCAAACTATAATTATACGATTTGTCAATATAAAACAAATTATTAAATTAACAACATAAAACAATAAATTGGTTATTACACGAAAATGACAAAAGTCAACAACAAAAAAAATTACAACGTGAAAGAATATTAACATATATGGTAAATGTGTACAAAAAGTTACAACAATTTTAGCATTTCACAAAACATAACAAATTTGGGCCTCGGGCAGCCTTTTGTGAAAATGTCACCCAACTGTCGCGAAGTTGGTACGTACGAATATTTAAAGTCTAAATTTACATGATCGCATACAAAACGGTATTTTACGTCAACGTGCTTGGACCTGCGAGTATTCCATTTACCCGAATGCAGGAGTGCCAAACAACTCTGATTATCTTCATAAATCATGGCCTTGTCTTTAATTTGAATGCCAACATCATTTAACAAATATTTAAACCAAATCGATTCAGTAGTGGCATCGCATATGGCAATAAGCTCACTCTCAGTGCTAGATATTGCTACTGTTGGCTGATTTTTGCTGGACCAGAACACCAGTGAGCCATAGACAAAGACACAATATCCAGAGATTGACCGTCTTGTAGTTACACAATTACCCCAATCGGCATCAGAATATGTTTCTAAAATATTGTTATTACTATTATGTTCGTTTTTAAATGTTAGTTTCTTGTCTTTTGTGGTTACTAAATATTTAAGAACCTGGAGTAAATACCTAAAATGTTCATCAGTAGCATAACTGGAAAATTGGCTAAAGTACGATATTACAAAGCAAATATTGGGCCGTGATCCTAGCATTAGGTACATCAGACATCCCACGAGCTGTTGGTAGTCATTATTCAATACACTATCACATTGATAGAATTGAACGATGTCCATTATGTGCCAGATCTAAATTTAGATATTATTTGAGCAATAAAAATCACAAATACTGGAATAATCAATATCGATCAACAGAAGGATATTGCAAATGTTTATTTTATTGAAAATGCAGAAGTAATTATGACTGCAAAAAAGGAGGAAAGAATTTTTTATATATATGTAAGCTCTTTAGAAAATAATGAAGAATCATGTAGACACATCTTTCATCTTTCCATACTTAAAATCCATCAATAGATGAATATAATACAAATCTAATATATATATGAGAGATCTCTGCAACTCACTATATCAGCAAGTGTGAAACACAGACAGAAACTGTGGTTATTTTAAGAATGTGAATACATATTCTTACATCCCCATTCTTCAAGGGGGAGCCGCACTAGGGAAAGAACTGAGCTGATTGTTTACTAATTAGCATTCCGTCTTCCTCAAGATCATCCCACTAGCTTGGCATGTATTGATGGATTTGTAAGCTCTTTAGAAAATAATGAAGAATCATGTAGACACATCTTTCATCTTTTCATACTTAAAATCCATCAATAGATGAATATAATACAAATCTAATATATATATGAGAGATCTCTGCAACTCACTATATCAGCAAGTGTGAAACTCAGACAGAAACTGTGGTTATTTTAAGAATGTGAATACATATTCTTACATATATTATAATATTGAAAATAATAATATAACACAAATAGAGGATATTAATAGGGACGAACAAAATATAATATGTGCCCCAGTCACTCAAAATATAGATGATGAATGGGATGAATTCACATTAGAATTAGAAATTCATGACGAAGATACCAATATTGAACCACCTCAGGGGGGTGAAAATGAAGTGATAATAATGGAGAGAAATGAAAATAATAACGATAATAATAAAACACAAATAAATAATAATATTAATAAAAAATTACTAATACATAGGAGGCTTGGGCATTTAAATGCCAGATATCTGCAAAAATTAAAAACTTTAGCAGTTGGCATTCCCGAAAATTTAAACTTTGGGGATGAAGATTTTACAAACTGCCAGATATGCTGTATTGCAAACAACTCGAGATTAGGTCATACTGGGATTAGGACTAAACCAAGTAGGAAATTAGAGATAGCATCCTCAGATATTATGGGTCCGTTTACGCCATCTGTGGCAAACCAACGATATATTCTAACATTCATAGATCATTTTTCAAAATATACTTTTGTTATGCCTATAGCTAATAAAAGTCAAGTGACAAATGAATTTAAAAATATTATAGTATCAATGAGAAACAAATTTCCAGAATATCCTATAGGAACAATAAGATGTGATAATGCGAGGGAGTATACTGATGCTAAGATAGTGAATTACTGTAATGAGGTTGGTATAACAATGGACTATGTGGTGCCGTACTCGCCTGAATTGAATGGTATTGCCGAAAGGCAGAATCAGACACTAATGAGGAGAGTACGAGCCATGTTAATTAATGCCAATCTTGACATAAAGTACTGGTCTTATGCTGTAGTGACCTCAGCTTATTTAATTAATAGATCACCAACAAAAGCAAACGAGGGATTTAAAACACCCTATGAATTATTTTATGGGATAAAACTAAATTTAAAAAATCTTAAAGTCTTCGGAGCATTAACATATAGACATATACCTATAGAAGTCAGAAGACAGAATGCTACGAAAGCCAAATCAAAATTAAAAAATAAAATTTATCCAAAATTAGCGCATAGAGCAGAAAAAAATATAATGATGGGCTATACAAATACGGGATACTGTCTTAGAGACCCCTATAACACAAAATCCTATATTTCATGTGATGTAAAAATGGATGAAACACAAAATATAAAATCTTTACAAATAAATAATAAACCCCTTACAATACGATTTAGAGATAGTCAACCCAATTATTATGAATATTAATGTTAAATATAATAAAATATATATAGAAGACAATATACCAGAAACCTTTTCTGAAATTAATACAAGGCCATAAACGACAAATTCAATTCTCTTGATGACATGAAGGTATGGGAAATAGTAGATTATGATTGCCAGAAACTTATAGACACAAGATGGATTTTCACAATAAAATTTGATGAATTTGGTAATCCAAAACCAAAAGCGAGACTTTGTGGTAAGAGGTTTTAAAGATCGAACAGAATATGGTATTGCCGAAACCCATGACCCAGTGGCATCAATTGGAACCATAAGATGGTTATTATCTATAGTCAATAAGGAAAAACTAATAATGATACAATATGATGTAAAAACCGCATATTTAAATTTACCAATAATAAAACCTATTTTTGTAAGGAGACCTGAGGGGATAAATATAAATCAAACCAGGTACTAGAATTAAAAAAGTCAATATATGGATTGAAAATATCCAGCAAATCGTGATACCATTTATTGGACATGAAAGTGAAGGATATGGGCTTTACTAGAACCAAAAGTGACAGGTGCTTATATGTAGTAGATAATAATGAAGATAAAATATATTTTTTAACATAGGTGGATGACATACTAATCGCATCCAATTTGCAATTATTTATTACTAAAATAAATGAAGAATTGCAAAAAGATTTTACAATTACCATAATAAATAATCCTAGATTTTTTGTGGGTCTAGAAATAGTCAGAAACATTGAAAATAATACAATAATACTTTCACAATATAAACACATAGACAAAATGTTAAAGAAATTTGGAATTTCAGAATTAAAAAATACTAATACCCCTATGGAAACGGGCTTAAAAATAGACAAAATAGAAAATGGCAGAGACGACACTGAATATAGGTCAATGATAGGAGGGCTATTATATTTAGCAAGACTCACAAAACCGGACATATTATTCCCAGTCAACTTTTTCTCCCATTTTCAGAATAATTCTAATGACACACTCAAAAATTACATAAAACAAATTATCAGGTATGTCAATACAACAAAAAATTATAACTTAATATACAAATCAGAAGGGGATGGCATACAGGCCTATATTGATGCCTCATATGCACCCCAAGTTGATGAAATGAATATAGAATTAAATAATCTCAAAAAAGGTAAGTCAATAACTGGATTTATGTTATTTGCTAATGGAGACTTGGTGGAGTGGAATTGCTTTAAGCAAACTATTCACGCCTCATCGAGTACTGCAGCAGAAATAATTGCAGTTTTTGACACCTTAGATACGATAAAAGTTATACATTATATGAATTATGAAATTTTTGGAAAGAAATTGATCGTCGATATAATGGAAGACAATATTTCCACCCAAAAAATATGTTCGGGGGGTAATCAGAAAAAATCGAGGGCTCTAATGATTAAATGTTACTCGATATTAGAAGCATTAGAAGAAAAAATAATATTTTTTAGGACTGTGAGTTCGGAAAATCAATTGGCCGATATTTTGACCAAATCTTTGGATCGATCAAAATTCAAAAATATAATTGTCAAAATATTAAATGACCCTAACATATACACATAATATACAAAAATTCGTTTATTTTCAAATAATAATATGTAGAAAATATTCCCTTCAAAGTAAAAGTCGTCCCAAGTCCAAATATAAGTCGTAACATGAAAATAATTGCTGAAAAATTAACCTTCAATTATTGCAAAAATAGTACTTAACAATAACGTTTTACTAGAAAATTCTTGCAAGAAATAGATACTTGAATTCTCGAAAATTGCAACAAAGAGAACAGCATTAAAATCGAGCAAGAATAAACCCTACAATTCGCACAATAAAAACCCTATACTTTTTCAAACAGGCGTGAGAGAAATACACGAAATATTCCCACAGGAATGATGAAAGGAAATCCATCAACAATAAACAAAATAAAGATTAAAACCCATTACATGACCACAATTAAGATAAATCGATGAAGTTGCCTTATCATAAAACATGTTAGACGCCAGTTCAAATACAATAGCAACACAGGAAAGATAATAAGTGATGCAACATATATTATTCTACAATCTTTCACATGTCACACTTTTAAGATAAGATACGAAACGTAACGTTCTTTCAAATTCATCGAACCCTAATTGGAAATACCTTTGTCAATTTTTCTTTTCTTTATTTTTTTTCTCTTCATGTAATATATGTTCGTGAATATTTTTTTTTTTCCTTTGAAATACACGATGAATGAATCATCCATCACATAATACTTGAATATTTTTGCATGTTACCAATTTTTATACTATAATTTTTTTTTACACATTACCATTTTTTATATATCATATATTATCATTGAATATTCCATGCATGTTACCATATTACTTATTTATTGTATTTTATTTATTTTATTCGATTAATCTTTTTTTTTCTCTCGAAGCACAGCAAAACAAAATTATTTTAGGAACCAAAGTTACCACAATAATGTTAGAATAATACGATCTCAATAATTTTTTATTTTTTTTTAATTCTGCATATTTTATTTTTGTAATTCAAATTTTTTTTAATAATAATAATCCGTTTACTTTCAGCGAACAAGACGATGAAGAACTCGAACGGTAAAATTTCAGGGGGGTGTTGTAACAGAAATCCCACCTCATTTCTTTCTTCATCATCATCATCATCACATTATATATGTATGTAAAATAAAAAGATTCTCTTCACTTTATCTTCTTATTCTTTCCTGCTTATGGTCTATTCACACTCTACACTTCCTTATCACTCTATTGTCCATCTCTCGTACAGATTACAGTTATTTTTGCTCTCATTCATCGTACGTTCGCCAGTTCATGCACTTTAATTCTGTTTTAGCTTTCATACTTTGTACACTTTCCTATGTGAAACGACTTTGTTTTTGAATTTACTGTATTTTCAATAAAGTTAAATTCATCCACGTCGTTTACTCTCTCATGAGATTTTCAAACGATCTTACAAATTCAAAAACTTTTTGTTTTCCGTGATTTTTATTTCACCTGTGAAAAAAAAAAAAAAATTCTTTTTTTAATGACGATGTTTGCTACGCCATCTATTTCTCGTAAAGTTCGCTTTACATTACGGGCCAAACCAAAACTGACTGACCCAAAATCTACCGTCACGCGTTTGTATGTTATGCAGTTTTTGTATAACGAGGAGGATGAAGTTACTTACGCATTTCCTAACTCTCATAAGGATCTGATTCACCATGATCAATTGTTTGCAATTGCTGCTGCTGCGGCTGCGAAGAGATCTGAATTGAAACCGAGATGGAAAACACGCTCGTTCAAAGTCCTGTTACCCGAAGCTGTTGCTAAGCTATATATCGATGAAGTCGGAAATCACGTCTTCAGTGGTATTTTTTTAGATGAACTCGAAGACGATGGTCATAAGGGAAGTCCCATTAAACCTGTTGATGCTTCTAACGTTAATCCTCCGCCTCGTTCACTCTCGTCAATCGTTAAGGACGCCGTAATCACAAAATTCAGTGGGTCCAAATCTGGTGTCTCTAATGCTTTGGCCTGGCTGGAAATCTTTGAGTCTGAGTGTAAACGTTTGACTATTGCCAAATAGTCGTATTGGGAAGTACTTCGCCTTTTTCTTGTCGACGCCGCAGAAAAATGGTATGGTACAATGCGCTTTTCAAATTTATCTACGTCTTGGTCATTCTGGCGAGAAAGTTTTCTGGAAAACTTTGGATAGAAAGGTATCGCCATCGCTCGTTCTGCTTTCGCTTACCGTTTCATTCAAGGCTCGCTCAATGATTACGTTCAAACCAAGTTGAACATGTTGGTTTCATTCAACCCTAAGATGCATGAGTTAGACAAAATCGCGCATCTTATCATCGGCCTTCCGACTCACCTGCAGGAACATGTATCGTTGGCAGATGACCCGTCTCTCGGTAAAGTTATTTCGATTATTTTGTCACTTGATCGTCCGATTACGCGTACTACTACTAATTTGTTTACTTCTAAGCCCACCACATTGGCCTTTTTTTCCCTCCGTCCTAAATCCCTGTGCCCGTACTGCAAGAAGAAAGGGTTTAACGACCAATTTCATTTTGAGAAAGATTGTTTAACAAAACTTCATGATAATTCCTGTAGGGATAGTCCTCAGTCAAAACCCGATTATAACGTAAATGTAAAAGCGGTGCACAGTGTCGAAGTCGAGGAATTACAGGAGGAAATCCAAAAGCATTTAAAAAATGAGTGAAGCCCTCGTTTGTCGTGTTGAAAGTGAAAGTAGGCGAAAAATTTTGGACTGGTCTTTATGATCCAGGTGCGAATACCTCTGCTATCACGTATTCCACTCTACAAAAAATGAAAGACTATAAGTATGTTCCAGAAAAATTGTCTTTCAACACACCGAGCGGCAAGGGCTCCATTCTAGGCATTACAATGCTTGACATTTCGATCTTTACCATCTCTAAAAGAGTACCCTTGTACGTTCTCGACTCTCCGACTTTAAAGTTTGATTTTATTATTGGTCTTGATCTTATCCCTGTTTTTGGTTTATCGTTGGACTATAATTTAAAACTTAATCAGCATGTATCGAGAATTAACGTAATCAATTGCATAAAAACCAACGTTTCAATTAATAATTTTTGGAACGATTACATGACTGAAGAGATGTTTGATAAAAAGACTTCTCATCTTAACATAAATTGTAAAGTCGAAATTTGTAAATTAATCGAGAAAAACAATTTTACATTTGCAAAGGATGCCTTTGATGTTGGCAACGTTACAAAGTACGAATGCCCGATTAATTTGGAAAAAAGTTTTTATGTTGCAAAAAAAACCTTATAGATGTACTTTTGAGGACCAGGAGGAGATAGAAAGATAATGTGGTGTATTACTGGCTAATGGTATGATTACCAAATCCAAGTCTCCATTTGCATCCCCTGTTACCATGCAATTCAGGAAAGATGGCCTGTCTGCTGTGAAGGTTAAGACTCGTATGTGTATTGATTTTCGTGCATTAAATAAATTGCTTATACCTGAGAGTCAGCCCTTTCCCCTGATTGATGAAATTATTACTCGCACTCGTGGTTGCACTTGGTTTTCCACATTAAACATAAACACAGCGTTTTGGTCAATTCCGATCTGTAAATTGGATAGGTATAAGTCCGCGTTTGTAACACAACATGGTCACTACGAGTGGCATTTGATGCCGTTTGGACTGAAAAATGCTCCAGCAGTATTTCAACGCATTTTAGCCAGTATTCTTAAGCGACGTAATCTATCTTCGTTTTGCGTAAATTATTTAGACGACATACTCATTTTCTTTCGTTCTTTTGAAGAGCATGTTTGTCATATTCAAATGTTAATTACTGCGGTTTATGAAGAGGGCTTTCGCCTTAATTTAAAAAAATGTAATTGTGTATACCGTGGTGGACAGTCCATCTTCAAATGGTTTGAACGAACGTTTGAATCAGATGCTGGTGAACCAGCTTCTCTGTGCAAAGCATGACAAAAATGCCAATCCTAAAAGGAGTTGGACTACTAACGCTGCGCAATGCGTTAGTCAGTACAATAAAACTCCGCATAGCGTTACTAAATTCACTCCTCAATATCTCATGTCTGGTATCACCGATGATATCGTCCCATCCTGTTTGGTTTCTCCCCCTGATCTCGCCGCTAATCGCAAGTTAGCCTTTCAGAACACTCTCCACAATCACAAGTATAATAAGAGTTTATACGATAAAAATAAATCGGCAATCGAGTTTAATATAGGTGATTCTGTACTTATTGATAATGCTAATAAGTTGAATCGAGACAAGCTCGACAACGTTTGTATTGGACCGTATACTATTGTTAATCGTATCTCGAATAATGTATTTGAAATTAAGCTTGGCAATGGCCATTTAGGTACGCGTTTATACCATGCGAGTAAAATGTTACCGTACAAAAAACCTGTAAGGCAGTGACCTGCTTCTTTATCTTCCTCATATCTTTTGCACTCTCCTTTTCTTTGCATTCTCTCTTCAACCGCTCTTAAACGAGTGGGGAAGGGGGATGTAAAATAAAAAGATTCTCTTCGCTTTATCTTCTTATTCTTTCCTGCTTATCGTCTATTCACGTTCTACACTTCCTTATTGCTTTATTGTCCATCTCTCGTACAGGTTACAGTCATTTTTGCTCTCATCGTACGTTCGCCAGTTCATGCACTTTAATTCTGTTTTAGCTTTCATACTTTGTACACTTTCCTATGTGAAACGACTTCGTTTTTGAATTTACTGTATTTTCAATAAAGTTAAATTCATCCAAGTTGTTTACTCTCTCGTGAGATTTTCAAACGATCTTACATGTATATGTCACATGTACACTCTCATCACAAATAGTGTACCGAACATGATTTTCAGTAAACATATTTTCAAATTCTTTAATAAAAATAAAAAATATCAGTGAAAACAGTATTAAAATTGGTTGGATAGAATCTGAGAAAATGAATGGTAAAGTTGAGTTGTCAAAAAACGTGATATTTTTTGGACAGTGGGTGTGATGTCTAAGAATTGACACATCAGAAAACTTTTCACCTCTTTCACAGGTTTCTCATTCATTCATTTCTCACTCTCTTGTGTTTGAACATTGGTTTAGTTAAGCTCATCAATTTAGAAAGTTCATGGTGACTGTGAGGAAGGGGATGAAAGGATATGCACGTGCACCCCCCCTTCCTCTTATTTATAGACAACTTCAAAACATTAAAAAACAATAAAAACTAAGAAAATCAAAAACCAATTATTCCTTATTTGTTTTTATATTAGAGCACAGCCTTGGAAAAAATTTTTGGTGGTGCCTGGGGAGTTATTTACTTTGAGGGTTGAGTTCATATTTGCAACCCATTTTTAGATTTAACCCTTCATTTAGCCCCTGTAGCCCAAGAAATGGAATTAAGATAATATTCTTGGATGTTATTGAGTGATACATCGATAATATTGTTTTTTGAGGCTCTGAGTTTACATTTATAATCTATTTTTAGATTGAACCCCTCCTTGGCCCCCTGTGACCTCAAACAGGGTGTTAAGATAATATTCTTTGATATTATTGAGTGATATATCATTAATAATGTTTTTTGAGGCGCTGGGTTTAGATTTGCAATAAATTTTTAGATTGAACCCCTCCTTGGGCCCCTGTGACTTCAAACAGGGGGTTAAGATAATATTCTTTGATATTATTGAGTGATTCATCGTTAATAATATTTTTTGAGGCGCTGAGTTTAGATTTGCAATCTATTTTTAAATCAAACACCTCATTGACCCCCCTGTGACCCTAAACAGGGGGTTCAAATATAATTCTTAGATATTATTGAGTGATACACAATAAATAATGTTTTTTGAGGCACTGAGATTATATTTACAATCTATTTTTAGATTGAACCACTTTTATTCTTCCTGTGGCAGCAAAAAAAGGATTGCAATTATATCTTCACTTATTAGTGAGGGATTTATTAGGTATTGGATGCCCATGTTTTTTGAGACCAACAAAAAACAACAAAATTCAGTAAAACCACTTGCCCAGCTTACTTGTAAGAAAAATAAGATTTTTGTATTTGTACTCAGAAACTTGTAAAACATTATAAACAATATATCACACAATAAAATGTGAAAAGTTAAAATTAGCTAATTATATCTGAACCACTTTGGATCACATTATAAGGAGTTGAATGAAGAAATACATGTCAAAATAAAACTTCAAGTGTAAAAAAGTTACCAACAATGTATCAAACAATATAATAGGGAAATTCAAAATTATCCCCTTTCAGAACCCCTGTGGGATCACATAATGGGTAAAATTAAGAAATTACATCAAATTCAAAATTAGCAGCTAAAAAACTATTACCAATGATGTATTACACTACAAAATATGAAAAGTCAAAATTTCTCCTCATTTTGAGCCTTGGGGGTCAAAAATGAGTCAAATGAATAAAATAATGTCAAATTTGAACTTGGTGTCTCAAGAAACATTACAAATGATGTATTACATAATAATATGTAAAAAAACAAAATTGGGGCCTTTTATGAGTCCCTTGGGGTCAAAAAATTGATAAAATTAAAAAATTTGTAATGATAATTTCGTATCATTCATAATATTTCTCTCATATATATATATTTCACATATATATCAATCACCTAAAACAATTCTCATTATATTGACGTCATGTAAACAAGTCTTCACTTGCCTTTACTGACTCATTTATTCTACTTTCAATGTTTATAAACAAACATAAATACACTTTTCATAACAACTCTTTTCTATGAAACCATTCTGCAGATATTGCAAATACCCAAAATCACCATTTATGACATTTCCTTAAACTCCTATTGGACAATATCTAAACTTGTATTGTCATAACTCTCCAATCATATCACTACCATTTCCACTCTCCAAGAAATCGCCATATTCTCCTCCCAAAACTTCTAACTATAAAAACTCATGTAATCATGTACATCTCATCTCATCTCATCTCTTCTTTACATTATTATCTTTACCATTTATGTTAACCTTGTTATTCTTACGTAACTTACAATTTCACTGTTTTATATTGTGTTTAATACAACCTTTTTCATTTACGAGTATTTAAATTATTTTGTAACCAATATTCTCGTTACAAAATATTGGCGCCCGAACATAAAAAATCCTGTAGTTTTTTTTTCCAAAAAAAGTCTAAAAAAGTGTGAAATTTTATAAAAATTTTATTAAACCAATTTACAAAAAGTGTAAAAGATTTTTTGGCGCATTTAACGTGCAGAATAAAAATAAAAAATATTTTTTCGAAAGAAATTTAAAATTTCCAGAACCATCAAAAATCTTGCTGTCCAAGGAGACAATTCCAAGTGCTGTCGTGCAATCATCAACCATGTGCAGAATCCAAAACACCTGTGGAAACAAAAGAAACAACAAAATCCTGTAAGTTTACAAAAATTAAACCCATGCACAACGAAGATTGGGATATTCAAGTAACTCCAAACGCACCTTCATTCAAAGCTAACCACTGGATTACATCCTTAACAAACAAAGATTTTAAAAATCTATGGTCAAATATAAATCCTCAACCCTTTCCTTCAGAAAACTCTAGACCAGAAATCCAATTAGCCATCAGTCTCTATATCTAATCTCATCCAGATCTTATAATTAACACTCTCCTTAAAAAAGATAACGTAAAAGATTTAATATCACCTTTAAAAATTAATCGTGAAGCTAAAAATAAAGCCATAAAATTAATATCAAATACCTGTGATAAAAACAACACATTTAAATTAACAAGTGAATCTAAAACAGAACCTGAAGAACAAACAATAGAGATTAGTTCACAAGAATCTCTAATAGATTTAATATCACCAACAAAAGATATAAACAAATCATTCAGAATACCCGAAAAAATAAAAATGGTTAACGAAACAAATTCTAATATCAGACCTTCTACATTTTCAAACACATCTTCAGAAAATATAAAAACATTCCTAAAGCAATTCAAAAACGAATGCGAAGCTTTTGGATGGACAGATGATACCATAAAAATGAAAAAAAATCAAAATTGCATTTACAGGAAATGCACAAATAATTTTTAACGAATTAATTTCAGGTGATGATACCTTAATAAATTGGAAAATTTTAAAACCAAAATTAGAAGAAATTTTTAGAAAAACAAAACCTCAATTAAGAGAAAGGTTATGTAAACGTCTATACAGAGGAGACGATGATTTCGTAGATTTTGTAATATTTGTGTCTAATACCCTAAAAGAAATAGAACCAGACATCACAGAAGAAAGAATCATATATCACATCTACAGATCTATAGGAGAAAAAGAAAGAGAACACATAGTCAAAGCAAAACCTAAAACCCTACAAGCATTACACATAGCTTTTAATGATTATCTATATTGTAAGGATAAAACAAGAATACCTGCAGATCCTATTTTCACTTCAGAATTAGAAAAAGTAAAAAAACAATTAGAAACCTACAGAATAGCGATGGAAGAAGCAAATAATGAACTACAAAAAATAAAAACATCTTCAAAAAAACAGATTAATGTTGTAAAGAAGAAAGATGATGATGAAGACAATGAAGAAAAGGAAGAAAAATCCGAAGAAAAAGAAAAACCTAATATAATTGCCGAAATCAAGAAACAAACAGCAGCAATTATGACTCAAAAAAATAATTCCAATAATTTTAATCCATCACAAAAATTTAATAATCAAGGAAATAATTTCCGAGGAAACTTCAGAGGAAGAAGTAGAGGAAGAGGATATTATAATGGAAATAATTATAATAATTATAATAATAATTATCCCTCCCAACCTCCAAAACCAAAATCAAAATTTTCCAAATCAAAATTACAAAGGAAATAATTTTAGAAATCAAAACAATAGATTTCAAAGAGGATATTATCGTAATAATTACAATAATTATTTCCAATATCAGAATTATAACAACCAAGTTCCTATGATGTACGTACCAACCAGAATACTCAAGGTACTACACAAAACCAAAATGTTATTCAAAACCCACAGAATAACATCCCAGCTATTACTTACCCACAACAGAGCACTACCGTCTCAAAAAACAAGTAGATGCCCCGGCAACGAACCAACATCATGTTGTACGGGAAGCAGGTGAACCACCACCTAAATTAATTGACAAATCGGAGATGTCAAGAAAAAGTATGAAAATACCTAAAAAACTGAACATCACAATTATAGCACCAAGTGGGAAAAACAAAATCCAAGGTTGTTTGTACCTACCGTGCAATGTACTAGGTATTGATACCTATGGTCTTATCGACTGTGGAGCAGAATCAACACTCATACATCAAAAACTTGTAAAAAATGTAACGTTAGAACCTACTTACAATACATTATATGCAGCAAATGAAATTCAACTCAAAATAAAAGGAGTTTCAACAATTCCAATTATCTTTAAAGGACATTCATTTCCAATCAAAGCATATATCGTAGAGGATCTAATCGAAAACATTATTATAGGTTACAATTTCCTAGAGAAATATAGGACAATCATAGATTTTTCCAATGGAAAATTTTCAATTCCATGTGAAGATAAAACCATATCAATATCAATTCCAAAAAAATCATCAATTAACAGACACGAAGAAGAACAAGTAACATTAATACGTGCCAATACAGATTATATTATAAATCCTTATGAGACGATATATCTACAAACCTTACCTCAATTTACAGAAATTTTAACAAATGAAAAATTTATTAATAAAACAAAGTTAATTATTAAAAATCAGGAAGTTTTAAAAGTATATAACCCTACGTCTAACACAAAAAGGATACGTAAAAATCAAGTATTAGGAACGTTAAGATATGTAGTTAACGAAATTCCCGAAAAACAAAAAGTATGTGTCACACACACAAAACTTTGTGACCCAGAAGGAATAGAAATAAAAATTTCAAAGAACATAACTCCAGAACAAAAATCTAAAGTAATAGAGAAATTACAAAATTATATAGATATATTCACCCATTCTACAAAAAACTTATCATTAGCCAAAGTACCACCAGTACATATAAATCTAAAAGACGATAAACCTGTGGTACGAAGAAATTACAAAATGGCATACAAAGAAAGAATGGAATGGCTGAAAAAGATCGAAGAATTAGAAAAAGCAGGAGTATTAAAAAGACAACCATCTACCTATGAATCACCAATGTTCCTTAAAAGGAAACCAAATGGTTCATACAGACCATTAGTAGACTACAGAGCTGTTAATGGAAAAATAAAAAAAGACAGAACTAGAGTACCTAGAATAGACTCTATATGGCCACACCTACGAAGCAAAAAATATTTCTCTATTATAGATTTAAATTCAGGATACTTTCAACTACCTCTTGACGAAGAATCCAAACCAATAACAGGAATCAACATCGAAGGAGTAGGATATGTATTTAATTGCATGCCTCAAGGACTTAGCTTAAGCCCTTCAGTCTTCCAAAAAACAATGGTAGACATATTTCACGATATCCTATGGAAAAAAGTCATAGTATACATAGATGACATTTGTGTATTTGGAGAAACTTTCGAAGAATGTTTAGAAAACACCAAAGAAATTTTGAAAAGATTAAAAAAATACAATTTTCGAGTAAAAACCAAAAAAAGCTATTTCTTAGAAAACTCGATAGAACTTTTAGGACATAAAATAGGTCGTGGAAAACTAGAACCTTTAGCAAAAAACATAGAAGCTATAAAAAACATAAGACCACCAAGAACACTCAAAGAAGTAAGAAGATTTATAGGAATGTGTGGATACAACAGAAAAATGATACCACACTTCACAAAACAAATGTTACCCATCATGAAAATCCTAGAAGGAAAAGACAGTAAGTCTAACAAAAAAATAGACTGGAAAGAAGAACACCAAAAATGTTTTGATACAATGAAAAACATATTACTATCAAAACCAGTTCTCCAAATTAACAACCCAGAAGCATCAACATTTTTAGAAGTTGACGCATCCAAAGAAGCTGTAGGAGCAGTTTGTCGTCAAATAGACCCTACAACTGGAAAAAAATACACAATAGGATATTATTCAGAAAAATTAAAACAATGTCAACAACATCTATGCTCATTTGACTTAGAAATGATTGCCATAACAAAATCATGTCAACATTTCAGAGACTTCCTACTAGGAACAGACTTTATCATCTACACAGACCATCAACCTTTAACCTATCAACATAGGATGAAAACACCATCACCACGTCTAGCAAGACTCGTATCAAAATTAGGAGAATTTACATTCGATATTAAGCATATATCAGGAAAAGAGAACGTAATGGCAGATTTTTTGTCTAGACCATTCAAAAAGGATAACAATTCCTTACGTTTCGAATCAGGACAATTTTTAATAGAACAAAAAGAAGAAGACAAAAATGTTAATGTCATAACAAGATCATCTGCTACAAAAAAATAACCTATCAAAATTAAAATTTTGAAAAAGAAGAAAAAAGAAGAAATTCCAAAAAATAAAGAAAAAAATTTAAAACATAAAGAAGAAAACATTTTCAACCCAATAACAGGAAAAAATAAAGATGGAATCAAAGAAAATGAAATCCCTAAAAAAGGAGAAATAAAAACATTAGTTTACAGAAAAGATATTCCTATAGAAACCCTAGCTGATTATCAACAGTTAGATGATTACTGGGGACAAGTCTATAAATTTTTTAAAGACTTTATTTTATAGACAACTACTAAAACAAAGAAAAAGACATGCACATAAATATTATCTAGGAAAAGACGATATTATTTACAAGAAAAAATCAAAAAGTAATCCATATCAGGATGTACCTGTTATACCTGATGCACTAACTCATAGCATTTTGAAAGAAATGCATGATGATCCCATCAACGGAGGACATTTCGGAAGACAAAAAACTTTGGAAAAAATCAAATCAAGATATTTTATGCTTAACATAGTCAAAAAAGTCAATGACTATATCAACTCATGTCACGAATGCCAAATGAACCAACGAAACCCAAAAGAATAGGAATGATGAAACCAATTCCTATCAAGGAATTCGATCCATTTTCCCACATCGAAATAGATTTCGTAGGAAAATTTGACAACGACTACGAAAAAAGATATATCATTGTAGGAGTAGACAGATGCACAAACTTTTGCATTGTAGAACCTGTGAGACATCCTAACGCTCAAAGTGTCATCAAGTTTATTAAAAAAATTATGACGACACATGGAAAACCTAAAATAATATTGTGTGATAATGGCACACATTTTAGGAACGACCTCGTACATAATTTCTGCAAAGAAAATAACATCAAAATAATACACTCATCAGCATATAGTCCACAAACACAAGGACTAGTTGAACGAACTAATGGCATAATAAAAAAATCCAACACGGGAATACACAGAGCTGTGACACCTGAAAATCCTCCTCCATCTCGGAAAATATGCGAAGAATGTGCCAAGGATGATGATTCGTTGGATGAGGGGATGTTGGATTTTATAAAACTAGAAATTCAAGAGCGGTTCAACATGGTGACACATCCAGCTATAAATTTTTACAACAGCACGGGTGATAGTGGTGAGAAAAATCTACCATCATTACAAAGAGGAGCTATATTCCATTTTGGTTCAATGTAAACAAGATACAGCGGGAACTCGGTTTTCATAATAGAAGTGTCGATTTCAACAACAGGAGAAATCATGGAAGAGATCAGGCGGACATCCATAGACCTCCAATGGAACGCGATAACAGGAATTTCAAGTGGAATCAACGTTTGAAACTTCAATGCAGTTAACATCAAGGTAAGAAATAAATATAGAAAATAACAATAAAGTTAATATTTTTGGAAATAACATTTGCGAAGCTATTAATATAAAGTTGATAAACCAGTTTAAATAATAGTTTGATTCGAATCCAATAAAATAACAGAGTTTTTTGTAGTAATATGTCCATGGAATGAGGATAATTTCGTAATAATTTTATTAGTGGATGAGAGAATGAGATGAATAGGATTTTTAGTAATTATAGAATAAAGGAATATGTTTATTTATAAATTTTACAAGGTAGGGAAAAGGATGTGCTTTTAAGCCTTATTGTTGTTTCTATGTATATCTGTTTTACAACAAAGATTTTCTTTAATGTCAGAAATAATGTCTTCTTCGTTTTCACTTTTGGTAGCATCTTCAATAGTAGGTTTGTTTTCACAATCAGATTTGAGTCCTGATTCCTTATTTGTTTTAAGATTTACAAGTTTTCTTGTATCTTTAACAGGTGGTGGAATATAGATTTCATTGTTCTTATGTGTACGTTGTATATAGGGTATTAAATGTCTTACATGAACATTTTCTTCATGAATTGAGTTTTCGTTGTCATTTTCATTACAAATTTGGATGGTGTAATTAAGATCTGAGTTTTTTCGTATTATTCTGAAAGGTCCACAAAATTTCATCTTGTTTTTCGCAACGTTTTTGCTTTGACGTAATAAAACAAGGTCATTAGACACGAAGTCTTTCACAACTTTATTTTTATTGTAATAGTGTGCATTTTTTTCTGCAGCGATACGTTTTAGTTGAGGTAGTTGATCTTTTGTTTCATCAAGGTTCTTTAGAATTGATTCACGATGTATCAGTGTTTTTTGCGTTGGTATGTTGTATTTGTCTTCAACAGGTGTACGAGGTTGATAACCATGAAGAAAGAAAAATGGTGACGTGTTGTTTAAGTAGTTAATGGGTGAAGTATTATACGCAAATACTACATTAAATAGAGTATCGATCCATTCTTCTTCATTCTTAGGATTGTACTTTGATAAGCATTTTTTAATAATGCCGTTAGTTCGTTCAACGAGTCCTTGAGTTTGCGGACTATATGTCGACGAGTGTTTGATTTGAATAAATTTTTCTTCGCAAAATTTATGAACGAGATCATTTTTAAAGTGTGTTCCATTATCACACGTAATAATTTTTGGTGGTCCATATGTTGTAATAATTTTTTAAAGAAATTTTACAACACTTTGAGCATTTGGATGTTTAACATGGTTCAACAATACAGAAATTTGTACATTTGTCAACTCCGACAATTACATATTGATGTTTATAATTGTTATCAAATTTACCAATAAAATCAATTTCGATATGGTTGAAGGGGTTGAAATTGTCTATGGGTATAGGTTTCATAAGACCTATTTCTTTTGGTTTTCTTTGTTGCATTTGGCATTGATGACATGAGTTTATATATTCGTTGACTTTTTGAGTTAAATTTGGAATGTAGAATTTTGATTTGATTTTTTCTTGAGTTTTTTTGCGTCCGAAATGTCCTCCGTGAAGGGGATCATCATGCATTGCTTTCAATACATCTGGAATTAAAGCTTTAGGGATGACAGGTACTGCAAAATATCCTTTTGTTTTGCTATTAATTTTTTTATAGATAATGTCATCTTCTCCTAAAAAATATTTGTAAGCATGACATTCTATTTGTTTGACTAAAGGACGATCTTCGATGAAATCTTTAACGATAAATTTATAAACTTGTCCCCAATAATCGTCTATCTGTTGATGATCTGCTAAAGTTTCAACAGGTATATCTTTTTTATACGATAATGTTTTATTGGTTCTCCATTTATATGAAATTTAGGGATTTCATTTTCTTTGATTCCATTTTTATCTTTTTTTGTGATGGGGTCAAAATTATGATCTGAGGTTAATTTAATATTTTCTTCTTTGGAAGGTTTATTTTTTTGAAGTTCTTTTTCTTGTTCAGCTTTTCTTGTTGCTGATCTTGTAACAACACTAACAGATTGTTTTGGTTTTGTTGATTATACAATAATCTTGTAAGTACACCGATAAATATTGACATCATTTACGGCGTCTTCATTATAAAACTACATCATCTGACTATTGACGCCAATATTATTACAAAAAATAAAATACATATATTTAAAACAAGGATATATCACATCACAGTCACATTGTCAAAGATTGTCTCGCTGTCCAATATCATTGAGTAATCCCATTTCTAAAGCTAACTGATCTCGAAATGCTCTACCCTCTTCATTTTTGCACTTGAGTTAATAATTGTTCTTGTTCTGGTGCTACAATCGTACGTTGCTGCAAATACACTACACCTTCTGCCTCAAACCGAGGACGTAACGTATCAGAAGAATTCGTTAAACAAATATTATGTAGAACACACTCAGCTATAATAGAAGCTGGTATGAGGTCTGTGCGAGACATATCGAGATCCTTAAAACGACGAAATCTACCAAAGAATAAAGCGAATGTACGTTCGATTACTTGTCGCATCTTAGTATGTTGATGATTGAAGTTTCGCTGCCATTGAGTAAAATTACGTCCCTCTCGATATGGTGGTATGCAAAAAGGTTTTGGCTTGTAAGCTTTATCACCTAGAATATATTCATGTGTCGAAAAATAATTTGAAGAATTATCAACAATTGCCTAATAAATTTCTGATTGTCTAAATATTCTAGTATCTGACACTGAACTCGGATATCCAGCAAAACAATCGATGAACTGATGACTATCATCACATATTGCTTGTAATGTAATCCCATAGAAACATTTCCGATTAATGTAAACTTGTGCATTATCTGATGGTGCCTTGATTTTTACGTAGGTGCCATCAATAGCTCCGATAACGCCTTCAAAACCACCCATACGTTTGAATTTTTGGGATATGATCTGCCTCCTCTCCGAATTTGGCCAGGAAATAATTGTTGGCGCCAAACAGTTGAGAGCATGTAATACACGCAAAAAGCAGGCATGTAATGTTCCTTTTGATAAATCAAATCAACATGCAACAGATTTGTCATCCAAAAAATGGTAACTTCAGCTAGTATTATCAATTAAAAATTTAAAAATATATGATTTACAAAAATTTTTACCTGAAACTATCTGGAGTCGCAAACAACCACAATACTGATAGTAACTGCTTCCTCGGACATGTACTTAGGCAACCAACTGTCCATTTTCTGGCCAATTTCGATGAAAGTTTATTTAAAAGACATTCAAAGGCACGTACTAATAATTGAAAATGAGATTGAAATTCAGTGTCAGTAAATCTTGGTACAGTATACTCAACAAATGATCGTATTCGCAATATTTGGGTAGCAGTTTGTTTCCTCTTTTTTTGTCTCCTGGGATGCTCCTCATTCGAGGAATCTTCATCATCTACATAAATACAAAAAATCTTATTAATTCGTATAAATAAAACACATATTATCACCTACTAATCATAATGCATTTACCTGCTTCAGATGATGAAAGAAGGAAGTCTTCATAAAATTTCACTGTACTTCGCACAATGGCAGTCACTATAATTTTTAAACGCTCATCCATCTTTTAATAACTTATAATAAAATTCACTGACACTAATAACTGAGCATTAAAATATTTTCTAATAATTTTTTAATTAACATTTTCATATTATTTAATGGTAAAATATGAATGTGTGAGTGATATGTGTAAATAAACAAAATCTCCCATGTGATAAGAAATCAATATTTCCAAAATTTAAAATCGACAACTAATTTCATCACCCGGGGTGACAATGTGAACCATCTCTGGACCAGAGTGATGGTTGTCCACGCCCACCATCAACTGAGGTGAATTTTTGAGTGGTAAGTGTGACAACCACGGTCAACCGTTTTTATGGGCGGAGTCAGGGGTGAATTTCCAAACGGGTAGTTTTTCAATTTTCGATAGCTGTGTTTGATTGGACTACACTAACTTACACCAACCTACACCGGTAGGGATATTCCACAAATATTCATGTAAAACTAGACATAAAGTCATATAACATTCCTACATTTGTGGAATCGCCCTTCCAGTGTAGGTTGGTGTAAGTTGGAGTAGTCCTATCAAACAGAGCTAGTGTTATTGTCACTCGGAGTGAATTTCTGTACGCCCTCCAGAGCTCATACTTCATGCAAATTATTTTACAATGTCCACTGGCGAATTTTTGAGATTTTGATCTGGTAACACTGATTTATATCCTGGTTGTTATGACCTTTCTATTGGAATTCCTGTGTTATGACTCATCAGTCATCTCTAAGTATCTTTATCTCGCATGATCTCGCAGCTACAAGTGGTTCTTCCGTTTCGTTGTGGTTATTACGGATAGCTAGTCTGTCTGTCGTCATACTCTCATTAATTTATTCAACTCTGAACTCTGATTTCATTTCCCTTTGTGCTCTCGAATAGTTGAAGGTAGTAGCTAGTAAGAAAACGTTGGACGCGAAAATTGTATTGTAATTAAGTTTAATCATTTGTACACAGTTTATTTTTTATTTCAGTCATTTCAAAATAAAATTTGATAAAATGACTATAGAATTGGAGAGTGGTCCGCCTCCAGAATGGATGATTGCTTTAGAAAATAAGAAACGAGTAAGTGTTTTTATTAATTTTGTAAAAGTTTAATTTCATTTCAAATAATTTACCCCTAAGATTTTTGTGTGTTTAGAATCACAAATTAGCTCATGAAGTCGGAGCTGGTGCCCCATGTTTAAAATGTAACAACGAATGTTCAGGGCTAGATCTTCATTTTTGGAGGTTAACAATTATTGAAAATTCCCTATGCTTCTTGTTTCTCTGGCTCAATACACCTAATCATGACTTTCGTTATTCCAGAAAAATCTGTCGGAATTGTAAGTGTAAGAAAGAACTTCATGATGTGAAGGAAGAAAATAACTTCGAACAATTTGAAATATTATTCGGTGAAAATTTGAGAGGAAGTGAACGTATTAAGAAAATTTGTAAGTTACTTTTTTGTTTCATTCATCTGTTGATTTGATTTTTGTGCCGCCATATTTTATTTACTGTTGGATTTTAGCATTAAATTTAAAGTGCAAACTGGACGATATTTTCGCCAATCGTGATTCAGCTGCGAAAGAAGATTCTGTTTCGAAATCTGACAACGACCTCACTTTTGACTGGATACCTGCTGACGTACCTGCCAATTTGGTTGGTTTTTTTTTTTGGTTTTTTTTTGTATTAATATCAGAAAAAATATTTTTTACGATTTATTTTCACTCAGGCTTCGGAGTATTTACAACAGCTACCTCTGGACAAGTTGCCCATTACTGGCAGCGCTGGAGCCATGCTTAGACGTCAGCAGTTACAAAAGCAAATACCTTTACATGATTTTAAGGTTAATGACTGCCACGATTTAACAGATGAAGAAACTTTAGCGTAAGTTATTTTGGGTTTGTGTTTTACATTTTTTATGTAATTTAATTATACATCAAATTTATTCTTTTATAACAGATTTACTGAATATGTGGACAACTTAAAAAGTAATGCTGTTGGTAAAGGAGTAATTACAAAAATAGTAAGTCGTATTTTTCAAATATTTTCTACACTATATAAGTTGTAAGTTTCTAACTTTTAATTATGATTATTAACGGATGTGACGAAAATGAAACACTTATTCAGTCTGACTTATCTCCGAATTAATTCTATCAAAGCTCAGAAACTCAAAAAAAGTATTTATTTCGCAATTTTCACAGTATAAGGAGTTATAGGGCCAGTATAGTCGAATAATCAAACTTTTCAATTTTTTTCTTGTAGTGTTAATTTACAACTCTGCCTTTGTTTTTATTAAATACCGATATTCCAGCGTTTTAATGAATTTAAGCTTTCATATTAATTTTTAAAAATTTTTTATTATTTTTTGAGAGGAAGGAAAAATGGGAATGCTTACGTTAATGTTGCAAATTTTGAAAACACATTTGTGTCTGGTTCTGTAGGCACAGAAAATAGTAAAATTAAAATCGAAGAGTTTTCCGATTTTAAAATTAGTAATAATTGAATTTCTTTAATCTTCTTCGGCGACGACTTAATTCTATTAAATTGGGGGAGTAAACCAACATAATATTTGACGCATGGAATTTGAATGATTTATTGATTTTTTCATATAGTTCTTCAAACATTTGCGTTGTGACCTTCTAAAAATGTGAATATGTTTTCCCAGAAAAGGGTTTCGGACGTAAGTTCTCGTCAAAGCCTATATATTTGATGACGTCTTAATATATTTCGAAAATCTAATGTAATTTTGTTTTTTAATGCTGAGGCTCTGTTATTGTTAATGATCTGAGTTTAGGTTTTCATTAAAAAATACAGTCTTCGCTAATGCGTCTATTTATTTATTTTAGTTTTAAATTTTTTTTCTTAAACATTCACACGTGTGCAAGTTGTAATGGTAGGGCAAAAGCAATATATATCAAAGCCAAATAGAACCTTTTTATTACTTTTGAAACGGTTCATATGCTACCAAGAGTTTTGGGGAATCTTTTTTAAGTATGAAAATATTCTATGCATTTTAGAATACTGTTGAAGTTCGTGTATTTCAACGCTTATACATATACTAGCAAGGTTCTGGTGGTGACCGACATTGTTTTCTCCGTAAGAATTTTATTATTGTGATGTTCGAGTTCGATATTTTGTTGTAAAATTTCGTTTTTTCAGTTTCATGACTTTCTTATCCTGTTTAACTAGATAGGAAAATTATTCGATGAAATATTATGTATTTTCTTCTCATCGTACGCTGTTTATTAAATACTCGTTGAATTGTTTCCTTTTTTCTTCGCCAATCTAGTTGCCGTCACCAATCGACAGTGATGATGTGAAAACGTCGAAGCTGCCAGCCTTCTCGAACAACCTTAATTCCACACCGAAACCTTTCAAAAGCTTCTCGGACGGAGACGTTGACGCTGCTGCCTTACCTTCCCCGCCGCCACCGTCCGAATTAATCTTTCCGTCTCCCGAACTGAAAACACCGAGCGCCTTCGTACCCTATCGCCAATTTAACGCCAAACTAACGCTGACGCGTAACCTTAACGAATTGTCGGATGCCGGTCTACCGCTCACAACGCAACCCTTCATTTACGACAAGCTTCAGCCCATCTCGTCGCCTGTCGACCACCTAACTGCTCAGTACGCGGACAAGTTGACCGTCGCCGATAAGAACTCGATGAATTTGGATACTGTCAACAACAACAACAACAACAACAACATTATCAGCGGCGACGGAACCAACAATATCAATAACAACGGCGACGTCACGTCACCTGTTGAGCATCTGACACCGTCTCAAATCATTCGCAGATTTAACGCTGGCCGAGCGCCGTCGTCCACACCGAGTCCAGCACGCGAAGCCGCTGTCAAACACGAAGTGGTACGGACGCCAAATACGTACTGCGAACGCAGCCGACCGTACGCGACGAACAGCGGCGTTCGTGACGCGTACACGTCGCCGTTGCCACGCGACGCTCATGCGGATGTAGCTGCGAAAAAAGTCGACGCCCGATACTTGAAACTTGGTCATCCGGAGCAGTTCGTCGCCCTATCCTCGTACGTGCCGAATCGACCGCAACTCTCGAACACGTTGATCACGGCAACCGCGTCGCCAGGTGCGACCACTGCGCTGGCGGCGGCGGCGACGACGACGACGGCGCTTGAACGCGATCGCAATCAGAATCCGAGAGTGCATTTTGGTGCGACTACGACGATTGGTGGCGGCGATGGTGGTGTTGCTGCGGAGGATGATACAGTAGCCGTCGATCCGCGTCATCAAGTGACTCCGTTCCGCAACGTAGCCCTGGATCCAAATTCGTACAGCGTGGCTGGCGACAACGACGGGGACGTTGACTGCCATCAGTGCAAGCAGATGGTGCACCCGGGACAAGTTGTGGTGGTGGCCGAACGAGCCGGTCACGAGGTGATTTGGCATCCGCAGTGTTTCGTTTGCGTCATTTGTGAGGTACGTTATAACTTATAAGCGTCTCACAGTGTCGCTTTTGTGACTACCCTCTGCCTCATCTATGAAAATCGTCCGCTGAACCGTGACAAGCCTTAGTCGCTTCTGAGAATCCGGTATCAATGTGCGAAAATTTGTTTCGCATTCTTATTCGCGAAACCGAATTGACTGAGGTTCGGAATGGAGTGAGATAATTCTAAATCTTGACGTTGACGTGACGTTCAGTTTCTAAAATTTCTTTTGATTACTTGCGGTGTCGAGTCGGCTCCGGGTGAGTGGATAAAAATTTGCCGCCATATAAGATGAAAAATGTGAAGAATAGAATTCTCTTTGTATAGGGGAAAAAAAGTGTTAGATCGCCTAAAGTAGAAGATTGAAGAAAGAAATGAGGGGGTTGAAAGGGGAGAAATGAAAAACTAAAAGCAAACCTAAAATGAGTGAAATAAGTTCCGAAGAGTGAGTCATAGGAGCCAGAATTTTTCCTTGGGACAGTTAACTATTTAAGGTGAGAGACCATGGCGAGAAAAGAAACTCGGAGGACGACACCAGTGGCTAGTAACATGGAAAGGAATTTCTAAGCTCCAGTTTCCATGAGGATAGATCCAGTTCGAAACTAATTCATTTCAACGTTGAAAAAAAGGTTAGTCATGAAATTAAAAAATTAAAAATCGATCATGTGAAGCGTAAAACACTGCGTTAGGTTTTGGCTGTGAATAGTGAAAATGGTCTCTCGAAAGCCACAATTTTGTATGAAATAGTTTTGCTTTGCTAATTACGTGTGATGAAAATTTAAACAGTTCGAGTATGTATTTATTGAGTAAGAATTTCGAATCCGTTACCTTGACTCGAAGCACACGTGAATATTCGCCGAGATCGAACGCATCAAAATTAACCATTCCACCAAGAAAATATTTTCTTCGTTTAAAATGAATGTTATCATTAATTATTTCGTTGCTGTCTGTTGATAATGAGTTTCATTCTACGAAAATTGTTTTTGATATTTCTGAATAGATGAACATTCGAAACAATTTCACACGACCGAACGTGTATCTTGTCACAAAATATACCTAATTTTAATTTATTTACCAACACTTTCCGTAAAAAGTTGTTATTATAAATGTTGATACGCGTTTATCTATACGTAGTTTTTATTTCCTAACCTGCTAACGAACGAGTGACATGATTATTGAAATATGCGTAGGTAAACAATCTTTTCACGTTTTGTTGTTTTGTTCCGTTTGTTCGTAGGAATTATTGGTTGATTTGGTTTACTTTTTCCACCGTGGAGAAGTTTACTGTGGCCGACATTATGCGGAGGTTTTGAAAATTCCTCGCTGCTTCGCCTGCGATGAGGTATGCAAAAGACCTAAATTAGGCGTTACAATTTTTATAAGCCTATAACGCGTTTTAAATGATTTGCCCGTGACATGTAAATTTTGAACTGACCAGTTTTAGCCGCCCAACGTCGTTATGTATAATTTTTTTCACTACTGAAACAGTATTCTGTCAAAGCTACATGCAGCGGCGTCACCAGGATCGAAGTTCAAAAATTCTTTCTATATTTTCTTCTTTAATTTTTTAGAAATTTTTAGTAAGGAGGTTAGAAGCGAAGCTGAGGGGGCTCAAAAACTTGGTGAAGCCCCACTAAACAAATTGAAATCATGTATAGTTGAAGAGAAATAATGAAGTAATACTAGTTCATTTGAAGAAAAATTGACAAGACCTCGAATTCCCTTCGCCAGAAGCTTTATTCGACCTTCGTCTCAGGAGTGTTTTGGAAAATGCTATCGTTGGTTCTCAACACCAAATACCCCCGGACTGAAAGAAGTATTACTCTACCTTGCTAACCAAAATTGAATTCTTAATCGTTGTTTGTTAATTTATGCCTAAAATGTGTATATTTTGACGTTGAGCTGACGAGTGACGACATTTTTTAGAATAATAGTCTGAATCATACGCCAAATTACATATCCCTGACGCATTGCTTACTGGTTATTGATCAGTTAAACTCTATTCTAAAGTCTCACCCCTCCTATCTGACGTGTTGCTATCCTCAACCCCGAGCCGACGGTTTTGCATTTAATTTCTACCCTGTTGTATGTTGCAGTTGATTTTCCTTAAAGAGTACACCGTTGCCGAAGGTCAAACGTTTCACATTAAACATTTTTGTTGCTTCGAGTGCGACGTTCCGTTAGCCGAAAAGCGATACGTTTCCAAAGATAACAATCCTGTCTGCTTACCCTGTTATGAGCAGAAATACTGCAAGGTTAGTCAATATTGTCGTCATTTTGGTTTGTTGAAAATAATATCGCCAGTGAATGATGTACAAATTTTATTCCTTCATTTTTCCCCCCTCCCATTCGATAGACTTGCAATTGCTGCAGCGAAACGATCAGAGCCGGCGAGTCGAGAGTCAGTTGGAAAGAGCTGAGCTGGCACGCTACCGCGTCCTGTTTTAAATGCGTCCAGTGTTTGAAATCGTTGCTCGGAGGCAAATTTATGGTACGAAGTGACCAACCGCTGTGTAGCAAAGATTGTATCATTCAGTTCGAGCTCACCGCTGGCTGAGAATGAAAAGAAGTGTCGACCTACGATATTCCCGATGTTATATGTTACCAAAATTCGAATGTAGCGTCGCCAAAACGATAATACTTTGCGCTATAAATTTTTATTCCATTTATATTGTGATGTTTGTCAGTCAATTAGATTTTACGTTACCCATTTTACTGTTTACATTATATTCTGTGCCATGCCGAAGTTTTCAACTTTTTTTTTTTTACAAATTTTTTAATGGCATTTATATACGTGAAATAAAGATATTGATAACATTTTTTAAATAAGTCGTTTAATTTCATAATAAAAAAAAAAAAAAAAAAATATCGTGAAAAGTACGACAAAAATTAATTATGTCTAGAAATAAAATTATTCGATAAGAACATAATGAATACGGAAACTAACATTTAACTTGAGCTGTAAAACTTATCGATACAATTATAAAAGTTTTTAAAAAAGTTACAACATTAAGGCACACTTTAAATAATAGTAAAAAAAAAAAAAAAAAAAAAAAAAAAAAAAAATGCTGCATTTCAACTGTCATGAATACAAAGAGTATTAACAAAATTTAAAAAAAAAAAAAAAAATGGTATCGTGGAATGCGAAGAGACCCAACACGTTGATAAATCCAAAAAAAATGAGGGAAGAAAATCATATAAAATGTTTAGAAACGACGTTGGCACTGTTGCCTGACGACGAGTTGCTACCTTGTTCTTTCGAATTTTCTAGAATCAAACTCAAACTGACCGTATTCTTACTGCACGCGACTTGACTGGTGGCAGCGACGTCAGTTGAGGAGGCTTGATTTGCGGCACTGGGTCCCGCAACCTCTTCCGAAATGTACGACCTGTGGTAGCGGCGGCAGAAACGCAAAAAAAAAAAAACGACCCGGGACATTAGTCACGTTAAGAGATCACAATTTTAATGAGTTTCAAAAGATTATGTAAATCTTACCCGTTATAAACGGACGATCTTCGCGGAGCGCGAGAAAATTCTGGTCGCGACGAGGGCGTCGATGATGGTAACCGAATGGCGAATGCTTTGGTATTACTAGATTCGTCGAAAACATTATCCCTGCCGTGTATCTGCAATATTTGAACAAAATCGCATTATTCGGACGAAAATCTAGAATGACAAGTTCACAACGACGAAGGTGCGACTGAGGGACGGAGGAAAAAGACTAGTAACTTTCTACTTTTCTCGACTCTCATCCCCAGCCTTTTCCCCCCTGCCCATATGAGTCACCCATTCTCTATATATATATATATACACACACATAAACGTAATAATTAGGTATATATAAATGTAATGACTTGATTAAGATAAGTAATTCTTGAATCGCTGTTGATACTTAGGAATTGTTTTTGCATTCAGGTTAAGTTGCGTTATCCACTAACGCTTTTTTGTCCATCAGGCCCAACATTTTACACAGACTACGAAAAAGAGAAATGAGAGAAATGAAAAAAAACTTGTATCCCTCTTTATATTTTGTTTTTTTTACTACTAGCGTCTCGAATTACTATAGGCGACGGCAAATAAGTACTGATATAAATTTAATGTACACCCCCCCCCGGCAATCTGCATACATCTATTTCTTACATGCAACGTATGAAACGAGTAATTTTATGTAGTTTTATCTGACCAGGCGTTTGTATTGCCCTGACAAACGATGTCTACTAATTGACGCCATGCTCAGTGGTTAAACAGCAGACGATCATTTTGGAGATGTGGGTTCGAATCTATAGTCGGTGTATTGCATTTTGAAATTTTTTTGTCGAAGGTCAACCGAAGTATTTTTTGGGGAGCTGATTTTTTACTATACGACGTATATGATGATCGAAAAAAAATGCCGAAAAAAGGCTAAGAAGCCTAATATATTTTATTTAAAAAAAATACGCGAGTCGCGTTTTCCCTATTCATTTGTTACAAATAAGGAATAGATATATGCGTTCAATCGAACTGTGATATTCCCAACTGCCATGCCTGTGCAGCATCCTTATTCAAGTTAAATACATATAGTCTGTTCAAAATGAGAAACACCATACACCACCTGCAATACATAGAGAGACTTGAGGTGTGGGTGAAAAGGGGAGAACCCTCTCAACACTGGTTGACTTGACGCAATTAACCAATGCATCATCAAATGATTTCTGATTGGAGCATTTATCTTCATCATTTTAAATTAGTGTGAGAGCACCTCGGCCCACATGGCGCTTCTTATTTTAAACAGACTAGAGACAGATAGACAAGCTGACGCACTTCCATAGAGCCAATGTAATAAAATTAACATCAGTGTTTAGTTTGGACAGATTATCCCACCGGCAGCGCACATGCGTTAGGATTTCAAAGTGAAGGGAATTCGAATTGCAAATGACATATGTGCGAAGTAAGTGCGATAAAATTTTCCAACTGACTTATGAAACCATTTCCGAACAGAGTATGTCAACTTGTCCAAATAGTTTAGATCAACGAGCATATGAATTAATACTAGCGGCACAATACGCTACGTTTTACACGACATTCAGTGAGGCCAATTACCCCCACTCCATTAAACCGATACCTACCACTAGAAAAGCATACGAAATACGGGTTTTTATCCGAATTTTTGGTCTTACTTCTTACAGCTACTTTTTGCAATAAATGAAATTCTAGAGGAGGTTTCAAGGAATAAAATGAGCCCCAGAACAAGAAGTTTGAGCCATTAGGCGCCGAGAAAATTGAGGAAGAAGATGAAATCGTGCATCAAATTGATTTAATTTAATGTTATCTGCAAATTTTATCCTAAAGACAACACTCATTTTCACGAATTCATTGTTTTTGAGTCTTATCTTTAGTTGTCTTTAGGGAAAAGTTCACTGATAACATTAAATTCAATTAATTTGATACACTGTATAATCTCATCTTCTTCAATTTTCTCAGATTTTAATGGCTTGAACTTCTTGTTCTTAAGCTCATTTTATTTCTTGAAGCCTCATCTAAAATTTTATTTATGTCAAAAAAGTAGTCATCTCTTCAAATAAAAGAACTAGGACCAAAAATTCGTATAAAAGAGCATACTTCATATGTATTTTAAGAGTTTAATTGTGTGGGGATACAGACCTCCCGGAAAATGACCGAATAGGACCTCTAGTATAATTCATACGGTCGTTGGTCTAAATAATTTTAGTTCCTGTTATTCGAACAAGAGATGCGTGTCTGAACCTCAAATAGGGTATAATTTTGTTTAAATTTTTATATTTTTAAAAGTTATTTTGGACAAACACGCCGCCTATCCTTCAATCATAAATGAGTGGTTCGGTGAGGTTGGTTGTACAAAACAATACGAACAAATGAGGCTGAGGATGAAACCGTCCATCATTTTATTTCATAATCATCCTTTTTTATACTATAATAAGAGCAATAACTGTATGTGGGTATGTACTATGTACGTTTGAACGTACATACATTCTGAATAACTAGACTATCACGGTGGCTGAAATTCACAGCATAGAGGTTTTTGGGTGTGAAAAAATAATATAGATAAGTCCCAAGTTTGAGAAAATGTGTTGAGCTGAAATTTTAAGATCTTAGTCTATTCATCAGATTAGCTTGTAGTGAAAACAAATGATGAGTGCTTTATTGGTCCATTATCTTTTTATTTCTCACGTGAAGTCAGTGATTCTGTACACCAGTGGAGGGAATTTTGGAGAATATGAGGGCATTGATCAAGACATGCCACTTTGTCAATGATGGCAGGAGGATCTCCAATGAGTGAGGCTTCACCCTACTTGCTTTAACCCCCTACCATTATTGCCCCCATAAAAGTATACCATACCATACCATGGACCAGCTCTCCTATATTTACCCGAAAGATTCATTACCTATGCCACAAATGAACCACATACTTCTACAATGAAAACCCTTGAAAAACAGTTAAAAATAAACGCATAAAAAATGGACAAAACAATTAATACAATGTTCCACAATTGGGATTCAGACCACTAACATTCATTACTGTATGACGGATTACAGGAGGATGCCAAGGCAAATATGAAAAAATTTCAGTCAAAATTTATATGGAAGCGAAAAAATACAACAAATCACAACCTTGTTAGCTTACTCTAGCTATCAGCTTTTTTCATCAACTAGAGATGGATAAGTGAAAAATGAAAAATTGAAAAGTTTTTTTCTTTTTTCAAGAAAAGTTAAATTACTTTTTAACACTTTTCAATTAGGCATGAGCATGGAACCTTAAATTCCACATTTTCTACTTCTTTAATTCTTTACCTTCTGGTATACTTGAAATTAGAAAATCAGAAACGTATTGACTGCTTGTTGGCAACTAATTATTGATTTTTTTAATTTATTATAACACAGGCATCATGAATATCATTGAAAAATTGGTGGTGAGATGTTCAAAACAATATGTAACACAATATAAACCTTTCATATTTTTCACCACTTTTCTGAAAAGTTACGACTATTCTTTTCAATAAATTACTTTTCATGAAAGTGCCCACCTCTACATCAGTAGTAAGTAATAACTGATAATAGTTAAAGATGAATAATTTGCCTGGAATAAACATTTTTAAACATTCTGATTTAACTTCATTTGAGAAAAAAATTTAGACTTTATAACAATAACTGGATTGCACCATACAGTTGCCCAGTTTTATTTCTATGATCTTTAGTTGTGCTAACTGGATAGCCATGTTACTACCACAGTCACCCATTTTTACTAGATTTCAGAGACCAAGATAACCTAAGTTTGATATTTTAGGGGTTAATTTTGAATTTGGTGATAATTTTCTTATTTGACCTAGGGTTATCGAAAGTTATTGATAAGGGGCCCATCGGTAAGCTATTGACAACAGAAAAACTATCGATAACAATCGAGAAATATAGCACTGACAAAAAAAAACTAAAACAAAAACGAAAAATCATCGAAAATTTGAAATAAAACAAAATTTTTTTTCACCTTAATTTGTTGATTAATAATACGAGTGAAAAATAATAGAAAAACTATCGAGTCATCGATAGTTCTAGACAAGATACTTAAAATTATCGATAGTTATTGACAAGGAAAAATTTAATGTTTGCCATCTCTAATTTGACCCATTCATCAATTCCCAAGGGCATCAAAAGGGGGCCAGATTTTCAATTCACATATTGTATTGTGTGATATGTCTTTTTTTTTGGGGGGGGGGGTTAATTTTGAATTTAGTGTTCATGTTTTCATTTAACCCACTCCCAGATGCTCAGGGGCTTCAAAATGGGGCCAAATTTTTACATCAGCGGGTATGTTTTTAGAGTTGCTGATTTTGAATTTGACATTCATTTTTTCATTCTATTCATTCCTCAACCCCCCACGGATTTTATAAGGAGCAAAATTTTGAATTGACATTTCATTACATGATATGTCATTAATTATGTTTTTTGGAGTATTGATTTCAAATTTGACCTTTTTTATTTCACCCATTCTTAGACCCTCAGGGACTTAAAAAATGGCCAAATTTGGACATATCATATTTCATTATATACTAAATCACAAAATGTTTTATCTGAAATTCCCTAATTTCATATTGATTGACAGAGAATGAGTGGTGTGGAGGGTTTCCCTACAGTTCACAAAAACAGGAAAAGTTAGAAGAGAGGAATTTCTCTTTTACCTTTTTCACATTTTGGGAATATTTTTTTAATATGAAGGGCTTATTAATAGAAATTCCACTTCAGCCTTGTGTCTAACAACATACTATTTTTTTTTATCTGCTATTTTCACCAGAGTTTTGACGAGACTCTTATTGCCATGTCACACTAAAAAGTTTAAAATAAAATGCTAAATTATCTTTTTAGGTAAACACTTTTATTTAATTAATGCGATAAATAATAAATAACTCCCTAAAAGAAGAAAATAAAAGAATTGTTTTCATTTTGTTTGTATCATTCGAAAATGGCATCAAATAAAATTGCGGGGTGAATATTCTGAAAAAATTGTGAAGAATTGTAACTTCCTCTCATTTCCAAGTTGAACTGAGTTGGCAGGGATAAATTTGGATACACACAATTCTTGCATGTTCGTCTCCCCATATTTTTATTTGATACCATTTCTGGATGATACAAACAAAATAAAAAAAAATGATAATTTTTTTATGCCATAGTGGTGTTAATGTTATCGATAATTATCGATAATGGCTAATATTGAAAAGTATCAATAAGGTTATTGTCCAGGCGGTACGGGGATTCGAACCTGTACCGGCCAAACACCTAAAACCCCCCTCGCTCACCACCACCAAAAGCCGACACCGTATACACTCGGCCACGATGCCGGGTGACAGTGATCGAGGGAGAATGGCAATCAGCCGAAGTAGTGTGGCAGTAGTCACCACACCACTCCCCCCCAGTATAGCGGAGTGTGATACAACAACCAGTACAGAGGCGCCTTGCGGGTAGGGATGTACGCCGGCGCATGGTGATGCCCCCCCTCATCAACGCACTGTAGCGCACACCCTACAGCGCCATCACATACCAGCATTGGTGGTGTGACGTACCACCACAGCTATTGGTTTTGTACGTGTCCGAGAGATGGCGTGCATTACCATCCCCCAGATCACGTTGGGGTCACTACTTTAGGTGTCCAGGCAGTACGGGGATTCGAACCTGTACCGGCTGAACACCTAAAACCCCCCTCGCTCACCACCACCAAAAGCCGACACCGTATACATTCGGCCACGATGCCGGGTGACGGTGATCGAGGGAGAATGGCAATCAGCCGAAGTAGTGTGGCAGTAGTCGCCACGGTTATTATTGTTTTTTTTAATCTAAATGTACATATTCAACAGCAGAGTATGTCAAAAATAAAATAAGAAGCAGTTTATCATGAGATAAGGTTTATAATTTTCTTTTTAAACGAAAATTTTAGAGAAAAACCAATATCGATAAATATCAATAATTATCGATAGTGAGCTAGGAAATATCGACAAGTATCGATAAGAAAAATTCTAACTTTTAAACACCACTATTAGAGATAATTAATTAATAGAACGTGTACCTGAAAAAATCTTTTTTTAATTTTATTTTAAACCTCTAATCCGCCTTTCATCAAATTTCCAGATTAAAGCTAGACACAATGGATAAATATCTCATATTGAACCATAGCTAATAATTTAACATTGGCTTCTAATATTGAATTTTTGAATGAATTTCCATCTTGGTATTGAATTTAAAATACTGATTTTTACTTTTTAGGGTACAGTTACTCATCCAACTCAGTGAACCAAGTACTAATGTTAATACACGCCCATCATTATAAGAAACGTACAACCCGATTTTTTAAGACAAAAATGGACGATAAATTATTAAGAAAAAATTCAAGGCGTACGCGCCACCTACAAATGTTTCGTTGTTTTCATCCTAATAACGAATTGATCAGTGTTGCCAGGCCAGTAGAAGCCAAAACGTCGCGAAGCGGCACTTCAAGGCTTTTACAATATACACCTATAATAAATGAAATAATATGACACAAAAATGCTTCACACAGAAACTTATTTGCTCGCTCTTTTCTCTATAAATACGTACAGAGAGAATTAGGAATAATTTGGTTTCAAAACCATATCTGAAATGGCATCATAGCACACGTAGGGATCTCCGAAGCCTAGTGGTTAGGTGCTCGGCTTTAAAATTGAAAGATTGCGAGTTCCAGACCAACTGCCGTCATATTTTCGACCTTAAGTGGCCACGATTGATGATCTAGCATATGACTGAAAAATTCATGCTTAGTAAACTATTGGCCACCAGATCCCATCCCCTTCCTCTACTTCAACATCAAAATATATATTTCAGCCAATGTGTAAAATATACAAGTAACTAAAACCTCTGAAAAAAAATCAAAAAATCAAGCCACTTAAAGAAAGCAATGTTTTTATGCCATTCTAAAACTTCGCAGCGATTTATACCCATAAAATTCTCTCGCTTTATTTGCCACCACACTGTTCCATGACATTCGAACTCGTTTACCTGCCAATTGTCATCATCGTCGCTGTCATCGCTATTCAGCTCTCTGACGGGTACGTCCGTGGCCGGCGTCAAAATGCCGGATAAAGGTCTACGCTCACTAGGAGTGGAATAATCTTTAGGTGGTTGGTTTTCTTTATTTTCCGGCTCCAAGGGAGTATCCTGCAGGTTGACTGGAACGATCAGCGGTAGCGGAGTACATGGTTCGGGTTCACTCATGCGAAGGGTGCCCATTGGCTGTGCCAAATCCTCGTCGAGAGGAACGGTTTTTGCAATTATTTTCGGAGTCGTGAAAGGAATGTCGAAGAATCCGACGTCGTCATTGTCGTTGCTGCGGGCATTTTCACGATTCTCACGCCGTTCATTTTCTTCGCAGAATACCGGAAATGGAAGCTTATTCGATTTGGCGGTGGTAGCGGTAGCGGTGTGTTGGGTCAATGGCACATTTTCGACGTCACCGTCAATAAAAATTGGGAATGGACCACCATTATTCGGCTTATTCCCTTCGTTTTGAGACATACTGTCGTCCGCAAACACTTTAAACGGTGCGAACGGTCGGAAACAGCCATCCGAGTTATTTTCCACATCCTGAAATAAGGGTTGGCACACGTTTTTCGACTTGTGTGGCATCGGCATTTTGAACACAGACTCGCAAAAATCGTCTTCTTTGACTTGGTTTCGGGGTGCTGAGAAAGAGAAAAATGAATCAAATTTTACGTTTTTACTTTCTGCACATTATTTCGAAGAACAATATCTATTCGCAAAAAATGGAACGAAAATTGGTCAACATTTGAAACAAAAATTTATGTCAACTCCAACTGTATCCAAGATTTCGATAGGTAGAAGAGAAGAAGCGGGGGGAACTATTGGAGTTTGTATAGTGAAATGTTTTTCAGTTATTTAAATTTCAAGCTGGATAATATGCCTAATCCATTGGATAGGAGCTCAACATCCCAATAAAAAAATTACGTATTCAAAGACCAGCCCCAATTCTAAATGGTAATCCCTTTAATTTGGCCAATTAGTGTTTCTAGCATGAGACAGAAAAATTCGTACATTTGAACCATCAGCCGTCAAAATATTTTACCGACAATCTCAACCGTAAATATTAGAATTTCAGCTCAATTTTATAATCTGCATAAATTAAATTGGTTCACTATTGTTATCGACGGTTGTTTGAAGTCATTTAGATTTAGAAAACGAAAAATGAAAAAATCGTTAATTACAATTAGAAAAACATTATTACTAAACAAAACTACTTAATATACGCATATAAATAAGTTAGAGGGGCGTAATAGTTCAAAAATTATGATTTCGTGAGGGGGCAGATAATTAAAAATGGGGAAATTCAAGAAACATAACCAACAAAAATGAGTTTTGTTAAATACATGAACTAAAATTTTGTAAATAAAACTTCGCAATGTTTTAAGCGATGGTTAAAATATCAAATAATTATTTTTCCAAATGAATATCGGATATCATTGTTACCTTGAGGTGCTAAAGGACTTTCCCACATTTTTTGAATAACGTTCATCGCCGCACGAGTATTTATTGTAATCGATGTCGACAGACTTTGCTGAAATACAAAAATATTATTTTGATTAGTCACAAAAATCAGAAAAATTATCCTACAAAATCTAAAAAATGAATACTTCATTGAAACAAATTAAAATAACCCTAATCATATAATGGTGGGATAAAGAATTTACTTCAAATTTTGGTAAACTGCCAAAACTGTCGAACTTGTCGGAATGAGTTGCCGCGTTTTTATCGTAATTTTCGAATTTAGACGTCGGTATTTCGTTGACTAATATATCTTGACGTTCTCCAATCTTTAAAGAATCGACATCAAAATTATTTCCATGTTGAAGTTCGCCTTGCGAAATTACGTCCATGTACTCTGATTTTCGATTATACACATTCGGACACAACATAAAAGCATCACTTCTTCTAGATACAGCAGCGAAAGGTCGATTTTCTAAACATGCTTTTTGTGAAACGGGTTTCACAAAACTCGGAAGAGCCGATTGCTCCAATGAAAACGAATTGGAAATGCTAGATGCTGGTTGCGGAACGGACAATTCACCATTTGAGGTATATTTGTTTGGTACAAGAACACAAATTTGGTTATTATTTTGAGCAAATACGTCAGGTCGTTGATCAACGGAGGAATTAGAAGATTTAGTCAAATCAACGGGCTCCTCGGTAACATCCATGTCAACGCTTTGTTCTTGAGTTTGTTTTTCATCTTCTAAAAATCATAAATACGCAATTGAAAAATTAATAAAAAAAAAAGAAAAAAGAAAAGATTTCTTGGATATTTATTTGAAAACAAAAAACAACAACAATGTAACAAATTTGCTAATGAACAGATGCGCATTTATAGACTTCCAGAGTGTCAAGAGATCTGAAGAAATTCATCACTCCACAAAATTTGACAAAATATTTTTGTATGAGGGATATTTAAAATCTGAAAAGTAAACGCCTGTTGGAATTGCAAGATTATCTAAATTTCATACAGCATAAATCTTCTTCACACATTCAATGCATTATTTAAAAAATTTAACATCAGAATTAGCATGTAAGTTTCTCTACATATCACAAATACTTTTTCACAGATTATCACAACCAAGAAGCATTTGCATTTATACAATTAGTCAGACTAAAATTTTATAAAACGAACTCGTTATAGCAGTCCAAATGGCTTTAACCAAATTCTTCGTGCCTGTTTCACATAAATTAATTTTTCTATAAAATAACAAAATTTGTAACATATTCGCTTTATTACGACAGGATTTTCAACCTTTTCGCTATTTAGACCTTTTGTTTGCTCTAATATTCAATACATTCAAATTTCATAAGCTCTGTTCGATAGGACAACACCAACTTACACCAACCTACACCACGAGGGCGATTCCACAAATATAGGAATGTTATATGACTTTGCGCCTAGTTTTACTTGAGTATTTGTGGAATATCTCTACGGGTGTAGGTTGGTGTAAGTTAGTGTAATCCTATCAAACAGAGCTATAGACTCGTCAAAACAATTAAATTAATTATTCATTCACATCAACGGACTTTATTGAATTAAACGACCAACATGTAGAAGAAAATTATGCTTTTGAAATTTTCCGTTTCAAAAAAACGCACATGTTCGAAATGCTCACAACTTTTATGATACAAGAAAAAAGCCATACCTAATGTTTTCAATTTTTTCCAATAATACGCAGCCCGAATTTCTTCCAACTGTATATCGCGACCGCCAACATAAACCTGGAAAAATTTGAACATTATTTTTTCGTTAACATGGGAATATACTTGAACAAGTGACGTTTTCTACCTGTTGCTTAGGATACATGGGTATTTTTGTAGGATCTGGAGGTTCAAACACTGCAACTGGACAATTAAAATCTTCTCTTTTCATCTTTAAAGCACGCGGTCGAAGCACGGACACTCTGGTCTTACAATCAGCTTCAGGATCTTCATGAACTAAAAATGCAAAAAATGACGTGAATACGAACAAATAAAGATAAAACATAAACAAAATTTCACAAACTTACCAGGAAATGAAGGAGTAATTGGAGTGGTTGGCAATTTAAATGTTTGTTTTTGTTTTTGTCCACACCATTTGCTGGCTTTCATTACATTTTCACGATCCGAAATACTTCCTTTCGGTAGTTTATCATGCTTACTCTTAAAATCTCGAATATTATCGTCATTTTCGGTTTCCTAAAATAAGAAAAAATCGAAAAAATAAAAATTGGCCGGGTTCAATTTGTACATAACTACATCACTGACCTCTTCAAAAACTTTGAATTTCCCAGTAGCTGAGTTAAACCCTCTGTTGGAATCAGATTTAATAATATTGGACTGGAATACACCAGCTGACTCTTTATTGGACCGATTGGTTTTCACCTTGGCTGAAGGTAATTTCGATAACACAGTTCTGCCAGAATCTTCTCCAACTTCATTCATATTTCCTTCCAACATTCGACGAGCAATGCTCAATTGAAATTGCCTGAAAAATGTTGAAGACTGTAGGTTACCAATTTCAACGTCCAACCATAATAACTTATGATAATTATCTTACACATGGGCGTCTTTTAACTCCTGCAACGGTTGAGCTCGACAATTGATCCCGCGTTGAAAAACTTGATTGGCTCGTTTAAAATCATTATGCTTGTCAAGCTCTTCTGCCCAGGCTTTATATAACATGCTACACATTGTTCCCAATCCACGGCCGTAAACTTCTTGGTATAATTCTAATGGATTCGACTGAGCAGTTATCTTAAAAAAAAAGCAATGCAGAAGTTACCAACGACAAGAGAACAGACACAAGTACAATTTCGATACTTACATATTTTATTATGAGCTTCACGAATCTTGGATCCTGCTTATATTTGTCATAATCTTTGAATTTAATGATTGCATCTTCTATAACTGACATCAGATTACTCTCCCGCCCCATTTTTGGAAAACTTTGTTCTAACCAGACAGCATACTGATAATAGGGACTTAATGGATCGTCCCCTTCGTACATGCGAATCATGTATTCATATTGCCTGCGACATAAAAAATTTAATTTACATCATAGCTCAATAAAGTCGAGGATACGAAATAATGTTCTTATTCCAAATAACTTACTCTCGTTGTTTGTGTACTTTTTGCTGGGTTTCAGGATCAATTTGAGCTTGTAAAGCTGTTTTTAGTTGGGCAGCTTTCCTACCGTGCCGCAACGGTTGAATATTTTCTTTGGTTAAGTCGAGAACGTCATTCGTATTCAATGCCATTCTTCAACACAACGATAAAAAACTTAAACGAACACTATCAATTTCTTAAAAGGTCAATAATTAAAGAGACATAGGTTCCACTAAATCAGGTAAGAAAGAAAGGAAAAATCAGAAAATGAATAATTTTCTCATTTGAATTCAAATCTCGGATCCACAATCGAATAAAAGCATCATTCCCGGAAATATTTCGCAGATGTATGCTATGAACTAACATACATTTCAATATGACTTTTTCAGATCATTATATTTATAATTATTATTATTTTTATTAATAATAACGAACAGAATTAAATAAAAAATTAAAACCAACTTAAAACTACCCCATATTCTATGGACAATGAACAAATTAAAAATACAAAATAAAATAACGTTCCTTTCAAAAACAGCCGGTCAAATTTGTCAACAAAAACTTAATGCACCAATCAGAAATCTCGAAACTAGACCCATCGTCAGTGTTGTTTCGTTTCTGTTACAAAAATGGCTTTTTGTTTTTAGGATCCTGAATTAGTTTTGAAATCCAAGGATTTGAATTTTGAATTGAGGTTGACTTCCGAGAAAAGAAATGACAAGATAGTTTGAAATACTGTAATACATTAAAAGAACAAAACATGAACAAGTCTGAAATAAGTTTGAGGAAGATGAACGATTTCCCTCCATCATGCAAAAGATGTTCGAGTGGGAAAAGCATGTTAGTGTTCACGGAGTTTGAGAGATAAAAATCATGTGCATTACCTAACCTGAATGGGTTAGTAAGTGTGTACAAACGTAGAAACGCTAAGTGTTATGAGCAAGTGGAATGAGAATGAAGAACAACAAATTTTGATTAGTGATGGTGATAAGCATCATTCATACCACGCTGTTTTACTAGCACTGGTAGACAATTTCAGCTGGTTGCTGGCAAGCAGCGTCGTATGAACAGGCTGGTTTACCAGCCTGCTGGCATGCTGGTGAAGTTAAAATTTTTCAACTTTTTCTGATGGTACGCCAGCCTAGCCAATAAACAGCATCATGTGAAGTATAGGCTGGTAAAACAGCATAGCTGATTAAAAATACTATCAATAATAATAAAAATAAAAATACTGAACTTCAATATTGAATGGATTATATTCAGATTCATTAAATTGGCGTTTATTTCCTTTATATTTAAAACCTACACCAATTACGAACAACTGAGTTTGGTTTAAATATGTATTTACTTGAATAACTTGAATATATTCATAAATAACTTGAGAAACACTGTGTAATTCAACTTAATTTATTAAAGGAACAAACAGGCATAATCAAAGTCTTCGCCATATTGAATACAACAAGGTTGAATGAGCGTCACCTCTTGACCAGAAAACAGAAAGAAGAAGAAGACACAGATAAAAACGACGAGAACTTGACTGTGGGAGATCTTGATTGCAGTAGTACCAACTACTGACATCTAACACCCCCTTCCTGGCGAGTGTCGAGCCGTTTTTATTGGAATTTCTTGAGAATTGAAGTTCTTGAGTTATCACAGACTTGAAGAATCACAGCAGCTTGAGAATCACAGGAACTTGAGTTTACTTAATCTTAACAAAACAAAAACGAGTATGACGCTCCAAAAACAAAACAAACTTAAATTCTTAAATTTTGGTCATAATACTTAACAAAAAAAATTGAGCAAATAGAATTACAAAATTAATTGACCAGAGAAAAAGGAAAAACGTCAAAATTAACAAACAAAATGAGAATCATAAAATTAATACTAGGTAACGAGTCACCTGCAAACAAAATAATATTAGTATTTTCAAATAAAAATGATACTTAAAAATAATAAGTCTTCCTGAAAATAAAAGAACACATGATTAACCAGGAACAAAAACAAACATAAAATTATAAAAGTATCTGAAAGGAAAAATACAATTACTAATATTATTCTTGATCGAGAAATTGAATTCATCTTGATGGAATACATCTGGAACAATAAACAGATATATTAGTATTTCATCACATTAAATAGATGAGTTCATCAGACTGCTTGACATCAACTTGGTCTTGATAATAAAAGAAAGACTTGATTTCATAAAAATGTCGACTCTTGAGTAAAATTAATTTACTTGAACTAAACTTGTCATTATTTCTTGAGGTTAGAGTCAATATTATAACATAATTTTGAGTCTGGATATCGATCGATGAATTATATTCAGCAAACTAGGAAAATACGAAACTCGTACCCAATTTGGAATTATCCGAACTTGAGTAATTATTTTCTTGATTCTTGAACTTGAAACTTGATTTACTTGATCGTTAATATTTTTCTAAAATTTATACAACTTACAAATTTTTAGAAATTTCTTCTATTTATGAATAACAGAAGTTTAACGAATTTTCATTTATGAATAACGAAAATTTTATTAGCTTGACTTGACTTGACTTGAACAATAGAGATGGTAACTTGATAAATTAAAGTTTTCGGATATACTTGAATGACTCTCTTGACTTACCATCTTAATTGCTTAACAGTTTTTCACGTAAGAACTCATGTTGCTGAGCCGTAAGAGGTTTTGTTAAAATATCAGCAACTTGATTATTTGTTGATATGTGAACAATTTTGAGTAAGTTATCACGAACATACTCTTTTACCTTGAGATATCGACGTTCGATATGTTTAAGTTTACCATGATTATAGAAGATGGATAATAAGTTACAGGTAGACTGATTATCTTCATACACGGTAACTTTAGTTTTAAACTGAGGAAAAGTTTCTTCAGTTAACCTACTACAATAGAGCATATGACTTGAAGCAACAGCAACAGCTACAAACTCGGCCTCAGTTGTTGACTCAGCAATTACATCTTGTTTTCTGCTGCCCCAAGCAATTGTATTACCAAACTGTTTAATACAATAGCCAGTAGTGGATTTTCTTGATTTGTCTGCTGCGAAGTCAGCATCAACATACGCAACAATATCTTCATCAGGACTTGAGTAGGTTAAACCTAAAGTCGGAGTGTGTTTTAAATAACGAACTACATGACTTACTAAAGTACGATGTAACTCCGTAGGTTTTTCTTGAAATCTAGCTAAGAAACTTACTGCAAAAGAAATATCTGGGCGAGTAGTATTAGCTAAATATAAGAGTGACCCAATAGCCGTCCTATACGAATTATGAGGAGGTAGGGGTGTTTCTTGAATTTTTGGAAAATTGGCGAAAGAGTTCATTGGAACTAAATGTTCACCACAATTTTCTAACTTGAATTCGTGAATTAGGGTTTTGATATAGTCCTCTTGATGTAAACGAAGATTACCAGTGTTATTGTCAATTTCAATTTGAAAACCAACATAACGATTTGGGGAACCTAAGTTCTTGACTTCAAAATTTTCTTGGATACTCTTGATAGCATCTTGAACAACTTGATTGCTAGAGCCCATAATTAAAATGTCATCAACATAAGCTAACATTATGACAAAATTATTACCACTTGATTTCATGAAAATGCAGCCTTGACGTAATAATGGTTCAAAACTCTTACTCTTGAGAATTCTTGAAAATTTTACATACCATGACCTAGGTGCAGTAGCTAACCCATACACAGCTTTATTTAACTTGAGTGCGTAAAGTTTGTTGTCGAGATCAATACCCTGAGGTATTGAGGTATATTTATCTCGATCAATCTCACTATTGAGAAAAGCAGTCTTGATATCTAGCTGTGTAATTCTTAACTTAAGTTTGCAAGCTAAAGAAAAGAACCAACGAATTGTGGTTGCAGTTGCAGTAGGCGAGTAGGTATCTTGAGTTGAGTATTTTTCTTGATCAACAGCACCAACTATTACAAGGCGAGCTTTGAAAGCTCCATCAGGTTTAATGGTAAAAATCCACTTCCACGGAAGTAGTTGATGACCCTTAGTATTTGATTTTGGGACAATACGCCAAACCTTGTAACAATTTAGAGACTTGATCTCTTGAGTTATTGCTTCCTTCCATTTAGGCCAGTCAGGTGATTTTAATGCCTCTTTATACGATTGTGGTGCATTAGGAGAAGAAACCTCTGTTTCATCTCTTTTATTATTCGCATCAGAGATACGAAGAATTTGCACAGAGCCATCAATCACTTGACTTTATTGAGAAAGATCCCAATTATAATCAATTTCAATTATCTCATCTTGGGAATTATCTTCACCAACTTGAACTTGAACAACAGGAGGAGCAATATCTTGATTGGGACTTGGACTTGAATCAGCTTGATTCTCTACCAAACTATCATTACAAGCAACGTTAGTAGATAGAGAATTATCTTGATTTTCAACTTGAGTTAAATTTTCATCAGGAAAATCTAATTCTTGATTACTAAATTCTTGAATAGTTTCTTGACGTTCATTAATAGCATCCCTAAATGTTTTACTTTCGTCGAATTTGACATTACAAGAAACGTTAGTCTTTTTAGTAGCAGGATTATATACAATATAACCTGTTTTAGTATACCCTACTAAATATTGTTTAGTACTAACTACATCAAATTTTCGACCAGTAGGTTGATTTTCTTGAAGTACATAAGCCAGACAGCCAAAAACGTGAATACTTGATAAATCAGGCTTATTACCGTAAAACATTTCATAGGGTGTCTTGAAATTTAGTGCTCTGTGTGGTGACCTATTATATAAGTATTCGGTAGCATCAGCAGCTAAGCCCCAAAACGAAGTAGGAAATCCACTCTCTTGAATTAATGAACGAATCTGACCTCAATAGTTCGATTAGCCCTCTCAGCAGTACCATTATGTTCACTAGTATAAGGACCAGAGGTTTCTTTCTCAATTCCTAATTCTTCGATTAACTGATCCATGGCCTGATTAACAAATTCAGAACCATTATCACAACGTAAAGTTTTACATTGACCTTCTTGAGGGAATTGAGCCTTAATTCTCTTGACATACATCTTGAAAAACCTAGTCACTTCATACTTTTTCTTGAGAGCAAAAATACTAATATAACGAGTATAATCGTCTAAAAATACTAGTAAATAAATATTTTTCTTGGCAAAGGTAGGGGGAGAGATTGGGCCAATCACATCAGCGTGAGTTAATTCACCTGGTCTTGAAGCTCGTTCACGATCTTTATCGAAACATTTACGAGTCATTTTTGTTTGGTTACAAACTTGACAATCTTGAAATGTGTCCGGACAGATTATGTCCAGGACACCAATAGCAACAGAACGAAGACGATATAAATTTGGAGAGGAAATATGTCCCATCCAACGATGCCAAATATTCCCTTCATTCACCAATTTTGTTCTTTGTTCGTCACTTATCATTTTCTTGACTTTTTGATTTTTCCTTTTACCAGTTTTCGTACGATAAACTGGTAAAGAATTCGAATTATTCTTAACATTACTTGAATTTTCTTGACTTGATACCCCCTTCGAATCCTGCCCAATTTTACCAGAATTTGCGGAATCGATATTACTTGATTTATTTTGTTGACTTTTACTTAACTCTATTTTATCAAACTCATTGATCCAGGAGTCATCAACATCAGAACCATCAGTAGCAACATTAGACCCATTACAATCAGACTTATTGTTACCAGACGATTTACTTGATTTGGGGGACTTGACTTGACTTTTATTACCCAGACCACTTTGATCAGCAATTTCTGACAAACTCGGATCATTAGTGTATTCAGATAATAAAATTGATTTACCTTTAAATATTCTTGATAAAGCCTTTTTGTAGTTCTTGATATTTTTGTTCATACTTGAAGGGACAAATTGATATCTATCTTGACTTGAGATTATCTTGATAAGGGGTTTATTCAACCCGACCTCTTCTTGCCTGTGAAATGTAACTTGATTAGACTCGAAGAGTAACTTGATATTATTGTCTTTAACAAAATGGTTAACACTAACAAGCCCATTTGCAAGACCGGGAACTACTAGGACTTCTCTTAGAATAAAGGTAAATATTCTTGACGACGATTCGTGATTTAAGGTAAATAATATTATACCCTCACCCGTAGCCTTTAATACACTATCTTTACCAGCTTGTCCCAAAGTTTTATCTTTCGGGAAAGCTCGATAATTTAAAACCTGGTGAATGTGAGCTACAGCATTATTTGTTGCCCCACTATCAATCACGAAAACATCGGTATCTTGATTACGTAAATCTTGATTTAAAGAATCTTGATTATTAATTACATTTAAATTAATTAAATGTAACTCACTTGAGATACTGTTCGGATCCGGTTGCAGCGCAGGACAGTTGCGAGCTTCATGTCCCGGTTTTTGACACCGGTAACAAACCTTTTTGTTACCGTTGAAGCATTTATCCGCGGTATGGCCATTCCAGCCGCAATCCTTACAGCGTACTTTCTTCTCTTGATTTTCTTTCTTGACGTCTTGATTTTGTTTTGCGGGGACCGTAGATGGTATCTTGATACTTGATTTATTGCTTGATTCGTCGATGGACTTATACATAATATTACTTGAGGAAGAACTTGATATGGGAGCAAGTGATTTACATGACTGAGGTGTAGAGGGAGTTGACGCTGCTTTCCGTGCATACTCTTGACGTTTCGGAGCACTCTCCGTGGGTTTAGCAGTCGTCGACTTCTTCCTCTCTACGTAATCCAAAAGGGATATATGTAGCATCTCCTCAGACAGGTCTTCACCTGCTTGTGCACATAAGGTGTCGATGACCGCCTCGAACGAAGGGTTTAATTTTTGAATAAGCTTGATTAACCAGAAGGAGGGTGGAAAAACTAGACCAAATTCCACCAAACTTCATCGAGCGGCATCGAATTTAGACAAAAACAAGATTAATTCGGTATTGTCTACATACTTGAGTTCATCAAGACGGTTCATGACAGCAATCATGTCGTTGTTAAGCAATTAAGATGGTAAGTCAAGAGAGTCATTCAAGTATATCCGAAAACTTTAATTTATCAAGTTACCATCTCTATTGTTCAAGTCAAGTCAAGTCAAGCTAATAAAATTTTCGTTATTCATAAATGAAAATTCGTTAAACTTCTGTTATTCATAAATAGAAGAAATTTCTAAAAATTTGTAAGTTGTATAAATTTTAGAAAAATATTAACGATCAAGTAAATCAAGTTTCAAGTTCAAGAATCAAGAAAATAATTACTCAAGTTCGGATAATTCCAAATTGGGTACGAGTTTCGTATTTTCCTAGTTTGCTGAATATAATTCATCGATCGATATCCAGACTCAAAATTATGTTATAATATTGACTCTAACCTCAAGAAATAATGACAAGTTTAGTTCAAGTAAATTAATTTTACTCAAGAGTCGACATTTTTATGAAATCAAGTCTTTCTTTTATTATCAAGACCAAGTTGATGTCAAGCAGTCTGATGAACTCATCTATTTAATGTGATGAAATACTAATATATCTGTTTATTGTTCCAGATGTATTCCATCAAGATGAATTCAATTTCTTGATCAAGAATAATATTAGTAATTGTATTTTTCCTTTCAGATACTTTTATAATTTTATGTTTGTTTTTGTTCCTGGTTAATCATGTGTTCTTTTATTTTCAGGAAGACTTATTATTTTTAAGTATCATTTTTATTTGAAAATACTAATATTATTTTGTTTGCAGGTGACTCGTTACCTAGTATTAATTTTATGATTCTCATTTTGTTTGTTAATTTTGACGTTTTTCCTTTTTCTCTGGTCAATTAATTTTGTAATTTTATTTGCTCAATTTTTTTGTTAAGTATTATGACCAAAATTTAAGAATTTAAGTTTGTTTTGTTTTTGGAGCGTCATACTCGTTTTTGTTTTGTTAAGATTAAGTAAACTCAAGTTCCTGTGATTCTCAAGCTGCTGTGATTCTTCAAGTCTGTGATAACTCAAGAACTTCAATTCTCAAGAAATTCCAATAAAAACGGCTCGACACTCGCCAGGAAGGGGGTGTTAGATGTCAGTAGTTGGTACTACTGCAATCAAGATCTCCCACAGTCAAGTTCTCGTCGTTTTTATCTGTGTCTTCTTCTTCTTTCTGTTTTCTGGTCAAGAGGTGACGCTCATTCAACCTTGTTGTATTCAATATGGCGAAGACTTTGATTATGCCTGTTTGTTCCTTTAATAAATTAAGTTGAATTACACAGTGTTTCTCAAGTTATTTATGAATATATTCAAGTTATTCAAGTAAATACATATTTAAACCAAACTCAGTTGTTCGTAATTGGTGTAGGTTTTAAATATAAAGAAAAGCAATAATAATTTTAAAAAAGATTATGATAACAAGTTTAATAAAACAAAAAAAGATATAACATATTTTAAATGTAATGGTAAGGGCCATTACACCAGTCAATGTCCATCTGATGATCCAAAGAAAGTTAGTAATGGTAAAAAAGAACAAAAAAAGGTAGATAAGGAAAAGATTCAGTTTGTGGCGATGGTACAGTCTGTTAACAGGAGGGTGTTCAGAAATGTAATTAGTAGTGACTCATCAGCAACAGTCACAGTACCTAATACTTCTGGTGATAGACAACCAGATCTAGAAATACAAAACAGACAAACTGACCATCGACAACCAAATTTAGCAAGTACCTCCAACAACAAAAAATCAGTAATTTCAATGCCAAAAAATATTCTGGAAGCAAAACAGAAACATGTTAGTAAAGAACAGATAAGTATGTAGGAACATATGTCCAAACCCGTGCTAAGTGCTACAAAAATATTGCAGGGTAATACGATGCACTTGTACACAAAACTTTCAAATATTGATTCTGAAAAAGAGGATCAAATACTATTTGAGAAACGAGCAGCTGAAGCGGGACTACAAGAAGAACTCGATGATAGATATGAAGAAGAAATTGTAAACATGAATAACTCACCTGTGCACAGTACATCATATCATGCTGTTGAATTAAATGATGATCTGCGTACATCAACTGGACCACTCTGGAAATGAGGAGATGTCTTAGAGCTCATTACATTGTTCAAAGATGTAAAAATTACAAGGTTTGGCAACAGATTGCTCCAAAGTTGGTCTCATACACAGCTAGACAGTGTGAGAATAAATTAAAGTACTTAAAAAAATGGTACATTACCAATATTGACAATAGCTCTGTTTGATAAGACTACACCAACTTACACCAACCTACACCAGGAGGGCAATTCCACAAATGTAGGAATGTTACATGACTTTGGGCCATGTTTGACTTGAATATTTGTAAAATATCCCTACCGGTGTTGTAGTTAAACAACACGGGAGTTCCATGCCCTGTATGTAAAGGGTATGCCATGACACTCTTCATATTTATTTGTGATTGTAATTTATGTATTATTTTATTTTTGTTATGTACCATATGTCTATTTTCATTTCATGTTTTTCAAGTGTTTCTCTTTTTATTTTTTGTTTTTATCATATTTCCGTTTTCATTTTTGTGTTGTGTTTCTTTCTGTTTTTTATATATATTTTTTTTAATATATTTGTTTTTGTGAACCTGATGTTATTAATTTTCTAAAAGAAATCATAATAATTTCATTCAACAGATACTAGTACAGGATAATGACAATAAATATTCGCGGTTACCGAGTAATGTTAATTTTATTACTAGTAATTTCAAATGAAATTTGTTCTGTATTCTTGCCAATGTTTGCCTTACAACCAACTGTATCCTCAAAATTTTGAACACAAAATAAGTTAGGTTAAAAACGAGATAAAATATAATTTTATAATTTGAAGAAGAAAATAACGGCTAAAGAGAAAATGAAATTTTTTACTTCTTTTTCCAAGACAGAAAAAAACAGAAATTGAAAAAACAACTGATAAAAACGAATATAAGTGTATATGTGCGTGTGTCGCAACACCTGAAAGCATGCTGAAGTTGGTCATTTGGTGTACCCCAACAAATTGAGTGAGTAGAATAATAGCGTACCTATAAAAAATTCACAAATTTCTGTGGAACATACAAGCCAATTTAAACCTTAACTTTTTGAACTGCAATATTCGTTCAATTCAATGTCATCATATAGTGACAATAGAATGATGAAAATTAATAAATATTTTAGGATTCAAACCGATGTTCAATAAACTATATACCCATAATATTGATACAACTTTTTTCAACAATAATTTTAAAAGTAAAATGACATTTATTACACATTTTGATTATACAATAATCATGTAAATACACCAATAATTATGGACATCATGTATGGCATCTTCATTATAAAACAAGATCATCTGACTATCAACATCGATATTATTACAAAAAATAAAATACGTATATTTAAAACAAGGAAATATCACATCAGTCACATTGTCAAAGATTAGCTTTGTTTGATAAGACTACACCAACTTACACCAACCTACACCAGGAGGGCAATTCCACAAATACAGGAATGTTATGCCACTTTGCGCCAAGTTTTACTTGAATATTTGTGGAATATCCCTACTGGTGTAGGTTGGTGTAAGTTAGAGTAATCCTATCAAACAGAGCTATTATCTAACTGTCTACCTTCATTCTTAAAGCTAACTGATCTCAAAATGTAAAATGCTTTACCCTCTTCATTTGTTGCACTACCTTGAGTTAATATCTGTTCTTGTTCTGGTGCTACAATCATACATTGCTGCAAATACACTGCACCTTCAGCCTCAAACTGAGGATGTAACATATCAGAAGATTTGGTTATACAAGTATTATGTAGAACAATCGCAGCTATAATAGAAGCTGGTATGAGATCTGTGCGAGACATATTGAGATTCTTAAAATGACAGAATCTACCAAAAAATAAAGCAAATGTACGGTCGCGTCTTAGCATGTTGATGATTGAAGTTTCACTGTCATTGAGTGAAATTACGTCCCTCTCGATATGCTGGTACACGAAAAGGTTTTGGTTAGCTTTATCATCTATAACATATTCATGTGGCCAAAAATAAGCTGAAGGATTATCAACAATGGCCTTATAAATTACTGATTGTCCAAATATTCTAGTACCTGACATCAAACTCGGATATCCAGCAAAACAATCAAAGAACTGACGACTATCATCACAAATTGCTTGAAATGTAATCCCATAGAAACATTTCCGATTAATGTAAACTTGTACATTATCTGATGGTGCCTTGATTTTTACATAGGTGCCATCAATAGCTCCGATAACGCCTTTGAAAACACACACATGTTTGAATTTTTGGAAAATGATTTTCCTCCTCTCCGAATTTGGCCACAAAATCATTGTTGAAGCCAAACAGTTGAGAGCATGTAAGACACTCAAGAAAGAGGTATGTAATGTTCCTTTTGATAAATCAAATTGACATGCAACAGATCTGTCATGAAAAAAATGGTAACTTCAGTTAGTATTAGGTATCAATTAAAAATTTAAAAATATTTGATTTCTAAATACTTTTTACATGAATCTATCTGGAGTTGCAAACAACCACAGTACTGCCAGTAACTGCTTCCTTGGACATGTACTTAGGTGATCAACTGACAATTTTCTGGTCAATTTTGATGAAAGTTTATTTAAAAGCCATTCGAATGCATTCACTGATAATTGAAAATGAGATTGAAATTCAGTGTCAGTAAATCTTGGTACAGTATACTCAACAAATGATCGTATTTGTGATATATGGGCAGCAGTTTGTTTTCTCTTTCTTCATCTCCTGGGACACTCCTCATTCGAGGAATCTTCATCATTTATATAAATGCACAAAATCTTATTAATTCATAAATAAAACACATATAATACCTACTAATCATAATGCATTTACCTGCTTCAGATGATGAAAGAAGGAAGTCTTCATAAAATTTCACAGTACTTCACACAATGGCAGTCATTATAATTTTTAAACGCTCATTCATCTCTTGATAATTTATAATAAAATTAACTGTCACTAATAACTAAACATTTAAAAATTTTCTAAAAATTTTTTAAATAAAATTTTCAATATATTTAATGGGTACAATATGAATTTGTGCGTAATATGTGTAAATAAACAAAATATCCCATGTGATAAGAAATCAATTTTTCCAAAATTTAAAATCGACAACCAATTTCATCAACCAGAATAACAATGTGAACCATCTCCGGACCAGAGTGACGGTTATCCACACCCACCGTAAACCGAGGTGAATTTTTGAACATGGTAAGTGCTTCGACCATATACTAGATGGACTGCGCCTACAGATAAAATGTTGAAGACAACCAAATGAAATGTACATTCCATTCGAAAGTCCTTCCCTTATCAAACTGTACTTTTCACAGAATTCATCTACAAATTCTTTTCAATTTGTCGCCGTTAAATTAATTAGGATTTAGTGACGAATGGAGGAGAATTCACCTACAAATTTTCTTTGATTGTCGCCTTTAAATTGATTAGGATTCAGCGACAAATCGAGGAGAATTCACTTACAAATATTAAAAAGGAATAAATGACGATATTTAATTTTAAAAACACTTTCATTTTGTAAAATAACAATGCAAATCCCTCCAAATTATTTAATCAATTGAGATATGATATTTGATAAATCCTGAAAAAAGGGAACTTTTGAATGAAATGTACGCCTTCATGGTTGATGTGAGGCGTACAGAACGAGGATCGAAAGAACTTGAGACTTGTGGTAATTTAGAGGTTTATTGCACGAATGAAAAATACATTATTAACAGAATACGAAATGGTGAAGCAACAGCAATGTACGATCGAAAGTAGTAGGGGAAAGCACTTCGTGGTGAGAGTGTACGTATGACATATATATATAGTGATCGTGATGATGATGATGAAGAATGAGTGAAGGTGGGATTTCCGTTACAACACCCCCCTGAAATTTTATCGAATGAGTTCTTCATCATGTTTGACGCTGAAAGTAAACGAATTATTATTGTTTATACAAGAAAAATATTAATTTCAAAATGATATATGCGTAATAAAAAATTTCAAAAATAAAAAATAAAAATATTGACATCGTATTATTTAAATATTATGGTAACTAAGTTTCAGAATAAAATTTTGTTTTGCTGTGCTTCGAGAATAATAAGGGTAAAATAAATAAATATATAAAAAATGGTAAAATACATGCAATAGTGGGTTAATATGTGATGTAGAATAATATATGGCATCGAAGAGAAAAAAAATAAAATAATTAAATGTATATAAAAAATAAAAATGGTAACATGCAAAAAAAATTTTCGTATACATTGATGACTAATACAAAATATATTCAGAAGTGTGCTCAAAAATATTCTCGAACATTTACGTTTATATAAGAAGAGAAGAAAAAAAGAGAAAAAAAATAATCACGATAAAATAAATTAACAAAGGTTTATGAGGCACACGATCGTTTATCAGAAACGTTACGTTTAATAGGTATTATCTATGGTACATGACATGAAAAAGATTATAGAATAATATTCATC
>WOFM01000704.1:0-13337 GCA_011428145.1 Ericerus pela
AGAAAAAGAGAAAAAAATATTCACAAAGGTATTTCCGATTATCGGTTCGATGAATTTGAAAGAACGTTACGTTTTGTATCTTATCTTAAAAGTATGACATGCAATGGATTGTAGAATAATATACGTTGCATCGCTTATTATCTTTCTTGTGTTACTATTGTATTTGAACTGGCATCTAACATGTTTTATGATAATGCAACTTCATCGATTTATCTTAATTGCGGTCATGTAATGGGTTTTAATCTTTATTGTGTTTATTGTTGGCTGATTTCCTTTCATCATTCGTGTGGGAATATTTCGTATTTTTCTCTCACGCTTGTTTGAAAATGTATAGTGTTTTAATTATTCGAATTGTAGGGTTTTTTCTTGCTCGATTTTAATGCTGTTTTCTTTGTTACATTTTTCGAGAATTCAAGTATCTATTTCTGGCAAGATTTTTCTAGTAAAAGGTTTTTGTTAAGTACTATTTTTGCAATAATTAAAGGTTAATTTTTCAGCAATTATTTTCATGTTACGACTTATATTTGGACTTGGGACGACTTGTACTTGGAAGAAAATATTCTCTATATTTTATATAATTTGAAACAAACGGATTTTTATGTATTACATGTATATGTTGGTATCATTCAATATTTTGACAATTACATTTTCAAATTTCGTGCGATCCAGAGATTCTGCCAGAACATCGGCCAATTGATTCTCCGAACTCACAGCCCTAAAATATATTACTTTGTCCTCTAATGCTTCCAACATCGAGTAACATTTAATCACCAGAGCCCTTGACTTCCCTGACTTCCCCCTGAACATATCTTTTGGGTGGAAATATTGTCTTCCATTATATCAACGATCAATTTTTCTCCAAAAATTTCATAATTCATATATTGTATGACTTTTATTGTGTCTAAGGTGTCAAAAACTGCAATTATTTCTGCTGCAGTACTTGATGAGGCGTGAATTGTTTGCTTGGAGCAATTCCACTCCACCAAGTCTCCATTAGCAAATAACATAAATCCAGTTATTGACTTACCTTTTCCAAGATTATTTATTCTATATTTGTTTCGTCAACCTGGGGTGCATATGAGGCATTGATATAGGACTGTATGCCATCCCCTTCTGATTTGTATATTAAATTATAATTTTTTGTTGTATTGACATATCTAAAAATTTGTTTTACGTAATTTTAAGAGTTTCATTAGAATTATTTTGGAAATGGGAGAAGAAGTTGACTGGAAATAATATGTCCGGCTTTGTGAGTCTTGCTAAACATAATAGCCCTCCTATCATTTACCTATACACAGTGTCATCTCTACCATTTTCAATTTTATCTATTTTTAATCCCGTTTCCATAGGGGTTTAGTATTTTTAATTCTGAAATCCCAAATTTCTTTAACATTTTATATATATGTTTTTATTGGGAAAATATTATCGTATTATTTTCAACATTTCTAACTATTTCTAGACCCACAAAAAATCTAGGATTATTTATAATAATGATTGTGAAATTCTTTTGCAATTCTTCATTTATTTTTGTAATGGATAATTGTGAATTTGATGCAATCAATATGTCATCCACGTATGTTAAAAAGTATATTTTTTCTTCATTATTATTAATTATATATAAACATCTGTCACTTTTAGCTCTAGTAAATCCCATATCCTTTACTTTCATATCCAATAAATCGTACCACGATTTACTGGATGTTTTCAACCAATAAATCAATTTTTTTAATTTGAGTACCTGGTTTGTGTTGATATTTATCCCTTCAGGTCTCCTTACAAAAATAGGTTTTATTATTGGTGAATTTAAATAGGCGGTTTTCACGTCGTATTGTACGAGTACCAATTTTTCCTTATTAACTATAGATAATAACCATCTTATGGTTCCAATTGATGCAACTGGGCCATGGGTTTCGGCAATACCATACTCTGTTTGATATTTAAAACCTCTCGCTACAAGTCTCGCTTTTGGTTTTGGATTTCCAAATTCATCAAATTTATTGTGAAAATCCAACGTGTATCTATGAGTTTCTGGCGATCATAATCTACTATTCCCATACCTCATGTCATCGAGAGAATTGAATTGTCATTAATAGCTAGCTTTGATCCAATCCTCCCTAAATTGGTTTGTAATCAATTTCAGAAAAAGTTTTCGGAATATTATCCTCTATATATGTTTTTGTTATATTTATATTAATATTCATTAGAACCACATTACAACACATAAATAGAAACTAATATTCCTATGTCACGAATTTTATCCACATATACAGCGGTACGAGGTTAGATCACCGCGGTTTGAAGAGCGAACGAGAATGCATACTAACAATAAACACAGTTGAGTTACAAAACACAAATATCACAGAACAAATAAGAACAAACAGTGTTCCACAACATGTGATGTGCGAGAATAATAGTCGACTTAATATAAGTTGCCTAGTATTCTCACACCCATTAGTATAGGCCCATCATTATATTTTTCCCAGCCCTATGCCCCAATTTTGGATCAATTATGTTTTTTGATTTTGATTTGGCTTTGGTAGCATTCTGTCTTCTCACTTCTATAGGTATATGTCTATATGTTAATGCACCGAAGACTTTAAGATTTTTTAAATTTGGTTTTATCCCATAAAATAATTCATATGGCGTTTTGAATCCTTCATTTGCTTTTGTTGGAGATCTATTAATCAAATAGGCTGAGGTCACCACAGCATAAGACCAGTACTTTATGTCAAAGTTGGCATCAATTAACATGGCTTGTACTCTCCTCATTAGAGTCTGATTCTGCCTTTCGGAAATACCATTCAATTCAGGTGAGTATGGCACTACATAGTCCATTGTTATACCAACCTCATTACAATAATTTACTATCCTAGCATCTGTATACTCCCTCGCATTATCACATCTTATTGTTCCTATGAGGTATTCTGGAAATTTATTTCTCATTGATACTATAATATTTTTGAATTCATTTGTTACCTGGCTTTTATTAGCAATAGGCATAACAAAAGTATATTTAGAAAAATGGTCTATGAATGTTAAAATATATTGTTGATTAGCCACTGAGGGCGTAAACAGACCCATAATATCTGAGGATGCTATCTCTAATTTCCTACTTGGCTTAGTCCTAATCCCAGTATGACCTAATCTCGAGTTATTGGCAATACAGCATATTTGGCAGTTTCTAAAATCTTCATCCCTAAAGTTTAAGTTTTCGGGAATGCCAACTGCTAAAGTTTTTAATTTTTGCAAATATCTGGCATTCAAATGTCCAAGTCTCCTATGTATTAGTAATTTTTTATTAATATTATTATTTATTTGTGTTTTATTATTATCATGTTTATTTTCATTGTTTTCTATTATTATTTCTTCATTTTCACTCCCCTGAGGTGATTCAATATTCGTATCATCATCTTGAATCTCTAATTCTACAGTGAATTCATCCCATTTGTCATCAATATTTTGAGTGACTGGGGCACATATTTTACTTTGCTCATCCCTATTAATATCTTCTATTTGTGATTTATTATTATTTTCAATACTATAATATATATAAAAAATTCCTTCCTCTTTCTTTACAGTCATAATTATTTCTGCATTTTCAATAAAATAAATATTGGCAATATCTTTCTGTTGATCAATATTGATTATTCCAGTATTTGTGATTTTGATTGCTGAAATGATATCTAGATTTAGATCTAGCACATAATGAACATCGTTCAGTTCTATCAATGACTGAGTTTTGTTGAGATTTTCGACTTGATCACCATCCTACCTGTATGAGTGGCATATAGAAATGTATTTTTACCTGCACATTGCAACTTGATTGGGGTCACAAATTTTTTAACATCAACTAATTTATTAAAATCAGACGTCAGATGTACCTCTGCAGCCCCATTCAAAATTGCTTTATTGTTCAATATTGTGTAATTGAGTTCATTATCATTATTATTTTTTTTATTAATTAATTCATTCAATAACCATTCATTATTATCGTGATTGAATTTTTTAATCATACAAGACATTTTTACTTGTTGTTCTATATTTTCTTTTTTATTAGTATTGGGTTGATTTATAGTTGTTTTTGGGGGATAATTTCCTTGATTATTATTCGTATTATCATTATTTATATTTGATTGTGTTTTACCATTACCACAATTTTGCGCTATGTGCCCAAATTGCCCACATTTATAACATTTTGTGTTATTTTGGTTATAATTCCTACCATTTCCTCGATAATTATTACCTCTATAATTCGGATTACCTCGATAATTATTCCCTCTATAATTTCCATTACCATTATTTCCATTATTATTAATATTACGATTCTAGTTTTGGTTTATTTCATTACCATTACCATTATTGTTTCCACCATTTATTACGATTTCCATTTCTGTATCCATTATGACCATTGCCATTACCTCTGTAATTATTCCTATTTCTATAATTATTACTTCTACCCCTATAATTACTTCTATTATTATTTCCATTATATCTAAAATTATTATTTTGTTGATTATTATTATTACTGTTTTGTTTTTTCAAAGTCTGATCCCCAAATTTTTGATCAGAATCTTCCCTCAATATTCTTTTAGAATTATCTATATTTTTCTCGTTTGGGGGTAAGTTTTCGAATTGCATTTTTGCTAGGGCCTGTTTGTAACATAAGGTTAGCTGCAAATTTTCCAACTCTTCCACTTCAGTAACCTCCTTACCACTATCTCGTACATCAGTGACAAGTTCATCCCATTTTTTTTAAGAAACCTCTCATATTGCCTCCTGGCTGGAATCTAAACTCCGTCCATTTGGCCTTTGCCATGTTTGCAGTAACTGATGTTTTAGAACCATAAATATTATCCAGTTTTTTCAACATTAAAATAGCAGTATTGCAGTCTCTTATTTGTTTTGTGATGTCATTTGAGACTCTTTCAAGTACAAATGCCTTTGCATTGTCTTGAATTTTACAATAATTCATCATTTCTTTATCGGGTCTAAAATTTAGATCGTCTATATGATTAATATATGATTCTAGAAATTCATGCTCCCCAAAAATATCATAATATTCGGCACCCCTTATGGCTGAGATAATCATTCTGCGCCAGTCTAAATAATATTTTCCCCTAAGAACTTTTCCTAAGGGTGCTTGTATCGGTTTTATTTCATTGGGGGATGCCATTTTTTCTTTGATTTTTCGAAAACCTAACACACTATTTTCTTTATTAATTATAGCTATATATTTTTTATTTTCCATTGTTCCTTTTTCAATTTCCTTTATTAAATTTTCTTCTTTTTCGTGTCTTTTTTTAATCCTTTTTCGCTATTCTCTTTTCTATTTAATTCAGTATTCTCCAGTTTTTATTATTTAATTAATTGAAGAATCTGTTCATAAATTTATCTTTCGATTTATCAGAACTATAAATTCTACTTGAAAAATAATTTACTGATGATTCTAAAATTTTTATATATTTTATACTGCTAATCTCTTCGATCCTTCCTGATATATCTATTACAAACGATTCTAATACTATTTTGCCTGTAAAGTATTTAACATATGGCAAATTACAAGTTTTGATTTTTATATCTATCGCTCTTTCACCTTCAAATTGTTTTATTAATTCTTTCAATTCTTCCTTCTCAATATTGTACTCACCAATTTTTCCTTCAAACAAATTTATTATAGGGGACATATATAATTATTAGGATTTTTGAATTCTTGCCTCAGTTCAAACACAATAATTTCTAACACACAAAAAAATAATTAACTTCAACAAATATTACCTTTACATAATCATTTTACCTTAATATTTCTGTTGTGTCGATAAATAATTTCTGTCTTCTCAGCTTCGCTGGCTACCGTTGTACTTCCCGCTTAAATTTTGACTAGAGTTGGCCAAAAAATGGGGTCTTCAATGTATGGATTATCGTTGAATCCTCGATGACGGGAGCAGGTTTCCTTTGGTCGTTCTCACGATCTCTTTGGCGGTCCTTTCTGGATTTGGCATTCGATGACTTCCAGGAATGGCCGTTATTAAGTGTGGAACTTCAGCTTCGATTTTCGATTTGATTTGAATTTTTTTAAAAATTAAAAATAAATTAAAATTCGAGTTTAAACTTCTCGAAAAAACACGGTAATTACTTTGTGTATTATTCAACAGAAAACATGAAAAATTTTTCGCACAACAGTAAATTAATTAAAAAAAAAAATTATTTCTGCATTTATTCAAGATTCTGCAAGTCTCTCCTCAAAGTTCTACCACAGCAATGGCTTCCATGATGTGAGGCGTACAGAAAAAGGATCAAAAGAACTTGAGACTTTTCAATTTAATGACATTTAATTGCAGACTGAAATATATTTTACAAAGGAAATACGAAATGGCGAAGCAACAGCATTATCAGTTCGAGAAAAGTAGGGGAAGCGGTTCGTGTGTGAGATGATCGTATGACATATATATATAGTTGTGATGATTATGATGATGATGATGAAGAAGGATATGAGGGGGGATTTCCATTACAACACATCCAACTATATATCTGATTGGAGGAAAATCTCGCAACGGGCATTTTTTTATAAACACTGGCGTACAAAACTACAAAATATCTCACTTTTACATCGATTTTTGATTCTGAGCATATGTATCTTCGAGGATTTATGTATATGATGGAGATGACACGGAACAATTTTAACATGGGTTGAGTGTCCAGACTGTAGATACCGCAGGTAACCGAAGTACCCCAGACTGAACACCCCAACTATTCGAAATCAAAAATCGGTGTAAAAGTGTGAGAAGTTGAGGAAGAAATCAACGGATCGAGATGACTAAAAACCTATGAAACGAACCTAAACTAAAAACGACATCGAACAGAGACTAGACACACACTTTACGAACACATAAATAAAGACACAAGATTCACTAATTACGAACTTTTATTTCCACATTAATAGAAGTGGAGTTGTTAAGAACATGAGTGACAAAAAGCGACTAGAGGCGTATGATTACAACATATCACAGTCAGGTACAAAACACTAAAAATCACAGATCACAAAAATATATAAACAGTGTTGCCACCACAAAAGATACGTGAGAATAATAGTCACGAGTATAATTTAATTTGCTATAATTCTCACACGCCTCCTCAAATTAAATTTATACGATTACGGTAAAATGGTAAAAACGAATGATTAAACTAATGAAGTCATTAAGAACACAAATGACAAAAGGTCAACAAAAATACAAAAAGTTACAACAATAAATATCACATGAAATGGTAAACATATACAATAAGTTACAACAACTTTAACATTTTACAGAATACATCAAATTTAGGCCTCGGGCAGCCCTTCGTAAAAACATCAGCCAACTGTCGCGAAGTTGACACGTATGAATACTTAAAGTCTAAATTTACGTGATTGCACACAAAACGGTACTTTACGTCCACATGTTTTGATCTGCGTGTGTTCCATTTTCCAGAGTGCAAGATAGCCAGACAACTCTGATTGTCTTCGTAAATTACAGCTCTGTCATTAATTTGAATGCAAAAGTCACTCATTAAATATTTCAACCAAATTGATTCAGTGGTAGCATCGCATATGGCGATCAACTCACTTTCAGTGCTAGACAGAGCTACTGTTGGTTGTTTCTTACTAGACCAGGACACCAGCGACCCATAAACAAAGACACAGTAACCCGAGATTGACCGTCTTGTGTTAACACAGTTACCCCAATCGGCATCCGAATATGTTTCGACTATATTGCCATTATTATTGTGTTCATATGAATATATAAGTTTTTTATCTTTAGTAGTCACTAAATATTTCAGAACTCTCAATAAATACTTGAAATGTTCATCTGTGGCATAACTGGAGAACTGGCTGAAGTATGATATTGCAAAGCAAATATCAGGCCGTGATCCTAGCATTAGTACATCAAACATCCCACGAGCTGTTGATAGTTATTATTCAGCACACTATCACACGCATTGAGGTCCCTATCCAATTGGAGTTTGGGGTCAATAGGTGTGTAGGTAGGTGCACATTTATCAACACCGAATCGCCTAGCAACAGACTCGATGAGATTCTTCTGCTCGATCTCCAGTATGCCCTCTTCGCGACTGTAATTAATGTTTAAACCTAAATACTTATTAACTTTTCCAAGATCCTTACATTTGAATCTCTTATTAATTTTATTTTGAAAAATATAATTTGTTCTTTATTATTTGAACTAATGAGAACGTCATCAACGTAAGTGAGTAGATAAACTATCGTTCCATCATGTTTATTTTTGAAAACATACAGACAGTCATCAGCCATGCTTTGTACAAAGCCAAGTGACAACAGGAACTCATTAAATAACTTATTCCACACTTTTGGCGACTGTTTAAGACCATATATAGACCTATTTAGTTTTAGTACATTATTGTGTTTATCAACCTGTGTTTCAATACCTTCAGGTATCTCGAGGTACACATCCTCAGAAAGAATACCGTTCAGGAACGCACTACAAATATCTATTTGTTCTATATAAAATTTTAATTTACTACTGACAGCCAAGAGGGTCCTCACAGTCGAAAGTTTCGCCACTGGCGCATATACTTCATTAAAATTGAAGCCTTTCTTCTGCTGACAGCCTCTGGCAACTAACCTAGCTTTATATAAAACATTATTTTCATTATCATATTTTTTATTAAATATCCAACGACACGTGATGGTAGGGGCGTCCTTTGGACGTTTGGTCACCTTCCAAGTCTGATTGGAGTTCAGGGCACTTATTTCAGATGAAATGGCCTCCTTCCACATCAGACTATCAGGTGCTGCACTCGCTTCCTCAAACGTCAAAGGAATGCCATCCTCAGCCAGGTATATATTTCCTGCTGCTTGATCACGTGTAGTCGCCTCCTGTGAAAGACAATCTAAATTTAAATCACCATCAACTTCAATATTTTCCAAGTTGGATTCAGTGACTTCTTTAAATAATCATCATTTTTAGTGTATTTATTATATTCAGGATTACTTATTGCACCTTCAAAGAACTCAACATCACGTGACAGACGTATCTCCTTAGTGCTTAAGTCCAACAACCTGTACCCACATGGAGAATAACCAACCATTACTAATTTTTCACTTTTACTCTTAAATTTGTCAGAGTCATGTTTGAACGATAACATATACGCATCGCATCCAAACGTTTTTAATTTATTATAATTATATTTCTCACCAAACCATCTCTCAAATGGAATAAAATCTTTATTTGTGGGGCATCTGTTTATGATATAGGTGGAGCACAATATGGCTTCCGACCAAAATATCTTTCCAAGACCACTCTCAAACAACAGTGTCCTTGCCCTCTCGCACAGTGTCCTGTTCATTCTCTCAGCTTTTCCATTCTGCTGAGGACAACCACCAACAGTAGGTTCAACCACAATTCCCTTCTCAGTACAATATGACTGGAAGGTGGTATTCAAGTACTCTGTGCCGCGATCACAACGGAGTCTCTTTACGTTATAGCCAAACTTATTCGAGACCATCTCGTGATATTCTTTAAATTTTGTAAAAGCTTCTGTCTTGTTCGCCAGCAAGTAAACACAACAAAAATTGGAATAATCGTCGATAAAGGTCATGAAATACTTAGCTCCTTTATATGCAGGAGGGTTAATAGGTCCACAGAGGTCAGTATGAACCAACTCCAATGGCTTATTTGTTTTTCTTTCATGCCTTTGGAATGGTTTTCGACTCTGTTTCCCCATAACACAGGGCTCACACAGCAATCTGCGATTGGAGTCAACATTGGGTATCAAACCCCTACTTGACAACAATCTAACATCGTTCACATTTAAATGAGCAAGTCGTTTATGCCACACGAACAGTGGGCTCAATTCATCTCCCAACGTCAGATTACACGATTGACTTGACATTTTTACAAAGTCAATTGTGTACAAATCCGAGTCTACGCTAACACCAGTGGTAACTACTTTTCCACTGCAGCGTTGGATGATCTCAACAGACTCTTCCTTAAACAAAGTGTCAAATCCCGACCTGCTCATACGTTTAACCGAAAGCAGATTCTGCGGCAGCTCCCGAGCATACCTTACATTTTTCAACTCGATTACAATTCCATTTAAAAGTTTTAATTTTACAGTACCCACCGACGTAACAGACAGAGAGACACCCTTTTTCGCAACACAGATACTATGCGGTCTGATCAAGTCTATATAATCACTGAACAAATTTATATCATTAATAATGTGAATTGTGCATCCACTGTCAACTATAAATGTGGTTCGAGGCATTAAGTTTAAATTTTCTTTTGCATTGCAAGAGTCATTAATTTTTTTATTATCGTCATTATTCAACGTGAAGCTGTAACCCACTTCAGAGCAAACGTCATTAGCATTAAAATTTTCATTGCACATCTGTGCCGAGCTCCTATTACTGTTATTATTATTTGAACTTTGGTCATTAACTCGAGTTTCACTATTATTATTACTATTATTATTGTTACGATTTTTGGCATAACAATTTCGGGCTATGTGCCCTATTTTGTTACAATAGTGACATTTTACATTAGAATGTCCACCGTCAGTATTATTATTACGACCACGTCCATTAAAATTATTACTATTATTATTATTATTTGAGCTCGAATTTTGATTATTATTATTAAAATTATTATTTCCTCCTCGACTAAAACCACGACTATTATTATTATTTCGAGATCGACCACGATTAAAACGATTTCCATTACTACTATTACTAAAATTTCGTCCAACATTATTGCAATTACCAAAATAAATGTTCTCCTCACCAGTGGCATCCACTGATGAAGGTTTTAGAGATGTAGTGTTCAGAGTGTTACCTCGAACTGTCGATTTGCTATCAGAAGATAGCTCACGCTGGAAGTTATTCAATTTCATGAAAACACCATCCCAGGTGACGACTTCTGCATCTTCAATCACAACCTTAATTGGACGAAATTCCGCAGGTAATGACCTCAGCAATACCAAAATAAATTGTTTCGTGGTCGTTAAATCTCCTAATTCAGTCAAACGTCTACAACGAGAACGAAAATCCAACAAATATTTATGCAAATCAATACCAGACACATACCGTTTTGCGTACAAATCACCTCGTAAATCCATCAGCGTCTGGTCATTGCCGTTGTCGATGAGGTTCGTTAGGACATGAAACATCTCCTTCGCCGTCGTGTACGTCTGGATCATCTCAAGGTACTCGTCAGTCACGTTGTTAGCTATCAGGAACATCGCCTTCGCGTTCTCCTTGGACCAAGCATCTCCCCTGTTACGAACAGTCGGCAAAGAATCGATTATAATATTAGTTAACGACTCCTTTGCCAACAACAGTTCCATCCGGAACTTCCATGTGCGGCCATTCTGCCCATTGAACGGCTCGATCATGTTCTTCTTTCGCGCTTCCATCTCGTTGACAGGTACGAACGATCAGTTACACCGCAAACACAGCAATTTTCAGCAACTTTCAGACACGTCGACCAACAATTCAACACGAACGAGATTACAGGAACATCGAACAGAGAACATATCAAACAATCGAAAAACAATTAGCAGGCATGATACTACTTGGGTGTGGCGAGCAGGATCCGACAGCACAACATTGACGAACTATGACAATGGCAACCACGTTGACATCCAGGTTTCTGGGCCCATAACCTGTGAGAAGTTGAGGAAGAAATCAACGGATCGAGACGACTAAAAACCTATGAAACGAACCTAAACTAAAAACGACATCGAACAGAGACTAGACACACACTTTACGAACACATAAATAAAGACACAAGATTCACTAATTACGAACTTTTATTTCCACATTAATAGAAGTGGAGTTGTTAACAACATGAGTGACAAAAAGCGACTAGAGGCGTATGATTACAACATATCACAGTCAGGTACAAAACACTAAAAATCACAGATCACAAAAATATATAAACAGTGTTGCCACCACAAAAGATACGTGAGAATAATAGTCACGAGTATAATTTAATTTGCTATAATTCTCACAAAAAGTGAGGTAGTTTTTACTCCAGTGTTTATTGATGTGAGGTATGCAGAACGAGGATCGGAAGAACTTGAGACTTTTGACTTTTAAGAGGTTTATTTCGCAACTAAAATATATTTCACAAACGAAAAAGTAAATGGTGAAGCAACAGCGATATGCGATCGAAAGTAGAAGGGGAAACACTTCGTGACTAGACTGTACATATGACATATATATATATAATGTTGTGATGATGATGATGAAGAATGAGATGAGGTGGGATTTCGTATCAACACCCCCCTGAAATTTTACCGAATAATTTCTTCATCGTGTTTCCTGAAATCGAATTAATAATTATTATTCAAAAAAAATATTAAATACGAGAAAAATATTAAATACACAAAAAAAATACAAGTACAAAAAATATATGCATAATAAAAATTTCAAAAAAAATATTAATATTGTTTGTTTATTATTTCTGGTAACTTGGGTTCCTAAAAAATTTATTGCGCTGTGCTTCTAAATAAAATAAGTTAAAATAAATTAATACAAAATAAATAAATATATAGAATATGGTAACATGCATGCAATAATGAACACTATCGTGTACGTAAATATTATATGGTATATGTATGTGAAATAAAAAAAAATTAAAAAATGGTAACATGCATAATTATTAAAGTATATCGACTAACATTTATATTTCCGCTCGTATAATTCAAGTCGACAAAAAAAAATTCAAAAATGAAAAAATATTCACGAACATATATACGAATGAATAATAAAAAAAATAAAAGAAGGTGATAGAATAAATATGATGAAAGGTTTTTCCTATTTACGAGTTCAATGAATTCGAGCGTACGTTGCGTATTTTATCTTAAAAGTTGTTGTAACGGAAATCCCACCTTCACTCATTCTTCATCATCATCACCACGATCACTATATATATATGTCATACGTACACTCTCACCACTAAGTGTTTTCCCCTACTACTTTCGATCGTACATTGCTGTTGCTTCGCCATTTCGCATTCTGTTAATAATGTATTTTTCATTCGTGCAATAAACCTCAATATTACCACAAGTCTCAAGTTCTTTCGATCCTCGTTCTGTACGCCTCACATCATGGTAGCCATCGCTGCGGTAGAACTATGAGGAGAGACTTAGAAAATTAAACAAATGAAATAATTTTTTTTGAATTCATTTACTGTTGCGCGAAAATCTTTTCATGTTTTCTGTTGAATTATACAAAATAGTTACCGGTTTGTTTTCGAGAAGTTTAACTCGAAACATAATATATTTTTAATTTTTGAAAAATTCAAAATTAAATAAAAATT
>WOFM01000707.1:0-138646 GCA_011428145.1 Ericerus pela
ATTTGAATAAAGCCAATTCAGTCGCTTCGAGCACGCCTAATATCGTCGATTCTGTGAAGAGAAATGGCGTAGCTCCGCTTTTGAGTTTGATGGGGAATTCAAACTTCGGTCGTCGTGGTATGGTATCGGGTTTTAAAAGTTCTTCGTGTTGGAATCTGTCCTCCAGCGTTAAAGCAAAAAATTATAAACCATCGTTAGTCATTGATCCGTCTTGTCGGCCTTGTTCCAAAAATGTTGGTGACGCCAAGGAAATCGGAAACCATCAGAGTAGCCCGGGATTCCGAAAGCAGGGAAGAATATACGAAAAAAGTCAAGAATTACTCGAAACTTATCGGACTTGTATAACTATTACGGATGACCGTAACTTCGAATTTATTTGCCGCGTGTGTGATAAAAAACAAACTGGAACCAATTGTTTCGTTCAGCATTGTGAGTCAAAAAACCATAAAAAGATGGCTGTACGTTTTGAGACTAATACTCCTTCGAAATGTTGAATTCCGTTCAAATTGTTTCTTTGAATTAGTTATTTTTTAATTTTTGAGGAATGTTACTTTTTTTGTGTTGTTCCGAATCTGAATCATTAAGTTTTCATACTCTTGTTGTTTATTTTTATACTATTGAAAATTCAGAGATTTATTTTGTTTATTAAATTTCAATTTTCAAGTAGTTTTTGCTTATTTGGTGAGAATGCTTTTATCGAGTTGTAAATAATATTTATTGAGACAAAATAATGCAATAATTGTCGGAAATGGTGGGAAGAGTAATCGATGTATTTTTGAATAATTTTAAAATTTTCTTTCGTGTTTATAAAAAATTGCTAATTTACAAATTTGATAATTTAATCGGTGAAAGTGACCAAGAATACCCTTGCCTACGAACGAAATCGAGATTATTTAAAATTAACAAATTAATTACCGAAAGTCAACCACCTTGTGAATATGAGTTCGAAATCTGAAGTTTTAAATAATGACATTATCCTCACCCCTCGCTAGTTTATTCATAACCATTAACCCACCATGTAAAGTTGAAAAAAGTAGGTCATAATCAAACTTCATCGCTGCCCGTGACATATGTACTTCACTTTGTTAATACGTACATTAAGTCTCATATTTAGTTTTTAACTCTGTACTATGAGCAGATTATTGTAGAAACTTATAGACCTACTGTTTCAAAAGTTACATTTTTTGTTTCGTGAACAAAAAACTTGAATCTTCAATGTGTTCTGGCTCCGTTAATTTTGAGAATAAACAAAACAACTACAAACAAACTTCTTTACATACGGACAGTCATCAAAATTTATTTTCGAAATTTTAATAGCCAGTGTGGTTGTAAATTTTAAAAATTTGGAATTCTAATAGTTAAATTTGTGAAATCTAGTCTGCTAGGGGAGGAAATAGTCGGGTTCATAATGTCTGACATGAAACAATTTCAAACCACTGAAGTATGAAAAGTTGCATAAGCATGAAATGAAGGAATTACCAAGAAATCCGCCTTTCTGACTACTTTAATTTTTGAGATGCGTCATACATAATTATTGTGGAATATCTTGTTGTGAAGAGGATTCTCAATAAGTAGGTAACCAACAGCTACTTGCATGTTCTGCCCTTTGTACTTAAACGTATGGTAAGTCAAAGTTTGGGCAAAAATTGGTTATTTTGTGGCCAGTTTCGAAAGCTTATCTGTAACTTGGAGCAATATCGAACAGTTTTTCACACTCTTTTACATGTAACTCCCCTCTAGATTGTAAGTTGTCTGAACCTCCTACTATTAGTTTCTCTCCCAAAATTCTGCCCTTTGTACTTAAACGTATAGTAAGTCAAAGTTTGGGCAAAAATTGGTTATTTTGTGGCCAGTTTTGAAAGCTTATCTATAACTTGGAGCAATATCGAACAGTTTTTCACACTCTTTTTCATGTAACTCCCTTCCAGATTGTAAGTTGTCTGAACCTCCTACTATTAGTTTCTCCCCCCAAAAAATTCTGAGTATCCTCATATAAGTATTATAAGAGAGTCCGATATTACCCCAGGCTTGGGGCAATACTGGAAACCATAAATATTTCCTTGAAAAATAGAAAAAAAAGGGTAATTCTTTACAAACAGTCTTTATTTACATTTGAAAATATATAGTGGTTCGATGGGCAGATAAAAGCTCTAGTTTGTCTATTATCATGTAAAATTCAACAGTATCAATGTCTTCGATATTGGGGATTACAAATTTGGGGGTGTTAATAGATTTACGACGCATAAATGACATTTGAATTTGTGAATCATGGAAAGAAACAACCTTGCCAGCATATAATTTTGATCTTATTATCATGGATAGTCTCATATCTTACTGAATAATATGCTCCTATCTCAATCTGCCATGGCGAAATATCCCCTATACAAATAGAATGAAATACCTATTAGTTTACCTAAATCAGTGTCTATTACAATTAAGTTAGATAAGATATACCTACCAATTCATCAGGATACTCTTGACTATTACTAGTATCAGCAATACCATCCATCACTTCTGTATTTACATCTTCACCCATAGAAGCTGCATCATCTTCCAAACCACTCTCGTTATTACTCTCAAGATTTGGGTCATCCTCCAAACTACTTTCCTCATTACTCTGGATCAGAATTTCTGCTTTCAGAACTAGCATGTTTGGCAAAATCAGACAAACCAACAGGGCACCCAGCAGGTGTAGCAATTTTTTTCTTCTGGCCAACTTTAACCTTTTCTCCATGACTACAAATTGAAAGTAACTATTTGATCTAGATATTTGTACCTACAAATTATTAAACAAGTCCCATTTATTTAAAAGAGGAAAGGTAGGTACTAGGTACAAAAGATATTAGAAAAAAGCAGAAGCAGATAGGTAGGTAAGTAAGGTAGGAAAGTAGGTACTTGAATAGGTTACTAACTAACCAAGTTGCATGTAATAATTTGATAATAGGTTCCAAATATCTTCTTCCAATCTCTATCTCATCCTACTTATCAGGGACGCAATTCAAAACAGAATTGGGATTGAATGGAAAGTTTCCCCTTTTTGGGAGATCAGACAATATTTTCTTTGAGGTTAATAGTTCTGAGAATGCTATCATTCAAAAGTTTAGGAAAAAAACATTTTGGAATGATTCCTTTATTCTTTTTTTTCCATTCTGATGTGACAGTTGACCAACTACTCTTTAGAGCTTTGAAAACACTTACATCCAGAAGCTGGCAAAGATGAGTTGAATTCAGTGGTAAAAATATAAAATTTTCACCGGCATCCATACCTTTTTTTATTATAGTAAAAGAAATATGAGAGCATAGATTATCTCCTATCAAAATCATAGGTTCATCTAAGCTGGAAATATGGAATTACAATTATTGTCACTACCTAGTCATGGAATATTTCAGATGTGAACCAACCTGATTTTGTTTGATTGTACCTTGCCCCTAAAGGTTTATTTTCCATCCATGTATCATACACATTTTCTGCTTTATAGCATACATACAGTGGCAGAACATTACCAGCAGCAGAAATTGCGAACATGACTGATGTTGTACTCTTAGAAAAATCCTGAATATTCTCAGATCGAGCTCCTCTACAAACAACACACTGTTTAAAATAAAATAAAAATATGTATCAAGGTTCCTAAATAATAGGGGGTTTTGAATGAACTTGAAAATATGACTTGTTAAGGGCACCTTTTTGGGATACCAGTACTTGCTAAAAACTCACTTTTTTCTTTTGAGGATCATCCACAAAATCACTTTCATTGTAATTAACCATATTCTGAGGAGGTACATCTTTCACAGACGACTTCAGTTCTTTAAAATAATCAGTAATACAGTTACAAAACACTTCTACTCTGCTCCTCTTAATGTTTTCTGCAAACTTTTGAGATAAAGATGAATGATGATTTAAAAAACTACAAGCCCAATCATCACCTGGTCTATTATAATTTTTTTTAAACATTTTTACTTTTCTAGGAATGGAATCCAAATAATCACCAACCATCTCACATATCTGGCACAGTGTAAAAGGGCATCCCCATTTTGCTGTAAGATCAAGAATATCAACCAACGCTTTCTCCTCTGTGTCATAAAACATATTTTGGTCTCATCTTATTCATAAAAACTGGTAGTTCAGTACTGGTATCATCATTGTTTTCTAAAACAAATAGTAGAAAAATAATAATTTGAAAATTAGGTCGTACCTCACAACATGGAAAAGCATCAATCCTGAGTTGTAAGCTCTGTTTGATAGGATTACACTAACTTACGCCAACCTACACCAGTAGGGATATTCCACAAATATTCAAGTAAAACTTGGCATAAAGTTATATATCATTCCTACATTTATGGTATCACCCTCCCAGTGTTGGTTGGTGTAAATTGGAGTAGTTCTATCAAACAGAGCTGTAGATTGCAAATATTAAAGTCACTCAAATTCTTCTGTACACGACATAAGATAAATAATTAAGTACCTACCTATCTCAATTTTTGGAGAAAAAAAGTAGGTAGGTACTTAAAACTTGGATATAATTTTCAAAATTCTCAAAATTTTCTCACCTTTTGTAGTACAAGCTTGCATCATATTATCAAAAATTGTTGATTTTGGTATGTTAAAAGTTTTAACAGCTTTATTGACCGACATTTCTTTTCTTTTTTTTTTTACTTTACTCAAACATTCAGAAAACTCTTTAGAGGAATATTTTTGCCTAATTTTCCCTGTAGGGTTTGGTTTTTGCATTCGCACCATTGAAAATATTATGAAAAAACAATACCAACGAAATGATAACGCAGCGTTGCAAATTAGTTGCACTACACAGTTTTCACAAAAAAATTTGTAAGTAATTGACTAATAACCATAAATTGTTTATTTTTGTTTTATTTTGATAAGAATAAACAGAATTTGAAAATAAATATAACAGTCACCGAATCAACCAACTTTCTATCATAATCCAACTTTTTTTACCATTTATTTTTTCTAATTTTTTAGCTTCCTAAATAATCCTGCATAGAATGAAGAAATATATAGACATGCACATTAAATCAAGTATCAATCGATGGCTCATACTTTCCTCGTCATTTATTTTTTTAATGAAGTTTGTAACATTTCTGCAAGGGGTGCTAGAGTCAAATTATCAACGCGAGAACATAGTGTCCGATATTACCCCAGCTATCCAATATTGCCACAAATTACCATAAGGAATTTGGCATAGACACATATGTGTATATATATGTGATTGCATCATCTATTTATGTTGTTTCACATTAGTAATTGATAAGAAATGATGCAAGATGTTTGCTATCATTCTGTGAAATTGCTGAGATCTTTATCTATCGATTAGTCACAAGCAAATGTATTATACCTGTATGTACATACAAACGTACAAGTGTGTACTATTTTGTTTAACGTCTGCATAGACAAATAACAAGCTAGCCTTTTGGTAGCAACAGTCATCAGGGATACAAACCCCTAAACCTCATACAAGTCAATGATCCCTACAATTATATTAAGAGGAATTGTTTCTTATCATTTGTCTGATCCAGTACTATAATTTATCTCAGTAAAAAATTATATTCTGCTGATTGACATATTTTCTGTCATCATGGGTTGAAAATATAATATTTCATATTCTTAACACAATATTGCCTTCAATTTGGGAATATGTAATTTTTTGTTCCTAGATTGTTTTCCAGCTCTGTCGAGTTCTATCCATATCAGCCAGAGTTCCAGCCAGGAATGAGGGAAAAGCATTTTTTTTTGGTAGGGGGAAGAAAAATGAAAATTGTCAACTGATTGAGGTAAATACAACAGGCAAACTTTGGTTTTGCAGTTGGGGCACAAGTAGGGAGCAAATTAGAAATTATATAAACTGATTTTATTGAAACAATTATTGAAACATGAAACTTTTATAGCTCTTTCAATATGAAAAAGAGGTTACAAGCTGACAACATTTTTTAGTCATCTTATTGACTATCTATTGCTAAAGATGAGTAGTTCATTCCCACAGTTTTGAAATTACTCTTAATAAATAAATTCTATGCAAATTTTTATGCCATACATACCCAAAATAAAAAAGACTTATCTACATTTCAGGAGAGCCAAAAGACTTTACCCTTATTGTAGAACTTCAATTCTAATCGGATCTGTTTTGAATAAAAAGTAAGGTTCTCGATTAACATTTAAACTCATTTTTGTATACAGTTGAGTCAAAAATATTACTGCAAAAACAATGAGGCAATTTTGCTTAACAAAAAAATGTCACCATATCAAATGAGGTGATTTTCCACCTTTTTTTTTTTAAATAAGTTTTTGCTCAATAAAATGTAGGAAAATAACTAAATGAAATTATTGGAAAAACCATTATACGATAAAATATTGCATTTTTATTAGAAATAAGGCCTTTTTAGGTTCATATTTAGGTGTAGAATTGCCTTCTTTTTCATTTGATACCAAATAGTCAATTTTTATAAGAATGTCAAGTGAGTCTTTTTTCATTAACATGGCAGAATTTGTTACTATGTTTTTTTTCTTAAACTAATATTCAGTTTTGTCAGACATTTCATGGATAATCTTGCAAAATGAAATAATGAAGGAAAAGAGAAAAAAATGAGAGTGTGTTGGGACACAGTTTTGAAGTGAAACTTCCAAGAGTGATAATTGGATAAAATGATACGTGTTTTTTTTTAACCTAAGAGAGTGTGGGTTGTGCTTGTATGATTATATTTTTAATTTTTTAAATAAGGGTTTGCCCCAACCCCCTTTTTTCCTTTTTTTTAATGGGGGGCTTCGCCTTTTACACCCCCCTTTTTATTTATTTTCTCAAAACACGTCACCTACCTACTGTACAAAATAATATATCCTTTTTTGGAGATAACAGAAAATTTAAATCACCCCAAATGTGAAAGTTTTAGTATGGAGGCACCTTTTATGTTTTTTAATTTTTCGTTATCTTTTGCCCCCAACCCCGTTTTTTTATTTTCTTTTTCTTTTCTTTTTTTAATTTTATTTATTTTTTAATTGGGGGCTTTGCCCCAAACCATTTTTTATTATTATTTTTGTCAAAACATGTCCTCTACCTACAATACAAAATAATATACGATTTTCTGGAGACGGAAAATTTAAATTGCCCCAAATGTGAAGCAGTTTTAGTATGGAGGCACCTTTTATGTTTCCTGATATTTTTGCGCCGCACAAAATGTGTTGCCACAAACTCGAAGCGCACCAAAGAAATCCAGACTCCTGGAGGCACCCTAAGTAATTATACAGCTTTCCTCTCATGTTGTTGCTGTGCGTGTGTGTGCGTAGGTTTTTATGTATGTATGTATGTATGTGTGTGCGCATTTCCCTTTTATATATGAAACAATTTTGTTTCACGTCGATGGAGTTTACGTCCCTGTAGAAGTTTTACTTGAAAAATGGTATGTCACTCCATTTCCCATTCACAATTTTTGATAGACACCACAGATTTTTATTACAAGAAGCAATTTTCCTAATTAAAATCAAATCAGGTGAAATGACTGTCAGATCCATAGAGGGACATGTTTTATTGATATTGGCTCTACAAGATTTCACCGAAGGTATTTGTTTTCCAACAAAATTTACCATAATTTTAAAAGGATTATGTTTTATAGAAAATGAAAAAGATATATGTAGATATATGTATTTGTGGCGATGGATGATGGAGATGAAGGAGTATGCTTGTGTATTCATCAATCACTTAGTGGGCCAGTGGATGTATAATCCGCAAAAAACCTTTTTGCACTCATGGCTTTACATCATCTGAACTACCAATTTGAATAGGTACAGGTTCACACATTGCTGTCTACATTAATTGAATCCGCAGCTCCTGTTGTTTGTGGTAGTAAGGTGCGCATGCACATCTGTACCCACAGTATTAATTGACGTAAATGCGATTAAGAAGGCTTATACATTTTTTTACAATCTGAAAAGGATCGCCTTTTGGATTTTAATTACGAATACCTAGGCCAAACGAAATGACAACTAGGGGCCTTAAGTCACATCCAGTGCTTAGATCCTATTAATAACTTACGAAAATTAAAAAATTTATTAAAATATTTTCACATCGAAAAAAATAAATAAATAAAGAGAAACAAAACATATAGGAATATAAAACAGTCTTCTGTAAATTAACGGATTTTACAATGCAACCTCGTCGTTCCTTTTGTGAAATTTATAAATTGACTCAATTTTAATAATATTTCTGTGAATCAGAACAACCAACGCAGTTGTTAGTACGAGACCAACTACAAGGTAAAAGCTACAAAATAAAAGTTCGGTCGTCTCGTTTGAAATGGTAAAAACATTACGAAAAGCATCACATGATCCGATTGTGGTTAATGTTAAAAAACAAAAATAAGCTCCATCGGCGAACGATTTGTTTTTCCACGTTGAGTATATGAGGGCACCAAAAAAAATGTACATGACGAGTAAAAACAGTGCGAATGTGATTGGATAACAAATATTTCGTGGAGCTGGTATCGTCTGCAGGGCAGTATTTTCGCTGTCTCTTCGTGCTATCAAGTTTGGATCGCTGAAAATATTCGGAAAAGTTTCGTGAATAATTCAATTAAAGGCTGCAGTCCAAGCATGACTAATCTCTTTCTCGGAAATTTTGTAAGATATACCTATAGAAAATTTACAAGTTTTTCACCAGCAGAGGATTACTCGTGAAGGTGATTGGATACTTGTCCACTTTAACTGAAAGGCTGCAGCAAAGTTACCTAATCGCGCGAGTTGAATCAAATCTCTCAAAAATGGGCGAGTTTAAGAGATACATTCTCCAAAATTTAATGATTTACTCGTGTTCGATAATTGGTTTCAGGATTTCATCTTGGGGAGGGAATTGAATAAAATTTTATAATATTCAAAAATTTTTATAGGAGTGGTTAACAATTTTTGATGTGCAAACATCTTAGCGTTTGGCCTATATTGGGGGATGGGAATTACAATCATCAGATTAGTGTAACACTTACAATTGTAATTCTCATTTATTTGTGTTGTATGGTGTGTAAGTGTGTGGTTGAGCACACACAAACAACCACACCATTAAATTTACACATAAATCCTTCATGAGTATAGCCCAGCGGAACTCAAACTTTTTTTTGCATAGGTATTTTAAAAACATAAAATTGTAAAAAACAATAAATGATTGTGTTTTAAATTGACATTTTTTTAGCCACTATTGGGATTAGGGCTTATAACCAAAATGTTTTTAGGGTTATTGGTTATTGGGAACCAATAAAAATCTATATTGGTAATTTGTTACTGGTTATTCTTCTGGTTAATCAAAACAACTTTTCTGGTTATAGGTTGAAATAAAATTTGTGGTAAAATTGATGAAAAAAATTTTTTCCAGGTCAAATTATTGATAATTGATAATTTTCTAGGAAATGATAAATAATTTTTGAAAAAAATGGTCAATAACATTGATATTTCTGAAAAACTAATAAAAACCGATTCTTTCTAGTTATTGTTCTGATTAATGGTTTCAGCATTTTGCAGGAATTGGTTATTAGTTATTGATTATGTGAAATTTTTTTGTTTTGGTTATCAGTTCTCAAATTGAAGTCAACTTGTCGTAAGTTTTTAGTGGTTATTTTTCGTGTTATGGTTGTGGTTACAAGCCCTGGTGAGGATCATTTATATCCCAAATCTCACTTAAAACTGGCCTTGAATTGAGCTGTGAAAATATTTGAGATGTTGATACTTGGTAAAAAGTATTTATGTTTGGTAGCCTATGAGTAATATTGATCCTACCAATACTGAAGTATAAAAATATTGACACCTACTGGAGTATCAATATTCTTCTATACTTCTACTTTATCATTATTGATTTAACTGAAATAAAGAAGAAGGATAAGGAAAAACCAAATTTATGAAATAAAAACTATAAGGAAATATGAATTTTATTTAACTGAACATCCAACCACTGGCTAATTTATATTTCTGTAAATTGCAAAATACCTAGCTAGTAAAAAATATATACCTAACTAAATAAATTCGTTGCCATTGATTTCAATAAGAGATTCCATATTTTCGAAATAAGGTACCTATCAATATCAGAAATATCGAGTGATACAAAATATCGGCGATATCTTACTCGATATTTTTCAGTTGATATATTGAAAACTGAAGCAGTTGAGAGGATGCAAACTTTTTCAAATGCCTCAAATTGAGCTTCTATTGGCAAAAATGAAGGAGCTGTAAAAAACTGAAAATTTGATTCTTAGAATTTATAAAAAATTCTAAAATTCTAGGTCTCCATATGTTGAAGATTCTTTTAAGTTCTAAAGTTTATCTAGGATTAAGTATAGGTCCTTCTCTTACAAAATTTGTCAAGCTTTGGCAAGATCAAACTTATACTTAATTGAATTTTACCTCACAACAAAGATGATGGGAAGTCAATCATGCTAGAGCCCTGTAGATACAAGTATGGCAATACGCCATTTTGTATCCACAGTTTAATTCACATAACCCTTTCAAAATTTCAGTTTTATCCTTAGAACCAATGGTACAGTTTTAACAAAATTCTAATAGAACCTTTACCAAACATATGTTAGCGTTTCACCAAAATTTCAGCTTTCTACAAGCAATGGTTCTCCTACAATCGCATTTGATAACTTTGATTATATAGTTTGATCTCATAAAATTGTGTATAAGAGTCTTATTTCTTTGGCCTTCAACCTGTTGGGCGAAGTAGATTTCAGGTGAAACAATGAAAAAGATCTATAAAAATAATACAAAATCTAAAATTATAAAATTTCTCTAATGTAATATAAATATCAATGAATTCACTTTTAAGCTGTTGGATATAAAATGGCGGTTTGCCGGGCTCGTATCTGTAGGGCTTTAGTCATGCGTAGCCTATAGCAGTCTACGTGGTCCTTCAATGAAAAACTGTAAGTTACCTATTATTAATTTAATGATTATATTTTACCTAATTTTAAAGCTTATATCTTGTTTACACCAGTCGCAATTTATGTCAAAATTGTCGCATTGTTCGCAAAGAGAACAATCTTGGTGTAATTTTATTGTACCGTATCTCGTTAAATTCTCTGATATTTGTGAGGATGAGTTCGAAGAATTTAAGACCACATGTCGAATATTTGAAGAGCAGTTTTCATTTTTGGTTTTGTTGACACTGACTATTGTGTCACGTTTTATGATTGTCGGTCCATCGTAAATTGCTTTTTCAATCGGACTGGATTTGTCGACGTTACCTGAAAAAAAAAAAGAAAAAAAAAGATGAATGGTTTTTATTGCTTAAAGATGATACTTTTAAGTTCTACATTTATTTAATTCAATATAATAGCATTGGTAATTGTGGGGACCATGTCCTCCCTTCTTTCGGGGCTCGGCCCCAGTCGACAGACCGCGGACTTGGTCCATCACCAAGTCCGCATAATAAAGTCTACGGACGTTAAACAAATTAAGCGCTCGCAGCACTTAGGCTAAACAGACGAAATTCGTTCTCTGTTTAGCCGACGTGTTACGAGCGTAGCCTAGCACGAACGTGCATACAAATACGCACGTGCCACAGTCTAGGCTAAACACGAAACGCGCGCCTATTTCTCGATACTCGCGGATGACGTACGTGTTTAGCCTAGCTTATACACCGGCGATGTCTTTTGCTAGTCGCCGGTTCAGGATAGTATAAAAGGTTGGCTGCCTTACCAAATTGGTAATATCCGAACACGCAAGTCCGCATCCATTTGCCTGTGGGTTTTAGAGGTGAACCCACAGCCTGGTGACCTCGACGTGATCTCTTACATTGGGAATTTTTTTAGAAAGCAGGCGTGAAAACGCTAGCTGGCAGAATACTGCTGGCCTGCTAGTGCGAGCAATCGCGCTTGTCTAGCAAAAATCTTCGCTGGACTCTTCACTTGGAGACTGACTGTGGGAAATTGACCCCCCTTTCCAAAATAAACGTTGTCCACTTGGAAGGGTAATGGAACACGCCTAAAAATAAGGAAACGTCTCACCAATCGTGGTAACCCACGATTCGTACATCTAGGATCCTCTAGCGAGTTGAATCTATTCACAATGGTAGATGAAAATGTTGCTGAAACTGCTGATCAGCCAGCTCAAAATATAGCTAGGCAAGCAGCTGTTCGAACCATCGCTTCCAAAGAAGCTGAAAATCAAGAAAAACTAATTCAAGATCTCATTAAAGCTAGTGTAGAAGAAGCCTTGGACAAACAACAGAAATTGTTTGGCAACCTCCAAAATAAGAAAAGGAGAGTTGAACTTCCTACGTTCTTACCCAAAGACGTAGAAACATGGCTCATGCAACTGACAGGCTGCTTCAGGGTTGAGCAAGTTCCCCGTGAAGAACGCTACCAGCAACTTTGTGGTAGTATGCCAGCCGAAATAATTCGGGCCTGCCCAGACATAATGGGCTGTCTGGAAGATGAGGAAGACCCGTACGAATGGTTCATTCAGAAAATAAGAAGAACCTTTGGTACCACTCAACGCCAGGAAATAAAGCAATTATTGAGCGGGATGTCAATTGGAGACGACAAACCAACCGTTTTTATGACGAAACTGGTTAAAAAAGGTGATAACCATGTCTCTCCAATGGTAATTGCAGATAGATTCTGTGAGCAGCTACCAGCTTCAGTGGTACAATCGCTGGGTGCTCTAAATCTGACAAATGCAAGGACCGATGACGACCTTCTAGCACTAGCCAAAGCTGCAGAAACTGCAATGGAATATACAGGGAAACCTGCCATCCAAGCAACAGCAGCTCCAGCAGACGAACTGAGTAAGCTCCGAGCCGAAATAGCTGAGTTAAAAATGGAAACTCGCAAGGCTAGAGACTATACATCTGCTAGGAGTAACTTCAACAACAGATCCAAGAGCCGGGGATGTAACCCCAATAGAAATAAAAGCTATAATAACAGGCAGTCACGCTCTCGAGGACGGAGAGATGATAAAAATAGGAGTCCAACACCTCCGAGGAGATCCAAATCTCCCAAGAAACTAGATCCAAACTGGTCAGCAGTTCTTTGCTTCTACCACAATAGATATTGAGAAAAAGCGAAGGCTTGCAACACCCGCTGTAAACGATGGGCAGAGAGAATGGTCCAAGACGCGCAGGAGAAGAAAACTCTCCTCGCAGAGATCGAAAAGAGAGAACAGACTAGTAAGTCAAACTAGACTGAGGGGTCATATCGGTGGCTACCGATCCCTCGCCCAAATTCTCTCGCCGCCTGTTCATCACGGACAGGACAAAAAGGAGAAAATTCCTCATAGATTCTGGTGCTGATCTCAGCATTTTACCAGCTAAAAATAAACATAAGAAATTTTCTCCGAAATCCAAACTAAATGCAGTTGACGAACATACATTCGCTGCATATGGCAAAAAACGTTGCAAAATAGACATTGGTCTCCATAGGGACATGTCTTGGGATTTCACAATAGCTGATATATCACAACCAATACTTGGAGCAGATTTTCTTGCTCACTACAAGTTGGTAGTCGATTTAAAAAATAAACGTTTAATCGACTTAACCACTGGCAAATATGTGGAAGGTATAACAAAAAATTACAAATTACTAGATACTTCCATTGGAAGTTGTGCAACTGTAGACAAAAATTTCCTAAAAATACTGAATGAATATCCAGGTATTTTATTACCATCAATAAGGAAACATCCGACATACAAACATGATACAGTGCACGTAATAGAAACAAGGGGTTAGCCTTGCTCAGCAAGGGCACGTAGATTGCCACCCGACAAACTTGCTGAAGCCAAGAAGCAATTTTCTAAAATGATAGAAGAAGGTATTTGTCGACCTTCTAACAGCTCATGGTCTACACCAATACATATGACCAAAAAGGCTAATGGAACATGGAGAATCGTCGGGGACTATAGAGCCCTGAATGCTAAAACCATTCCAGACAAATACCCCGTACCCAATATAATGGATTTCAATAACAATATGAAAGGTAAAACAATGTTTACTAAAATAGACATTAATTGGGGCTTCCACCACATACCAATGGCCGAAAAAGATATCTGCAAGACAGCACTCATCACTCCATTTGGCTTATTCGAATACTTGCGAATGCCATTTGGACTTAGAAATGCTGCTCAAACTTTCCAACGTTTTATAAATCAGCTATTGAGGGACTTACCATTCGCATATGCTTATCTAGACGACATATGCATACGCTCAGAAGGTGGAATTGATGAACACGAGAAAAACGTAAGAGCCGTATTACAGCGTATACACACTGCCAGCCTTACGGTCAATTTACCTAAAAGCGAATTTGCTAGAAACAGTATTGACTTTCTCGGGTACCAAATAACACCCGAAGGTATAGCCCCCCTGAAAACAAAGGTGGAGCCAATATTGAAATTTCCTAAACCCAAGAACGTTGCAGAACTTCGAAGGTTCCTAGGAATGATCAATTTTTACAGACGTTGCATAAAAAACGCTGCTTCAGAACAAGGCAAACTGTTCGCCCTTATTAAAACCAATAAAAAGCGCGACAAAACGCCCATTGAATGGACTGAAGAGGCAGAACTAGCATTTGAAAATACAAAAAACATGCTAGCCAACGCAACGTTACTGGCTCACCCGGATGACAGTCTTCCACTCTGTATCTCAACAGACGCATCCGATTTTGCAATAGGTGCAACCTTATACCAAATAAAGGATAACACCAATCAACCACTTGCTTTTTTCTCGAGGAAACTTTCCAAAACTGAGAAAAATTATAGTACTTACGACCGGGAGTTATTGGCAATAAATACAGCAATAAAGCATTTTAGACACCATGTAGAGGGTAGATGTTTCGCCGTGTATACGGACCATAAACCCATAACACATGCCTTTGAGCAAAGAAGTGAACATGCCTCACCTCGCCAAATAAGACAGCTTGAATTCATCAGCCAATTCATGACTGACATAAGGTACATCAAAGGAGAGCTGAATGAACCAGCTGACACCTTAAGTCGAATTGAAGCTATCACAACTCCATCTCAGTTACCATATGCTGAAATAGCAAAAGACCAACTGGAAGACGAAGAATTGCAAAAATTGCTATCTTCCAACACCACAGGTCTCAAACTAAAACTGAGAAAACTCCCTGACACAAAATTACTACTAATATGTGATGTGTCAACTGGTAAAGAACGTCCATTTATTCCATTAAAATACAGAAAAATGGCATTTGACAGCGTGCATAACCTATCACACACTGGACCTCGTAGTACTACAAAACTCATGACCTCGAGATTCGTATTGCCCAAAATAAACTCAGATTGTAACTGGGCCCGTGCCTGTCTGAATTGTCAGACAGCCAAAATTGGCAGACATACGAAATCTGCATTCAAAAGGTTCAGACCAACCAATCGGTTTAAACACCTTCACATAGATTTAGTGGGTCCATTACCCCCATCACAAGGACATAAATACCTCCTTACGATGATTGACCGTGCAACTAGATGTCCAGAAGCAATTCCATTAATTGAGATGTCAGCACAAACAGTAGCTACTCAATTATATACAACCTGGATTGCTAGATTTGGAGTACCCCAAAGCATTACAACCGACCAAGGTAGGCAATTTGAAAGCCAATTATTTAGTGAACTAACAAAAACCTTGGGTGCTAAACATTGGGCTACTACAACCTACCACCCCCAATCAAATGGGAAGGTAGAAAGGTGGCATAGAGCTCTTAAAGCTTCTATAATGGCTGCTGACACAAAAAGATGGGTAGAGATCTTACCTACCATCTTGTTAGGCCTAAGATCAGCCTTATAAACCGACACTGGCCACTCCGCTGCTCAACTAGCATTAGGCGAAGAACTACGCTTGCCAGGGGATTTCTTTATCGAATCAAAAGAAATAAACCCCGAAACCTTAGTGCAAAACATAAAAGATGATGCAAATCAATTCCTTAAGCAAGCACCTACTCACGGTAAACAAAAACCTTATGTCTCAAGACACTTAGCTACAACATCGCATGTGTTCTTACAAGAGGAAGGAATGAAACGAGCTTTATAAAAACCCTATTCTGGACCATACAAAGTAATTGATCGAACAGAAAAAACGTTCACAATACTTGTATCAGGACAGGAAAAGAAGGTGTCGATAGATCGGGTCAAACCAGCATTCCTAATTAGTGAAAATGCAGAATTGGACAAAATGATAAATGAAAATAAAAATAAAAATTCACAAAATTCAGAGAATAAAGACGAAAAAACAAATATAAAATCTGACTCACAAACAAATAAAACACGAAAAACATATAGTGAAGTGGTAAAATCAAACACCAAAAATAAGAAAAAAGTCAGATTTAATGAGGAAATAGTCACTCACACATATAATCCTAAAAGCCCAATCAAGCCTAAACAAAGAGGCAGGCCAAAAGGAACATATAAAAAATGCAATCAGAAACCAACAAGAACATCACCTCGATTTTGCAGAGAGTAAAAATATATAGATATAATAAAAATCCAATACATAGAAATCTCATATATAGATATAATAAAAACCTCATACTCTTATCGCACGTGCTTTTTCTAACACACTAGCACGTCGACCTCAAAATCGAAGGTTAGATAAAAACACATAAAACACACTATAAACTGACGTCACAAACAGCTGATTGCAAAAGGAAAATCGAACCAAATCGTCGCAACAACTGACAAACACATTTCACTCGCCTGTCGACTGTTGCTCAAAGCACCACTCTTTTAGTTCAATTAGAACTGTTCGCTTTGATTCCACTTTCGAATTTCCTTGTATATTTTTATCTTGTTTTTTCATCATGTCCTCAACTACCACCATGGAAGTTGACCAACTTCTCGATTACGAGGAGGAGATGTTGCTTTCCGACGCAACTCAACCTCCTCCACCTGCCAAAAATTCTCAATCCTCAGAGAACGTTGCTAATATTGAGTCAATTCTCAATGAGATGACGCAACAAACCCCGAAAATTATTCCGTTCCCTGCGGACCAATCGGCGGCTTGTTCCTCTGTGGCTAACACCACAGAGCCACCTGACGCTAGGAAGGCGAGCATTTTCCTCACCTCCAAAAATCAGGCTCTTTCGATAATTCCGAAACCAGAGCCGAAATTTTCAAATTTCAAATTTTCTAACTCTGTCGTCCGTAACAACTTTCAGAACACTGGCATTTCCAAATCGCCACTTCTCCAAGGTTACACTCCTTTCCGTAAAAATACTCAGGCAGACAAACATGGACACCATCCTCGTAGAAATAGAAAACGTGGTATCCAATCCAGAGCTAATTATCAGCAACGCCGTAGACTATCCTACTACGACGGGACTATTGCGGGACATACCCTCGGCGTGGCCCTCCGAGACTTAATCTTCGGAGGAAATGCCAACCCTCGCAACAATGCGAGGCCACCCACTGGACACAAATGAGTCGTCCACAGGTTCCCCCAGACTTCGGAACATAAGTCGTTCCACCAACAGTGAAACTGGGGGGGAGTAGCTGTGGGGACCATGTCCTCCCTTCTTTCGGGGCTCGGCCCCAGTCGACAGACCGCGGACTTGGTCCATCATCAAGTCCGCATAATAAAGTCTACGGACATTAAACAAATTAAGCGCTCCTACCACTTAGGCTAAACAGACGAAATTCGTTCTCTGTTTAGCCGACATGTTACGAGCGTAGCCTAGCGCGAACGTGCATACAAATACGCACGTGCCGCGGTCTAGGCTAAACACGAAACGCGCGCCTATCTCTCGATACTCGCGGATGACGTACGTGTTTAGCCTAGCTTATACACCGGCGATGTCTTTCGCTAGTCGCCGGTTCAGGATAGTATAAAAGGTTGGCTGCCTTACCAAATTGGTAATATCCGAACACGCAAGTCCGCATCCATTCGCCTGTGGGTTTTAGAGGTGAACCCACAGTAATTTAATAAAGCTAGTTGTTGAGAAGGAAAAGGGGGAGTCAAAGCTGCTGCTAGAATTTAAACGTTCACGACCTAATTAAATTCAAAACGTATACTGATACAGTGCCAGCATGTTATTACCCAGTTTGCTTGCAAACAGGATATTAAAACTGATTTCACTAAAGGGTTAGGAGAGGGGATGATGAAAATTATCAGTTTTATGAGAAAATAAAATGATTGGTACCATTTTTTCAATATGACCTATTCCTTCATTTCGTGATGTATCAGGTAGAATTTGACCTAAGATGTTGAAAGTTTAAATAAGCCTAAAATTGGTGAATTTTGGAACGTTTAATTGAATAAAAAACTACTTTTGGGGGTAAATTACGTAGGTATCAACTCTCTTTATGTACAAAAATTGTGTCAATGTTTCAAAAATTCGGCTAATCAGAATTAATCAGCGTTTTCACTATAGAAACATGGGTGGAAAATTTGTCACATTAATGAGAACTCCCACTGCAACATAAGTATAATTTTACAAAAAAAAAGTGTGATGTTACACAAATGTTTTAGATATGATTTAGTGGAAGGTATTTTGTTATGCCTTTTCTGTCTTGTTGCGACATAAATTTGGAGTTTTTCATCAATGCTTCACGAAAGCTTCAATAGTATTTCAGTGGACGTCTTTTTACTTTATCTTTTAATCTCATTCCAACATTAATTATTACAATGTTTCGTCGATATTTCACAAAAAAAAAGTGAATGTGTGACGTTACACGCGGTTCATGTAAAACTTCTATTTATTTTCGTTCAGTGAATCAATTGGAGTTGAACGGGCCAAGCTCTCGCAATCACGGTGATGCGTTTCATGACCTTTTTTAGTTTACTACCGTATGTAAGAAAGTTTCACTTAAAAAATTCAAAAATGTTTCAGTGAAAGGTTTTTTTGCTGAAATATTCTTGTTTTATTGCAACATAAATTTTCAATGTTTCATCGATGTTTCACAAAAGTTACAAAAATGTTTCAGTGGAAGGTTTTTTCCTTAAGTGTTACAATTTTTTTGTTTTATTGCAACACAAATTGACAATGTTTAACCCATGTTTCATAAAAGTTTCAAATATGTTTCAATGAGAGGTTTTTTGCTGTCATTTTCTTGTCTTACAGCAACATAAATTTTCTGTTTATGTTTCAGAGATGTTTCACGACTGTTTCGGTAGAGGCAGTGAATGTACTGGTGAAATACGCAGAGTATGGTGAAAATCTTGCATCGAGGAGCCTGCGCTTCACTTAGAATGCTGGTTCACTTGAAAAAATGTTGATTATAAAGAAAGGTAGGTTATACATATAATATACTTTGGCAGATTATACAAACAATGGGTATCTGCGATTCACATATAGGTGCATTATTTATTATTCTTTTTTTTTTTTCTTGGAGGCATTTGAGAATTAGTCAAAGTTCTAGTAAATCATTGTCGAAACATAATCGAAAATGTTTCATATCTCACTGATTAAATCATATTTCATAATGTTGTGAGAATGTTTCGAAAATGGTGCAATGTTACAGTGGAAGGAATTGTCTAGTATACGCCATTTTAAAAAAACATTGTCCAAATGAAATATTATGCCGTCATTTTAGAATAAATGTTATGACGTATTACGAATATGCCAATAAATTTTTGTGATTGCAACATTTGTGCATCCATGCCAATCGGGTAAATTGTGATTTAGTGAATTTCCATTCCATCGTTTCCTTCTTGAAAGGAATACTTACAGGATGCATTAGTACTTACATTGCGAGAAACTTTTATGCAACTGCCCAAATTGTAATAAATCAGACAGCATAAAGCCCACATTACAAATACAGAGAAGCATGAGTGGTATTCCAAATGTGGCGTATATTATTGTTGCTATTTTGCCGAATGATGTATTTGGAGTGAGACTGTTGTAACCTGAAATCAGTTTCCAAAAAGTATTCGATAATGTATTATAATAATTTTAAAGTAAGCCTAATATTATATATATGCAACGCTTCAAGTTTACACTTACCTATAGTCGTCAAAATGGTTACTGAATAAAATAACGAATCGGAGAACGTCCACTTACGAACCAGTAATTTATGGTTTAAATTTATTTCCTTGAGAACACTAGCCTCGAATTTTCTCAAAGGATCGAGAGCTTCTATCGTCCAGTTTTGTTTGTACAATACATGAGCTGATTCTGAAAAAAAAAAAAAAAAACAAAAAAAACTGGTGTTATGTATTTCCAGTGAATTTATATAAAGATAGGGTGAAGGTTAGGTATAATTAGTTTTTTGATGGTTGAAAACTATATTATTCAAGTATTTTTTCACCCTTTTATACATCATACCTACAGCTTGCAGTGTTATCGAATACTCTGGTGCTTGACTTAGTTGGGGAGAGGGGATTATTTTTCAAGACGTGGCAAGATATGAAAATATTTTCGAAATGATTACTTGAAATGAAATATTCTCTAAATAAGCGTTGATACATAATTTTTATAATGTGTAAGACATTTGGCTTTTGCATATGCCACTTTTAGTCAAGACTTGGCTGAGCCTAATACTTATGATTTATCGTTGGTATTTGTTCAATATTAAAATCCCCTTCACATCATATATTCTCAGAGATCCGTGGCAGACAGTCTAGTCTATATGTTTGTGTGTGGTAAATAGGACTATACGTTCATCTATTAATGCTATCGTATATTTAGCAAGTACTTGTCATATTCTTTGCCTAACACAAAATTGCATCATTCAAAAAAATGGTAATGCAATGAATTTAAATACCTAATTGTACTGTTTGTGCAATTTGAATCGTGTCTGGTATGAAACTAATGAATATAACCTCTAACTCTCTATGGGTGTGGTGTGAGACTCTTTAATTTCGCTGTTTTGCATTCTTGGATAGCCGAATTGACTTCTACATACAGGGTATTGGCCGAGTGGATATTAAAAATCCTGAAGGTGGTACAGTAGGCTAAGTACAAACGTGTTAGAGCAATTGATATCCAGTTGAAGCTTTGTTTTTGAATTAGAAGTAAAAATCTGGGTCCTTCAAATGTCCCTATTCACATGATAAAATTCGAATACCTATACAACTGCTTTAACACGTATCTTCTTATAGCCTATTATACCACCACCAGGAGTTTTAACGTTCACTCCCTCAACATCATGTAGAATTTATAAAAACAGATTAGATTTGTGGAGAAGCTGCCATTAGTAATCTGGACGTTTGGAGAAAGAATAATATTTATGAATTTTTGAGAGAATATAGTGCTTGATGAATATTTTGCAACAATTCTAAATGGCCTACTTACCCATAAGGAAATATGTTCAAAGAACTATCGTCTATATGAGTTAAGAAGTCAGTTACACGTGATTATACCTCTTTTTTTTTCTTTTTTTTTTTTTTCATGTGCATACTTCGTGTACAACTTTTTATTGATTTCTTGCCCCATAATGTGCTAAAAATTTAGCATGCGATTTATGAATTTGGCCCTCCTCAAAAAAGGAGATGTTTCTGTCTCATTGGCAGGATATAGTACTATCTATCTCTGGCAATAAATTCTTAGTTCGAGAAAGAAGTCCGGAAAATCTTTTTCCCCAGTTTTTCTCAAGGGGAAGGAGAAATGGGCTACTTTCAATGTAAAATTGACCATTTTCATGCATTTTATTCGCAAGAACTATGAGAGATACTCAGCTGAACTTCTGGCCACACTTTCAGCTAACATTTACTTAGGCTTTAACCCGCGGGTTTTGTATTTAAATTATTTGGGCCCAACTTCTGATAATTTTACTAAATGTACCTTTTTTTTTTAATGTTTTGCAGCAGGCAAAGTTGTCTTTCCTACCTTAGAAAAATTATTTTAAAAAATTCTCAAAATCCATCCAGTCAATCCTGAGAAAAAGGTACCTACATAAAAATAAGAAATTTAAATTTATAGACCTACGTATAATTAGAGCGCATAGACATGTGCATACTATATACCTAGGCAGCCAATTTCAAATAGAATGCTTCCATGTGCATTGCCTGTGGGCGCCTGATGATATTAGCATTTTTTATGAAAAGTACACGCAGTTATACGGACTTCAATTAATTTTTCGAGATTTATTCCGTATAAAATTGTATAGATAGAAAATTTAAAGGGGAATATTTTCAATATCCTTAAAATTTTACATACAACGGATGGTTTTGCAAATAAATCCCAGAAAAAAATTTTTGTCCAAATATCTGCGCGTATTTCTAGTAACAATATTCCAATAGTGTCAGGCGTAAGTAGGTAACCATTTTTGACCCATTTTTAATATACACGTTATAATATACATATAGGAAGTTGAACATCTAGGCTGTATAGTCCACATGTCCATGTTAGTGCGTGTATATCTATATCTATATAATGTAACCAGACCTTATGCTTCCAAGCTGTAATAATTCACGCAGACCTACATAAATGTATCGGAATTATCGATTAACCAGTGCATTGATATGATAGGAGAAAAAAAAAAGATTAGGAGTTATAATTAACTCAATGAAAGATGATCTGTATATGCCTTAAAACAACATTGCCAAATATTTACATTTTCACATAATTATTGTAATCGTATAATTGGTATTTACGCATATTCCAATTAGTAATAATGCGTAAATAATGCATGTAAAATTGTATAGTGGTTGTGAGCTGCACTTCATTTTGCGATAATTCTCGTTAAATGGACTATAGATTCAAACATGCGCAGAGTCAAATACATCTGAAGAACTAGTCATGTGATAGTATTATAGATTGATTTCGAGTTGTATTCAAATAAACGCACAGCCAAATATAACTCTGTAGAACTGGTCATGTGACAGCGTTACTGGCCAAGGCGTGCTACTTTGTATGTTTGCAGTGGCATGGTCCAAATCTACTTTGTCCTCCATCATTGTTGCTCTCAAAGTGGCATACCGTGGACCAGCCCCCTGCATTTGCCCATAAGATCCCACTGCCTATGTAATGAGTGAACCTACTATCTGAGTGGATCTAGTATCTGAACTTATTGCAATGAAAAAAATGTCTAATCTAAAAATAATAATTTCGGAAAACATTTTAAAAAAAATGGTGAATCTAACAAATCATTCTATGAAAAAAAATGAAAATAATTCTTCAAAACTTTGACCTGGGTGGGATTTGAACCTAGCACTATTTGAGTGGTAAGCCGGATAGTTACCAAAACCTCGCGACAGCTGAACAAATAGAGGGAATCAAAAATGCAATATGACTACACCATTCGACGTATTAATTTGCCCAAAACTATTTGCCAGAAATATTTCCACCACATGAAAGTGTATATTTAGAGGCTCGTTATAGAACTGGCATTTATCATAATATATAAGATATATTTAATCAAATATTTATGAAATGAAATAACATTTTTGTCATAAGTTAACTACAGAACAACTGAACTGAATTAAATTAATCTTTTATAAATTAATTGTATTGATCCTCTGCTGGTTTAATATCAGTAATTTTAAACATCTATGAGAGAGACTTTATCACTTAATGTTATAATTAAAAAATGATTTCTAAAGTACATCGTGTGACTGTGTGCGTGTTGTGGTTATAAACATACACGGCTCTGATTTTTTTATTCTGTTGCATTTTGTTGTTTTTAAAGTTTGTTGTTTTTGCAGTATGTACACCTTTGTGCGTCTGTGTAGGTACAAATATATTCGTTCAGGATTTTCTTTCATTCTATAAAATTTTTCCTTTGGAAACCTGGGCTGAACAGCTAGTTATTTAAACTTCTGAAATAGCGAATATAGTTCCCAGCTCTGTGCTCATTGATCAACACCTCATGTTACTTCGTGTACCTAGGATTCTAATCTAAGTGGTAGTCATAATTTTTAAAACTTTATTATTTCTTTCTTATTTATTTTGGTCAATATTTTGGAATTTTAACTATATTTGTCATTGAAACAACAAAAGTTTTGAAACCAAAATCAAATGGAAAGTGTATAATGAACTAGATATTATTGGAAAAAGGAGATTAGAAAGAGAAGACATCAAAAGGATTCAGAAATGAAAACGAAGTCATTTTTGATTTTTTGATTATTTTTTGATTTTTCATTCACCTTAACAAATAGAAACACGTATCAATGATATTGAGCTGGAGCATTGGTGGTAGGTACCTACTTACATTTAGTTTTTTTGCCACTGTCAGATAGTGAAGGCGAGTCAAAAGTACGTACCCATTGAAAACCAGTATTATCAAAAAATGTAACCATAATTATGCAGAATTTCAAAAGAACCAACAATGTTGGTAGCAGAAAATCGTGTTGCTATTTTTCGTGCCAAATTCAAACAGAAAAACTTACTCCTAAGCCCCGGTTGAATCAAGTTCCCTTTATTAATGTGGTACACATTTCTATTTTCACTATTTGGTGGTGTAGGTATCGATATAAACTTCTTTCTTCCAAACTTCATTAACCCATAGGTATAAAATGTGTACCACGTTAAATGTTCCAGTCCGCTCAGACCATGGAGCGGCTTTTTTTTTTTTTTTTTGTTTATCCGACCAGCTGTAATCCATCCGATAAATTATGGCCGAATAATTGAGCACATAGGTATTTCAACCCTCACACGATGCGACCATATGCGGTAGCTTAAAAGTGCTTCTTACCCGAGATCACTCGAGAAAACCTTCATTGAAGCAACACTCGCCTGGCCAGAAGTAATGTTTTTATTATACACAATCGTTTACACGCGCACACCTCGAAAAACTTAGTCAACTGACGAAAAGATCCGTAAAAAATAAAAATAATTTCACGTTTTTCTATATACCTACCCTCTTCATTATTCCTCCGCTAAAAACGAGTGTACTGTACTGTTGTAAAGCTATTATTTTTCCTTTTCTTCGTTTTTCACTTAATGTGTTACGTCAATTCGAATTTATTATGTTAACCGACATTATGTAAATTTTTTTTCTCTCTCGAAGAAAAAAAAGGTGGGTGGGATTGAGGGGCGGAGGAGCAAAACACGAAAAGGGAAACGTATACCTTATCTTCGTATGCCATTTATCCTACCGAATGATCGCATTATTCTTGATATACGTATTTTTCTTCTTCCTTTTGTTCCCCCGCCCTCCTCTGTGCAGCGTTTGATGAAAATCGTAATACCTACTGGAAAACGAATGTGAAAATGGTTGCGTATGGTTGTAATCTATAATCTATTCCTCCAGCGAGGCAAAAAAGTCACTTTTTATCCACAAAAAATCACAATATCGCTCGACTCTTTTTAATTTTTTTTCTCGCATTTTGACGTGTCGAACTTTTCATCAAATATGCTTCGTCACCACTCTCCACAGATAAGGATTGTTTCTCAACAAACGAGCACCAAGAAAATATAAAATATATTTTCTTCCTATTGATTACCCAACGAAAATAGATAACCGAAAAATTAGTTTATAATGTCAAAGACTGAAGTTACGTTTTCGTCTTCGCAGAGTTAGGCTAGTAAAAAAAATTGACTTACAACTAGGACAGTTCTTTAAAAATAAAAATAATAATAGAAGTGAGCATAACAATAGCAAAACTCAAAAATGAAAGAAGAAAAAAAGTAAAATATCGAAATTTAAAGAGCAGTAGGCCGATATAATGTAAAATTGTAAAAGCAAATTTAAATCCTGAAAGAAAACAGTACGAATAAATTGTATAGTGAATTTAGAGTGTTTTGGGAAACCCTCAACCCTCACTGCACTACTGAACCATGGATAAAACCCTCCCCTCGAAACTTCGAATTTTGAAATAACTGATTTAAAAAGGGGTTACAATAGTTCTACACCAGTCTAAGAAAAGGTAAATAATGCACATGACAGTTTCGCGCTGGCCGAAAATTATCAGTAAGTAACGCAGTTTCACGCTGCAGATCATTGAAACACAATTTTACAAACCCTTCAATTGTCATAATGATAAGTCATGTAAACTGAAAGATTGTTTCCAGAAATTTGTAAGGTAGTTAGAGACTAGTAGGGATTGCTATGGTATTGAATTTTAGCAAAATTATTTTATTGGTTTTCGAATGGCAGCCAATACAAAATTTTACACTCGTGGTAAATAGATGGGATTTCTGTGCGGAACTGCTATGCGTAGAAAAATAAAATTGCGCCAAACTGCGTGATTGAAAAGATATCTTCGGCGCGGAACGGTCTCATTTTTTGGCCATTTTCGTCGAACTGTTCTACAGTCTGATAAAATGAGAGGAAAAATACGAAATTCTGGTTCAAATAAACGTACGAAAAATAAATCTGGCAGCGAAACCTACGAAAAGCATCATTACTCATTAAAAATATTGATGACACTAAAACACTACCTCGTGTGATAACAGGTAAACAATGTGTAAAAAATCAAGTAAAGAAATTCTTAAAAAATGAAATTGCGAAATTAGTAAGAAAAATTGTAAAAATAAAAATGCACCGAAAGGAGAAAAATAAGCTTTTTAAAATTTCTCCGGCAAGATTCACTGAAATTATAATGAAACAGAAAAGAGCATTACTATAGGCTAAATTAAAAATTTTTTACAAAAAATATAAAAAACTTTAGGAAAAAAACGCACTAAAGTGCGTGAAAAGTAGCAAAATAACCTTTTTAAAATTTCTTCAGTAAGATCAAGGGACTGGAATTATTGAAGTCAGTGATGATTAAAAAGTTTCGTTATAAAATCAAACACAATTGACCTATGAGCCTGTCAATATGATAGAGAGAAAGAGCGTCGACTTCAATAATTGCAGTCCCTAAATATTGCTGGAGAAATTTTAAAACGGTTGTTATATTTTTCTCTTTTCAGAGCATTTTTATTATGTACACCTACCTTATTATTAGGTATTATTATTATATTTTTTTATTTTTTGGAAATTGAATAATTTTAGAGAAAAAATTGTTTTACCCTTGACGATTCAAATTGAAAACTAACATTTACTAAATATTATAGTTTATCAGAAACCTACTGATTTAAAAAATTATTGATTAAGGAAATAAAAAATTTCTGGTGTGTGGAAACAAATGAGATACTTTTATGGCGCTAACTCTTTATTAAATTGAAATTCCAATTTAGTATTTTAAGATATGTCATTTTAAATCGAAGAATTAATACAGAGTATACCATTACACTGGTGGGGAAACAAAAAATCACTTCGGAATGAGTAAGCAGAAATATTAGTATTTTAAAATAAACTGTTATTTTTTGAAAAAGAATTATCGTTAATATCAGTAAATAACTTTGAAAAAATATTCGCTAAACAGTAAATATTTTGAAGCGATGAAGAGAAAAGCGGATATAAAAAAGACGACGTACGTATAAGAGCAGTTACTAGAATCGAAGCAGGAAAGGCATTCCTAAATTTGTTTCGACAATACTCCAGTTTCCCAGTGAAGTATTCACTCGCATGCACAAACTCCAATCATCAACTTATTACGGTAATGGTTGAACAATAAAATTTTTTCGATTTCTGTCTCGGTCCAGCGTAGGTTACACAGCATGAAATTGATGGTTTTGCACTGTACATATGCACGTCTATCATATTATGTAAAAAAAAAAAAAAAAAAAATTGTAGCTATAGAGGAAAAAAATAAAGTTTTTCCATAAATCAACTTCGAAGCTCCTAAAACAATTAATTAACTTTCTTCGACAACGAGTGAAGAAAAAGGTAAAAGTGGGCAGGGAAATTCAAATTTATTGAATGGAAGGAAAAATCCAACAGTTTATTAGATATTTCATGACGAATGTTTATTTTTTTCTTTAACGTTAACGATATTGATCTGATGAAAATTGTTATAAGTTGAGCACGAGACGAGTTAGAGAAAGAGAGTGAGCGGGAGAGAAAATAGAAAAATGTTTTATGTTCTTTAGGTATCAACGTTCGTGAAACTTCATCGTGGCATATCTTTTTTACACGCTACGATGAACGGTAATTAGATGTTAGACAAGTTGCAGAACCAGTGCGCCGTAAATATAAAAACTCGTGTTTGGCAAATTGCATAACTCAACGTTGATTGGAGGAGGGTTCGTGACAAAAATTTATTAATCATCGGTGAGTCGTAAGAAGGTTCGTCAATCCGAAGGTTCGATGTTGATATGATAATCAATAGACACGATTTGCTGAAAATTTTGAATTGTGAGAGGGCTCAACGAGCAATTAAATTTCTTTCAAATCAAAAGCCGAATGTTAAAATGAAATTGGTTAAAACAACTGTTGGTGCATAATGTATCAAATTAACAGAAAAACTCTAAATCAGGGTAGATACTTAAAAATTGGCCTGTTATCAAGATAGAGGGGTGCACCGCAACGAACTTTCAATTTAAATCAAGTACATTTGAGGTTTAGAAAAGTCAATCGTATGAGCACATCAAGAAGAAAAACTAAGAAAACAGTCAGCATTTTGTCTTTGAGAAAATGTGTAACATGAACTAGGTCCCTACGCTGTAATATTTATTTTTCTCCTCTTCTATGTAGGCATCCATTTTTGTTTCGATAGAAGTTTGTTTGATTTTTAAACGAAAATATAGGTACTTCAACAGGTGTTTCACTTTTCCGCATTTCAAAATGCGTTCAAATGTTGAAGACAAAAAATGAAGTTTAAACTCAAATATAGAATATATATATATATGTAGGCACGTTCGAGTTGATAAAATCAAAAGCAATTTTACGTGACACCGCTTCGCCAAAAATATAGGCTTCTACGTTCAGTGTAAAACGATCGTATTTATATTTATCGTTTAGTTCGTGTTATTTTATTTTATTTTTGTATCTATATATATCACATACGAAATTGCATTTTATTTGTTGAATTATTACGTAAAACGGAAGATGTCTCAAAAAGAGACGAATCGCGTGTTTGAAAATTTTTTCATGATTGGAGCACTGAAATCGAAACAAATTGTTGGTGAACGTCTAAAAGTTATCTATTTTAAAGCATTTAAAAAAGAATTGGTAAGTTTCGAATATTTTTAGAGTCGAAGAAGACGGCAGAAATCCCTCTATATTCAATTTTGTTCCCTAAAAATCTTTAATTGGCGTGTACTTACCTAGTAATTAGTTTTATTTTGTGTAGATGAAATAATTCTCATCGAGGATATTAAATTATAAAACGATGTTCTAGCTCAAATGAGGAGTATGAAATAATTGATAATTTTAAGTATTCTACAGAAAATAATTGAAGTAGTTCTTAACAATTTTCATGCATTCTTTTCAATTGAATATCATGAATTATATTTCGGTCCCTTTATTGCATCTCCAATTAAAATTGGCATGTTTCTGAAGATACGAACTTATTTTTTGTGATAAAACTTACAGATATTCTTCGTTCAAATAAATTAAATAATTTTGGGAGGCTTCAGACTACAATAAAGTATTTTTGTTCTAGATGCCCCAAAAAATTTCGATATTAGAAGGAAATAAGTTTACATTAAAAACAAATTTTTAAAAGATAACCTTTCATTTTTTTTTTTGGCTTTAGCTTCATTCGAAATAAACATTATTTCGTTACGGAAGGTTGGCTGCAGTGTTAGTATATTTTAAAATCGCAGCAGTGAGTAGAATAAAAGCTTATAAAAATGAGATAGCCGGAGCAAAACGTATATTAGGTTTCACTGTGTAAGTGTTTGGCTCCTCCCATAAAACCAATTACACATCACTGTTAAAACGCATGCGCGCATGGGTTTCAAAAAGTATTATTTGCAACTCAAGCCTTGACTCGTGCGATTACAGCCCTTGTCTGTGGCTCGTGTGGAAAACATCACAACTCGTTGAGAATCGCTCACTTTGTGCTCCAGTTGCTAAATATACTATTCTGTATCAAAGTTTATCACTTTCTAGCCAGGTTTAGAGCATAGAAAGTAGGCAATTTCACAACAGCATGCCGCACATGCGCAGCTACTGCTTTTTACTTACTTAACCGGAGGGCTATCATGTTTTGTTGTAATGAGCATTCTCTGCACTTGTCACAAAATAGTTATTTGTGACACAGTTAGAGCAAAAAGTGGGTCATTTTTCTACGAGTGTAAAATTTGTTACACGAGACAAAGATGAGTTTTACGAATCACAGAGGTAGAATCATCTATACTTCGCACTCGTGTCACACACTATTTTTTGTAAAAACTTCCACCCAAAAAAAAAAAAATGAAAAAAATGAAGTTATAAAACATTTTTTAAAACTGAACTGGTAATAAATAATAATTTTACTTTTTTCAAACAAAAAATTACGAAACCTGGTCAAAACCTTCTCCATATCCCCGAAAAAAATTATGATAAATATGAGAATCAATTTTTCTAGAATTCAATGATAATTTAACTTTTTTTTTTAAATTGTCGTCCCACATTCCCAACAAAGTGTTACATATGCGAAATAAATTAATTTTACTGGAATAAGATAGTAAATTAATAATACCTATTATATATTTTTTTTAAATTGACTAACAATGAATGAAGCTGTGCAAGAAAGTGATCGAGCAGTGGAAGAGAGTCAACTTGCAAGTGCGCGTGTATTAATAGTTGTTTGTAATACAAGTGTATAAAGCAGGTGATTTTGATCCCAGTGTGATTTCTGCATCACTCGCCTTTGGCTTGTACTGCAAATCACACGGATGTCAATCACCTACAACATACACGTGTGTCACACGCTATTTTTTGCCACACCACTCCTTCCCTTAAAAACCAAAAGACAAAAAAAATTCAGATAAATAAATATTTTTGCTATTGGGAAACATATTGTAAATGCAAACTATCCCCTTCTTACTGCCAGCCCTTGTGGCATAGTGTTTAAGGTGCTAAATTTCCAATGTTGAGGTTAGATGCTTGAATCCCCGCAGCAAGCAGAAATTTTTATGAAAAAAAAAAAATATATATATATATATCATTATAATAAACGTACAACCCGATTTTTTAAGACATAATTCAACGAATATTATTCAGACAAAATTCAAGGCGCATGCGCCAACTACAAATGTTTCGTTGTTTCCATCCAAATAATGAATTGATCAGTGTTACCAGGCCAATACAAGCCAAAGCGCCGTGAAGGGGCGATTTCAGGGTTTGTAATCAAATAGAACGACGACGGCTATTATATGCATTAGGCAGGACCAGTATATAAAATGAGGCATGCGCCCAAGACGATATATAAAGTAAAAACCGATGCATAAAGTAAATACTTTATACATTATTGTTCTTAAATAATCACCTGCTTTATACGTCGTCAAGGTGCGTATAAAAATTAAAATTATAAACAGGTATTGCAAAAATCATATTTTTTCACGTCGTACTGAAACTCCTAACTTTTTAATCAGAAAAAGCGAATAAAAAAACGTACTTTCAAAATATATGTACCTAGTTTCTAACAACTACAGAAGTGCAATTTCTTTCTCGTGTGATGTTTGCAGCAGTCGCAAGTACGGCTTGTGTCAACTTTACAATCGCTTTAAGAAATATTGCACTATCAGTATTAGTTGGATAATATTACAATAAAATAAAATAAAAGAACAAAAATGAACGTAAAAGAACAAAAAAAAAAAATTTTAATTTGGCCGTGTAGTTACACTGGTATACAGAAAAACGATTAAGTTTTACGAAAAATTTTAAAATTTGAGTACGATGAAAAAGTGGAGGTACTTATCCGTGAAGAAAATAAACCATTTTCTTGCTTTTTAGACGGAAAATTAACCAATGAAGAAAAAATTACGACGTGTTGTGAATATTGTAAAAAAATGAAAATACATTTCCGAGAAAAATATATTTTTTTAAACTGATAAGAAAGTTAAATAATTTACTATATTATTCAAAAGTTACTCGTGCGATACTATAATTCCACTGTTTTATTTTGTTTTCTATGACAAATAATCCGCCCTTCCACCTTCCTATCATTCTAACGGTCTTGAATAATCGGCCTTAGGGCATTTTTACCTGTGACCCCCTCGTCAAAAAACAAGTACTGTAAGTCGTCCAATATTTTACGTTTTTTTTCTTATGTTCTTTTACTTTTTTTCATTCCTACTTTCCTCAAAAGCAACTGTGAGTTTTATTTTACTGAGAATAATAGAAAGTGTATAAATATATATATATTTTTTTTTACCTACCTAGTAATTTTGAATTTTGAGACACATTCGATGGGTAGTTTATCAGATGGCTGAAGCAAAAAATAGATGGCTCAGATGAACGTCGAAAGCTAATTTGAACAGATCCCTAACGAATATTTCCTTCAAATTTTCACATTCTACCCAAATACCATTTGTAGAAACGTGTAATTCTTCATTTAGAGAAGAAAAAATAAAATTATAAAAAAAAACTGTGTCGCTCATTCGTTCTCGTTAACTCTCTTCGACGTTAAACCCTCCATAAACTTTGAAACATTTATTGTAATCCTTTTGGGGACCGTTCGTTTTGGACCGGATTTTCCAAATAAAAATGATTTATCAAATTCTAGTCAATTAATGATATAAAATTATAGATAAATACCCTCTATCTCCTTTAACTTTTCTTTTTTCATCTTTTTCTTTTCTACCTTCTCACTCCTGATACCTATCTACGTATACCACCTTTATTCGGTAAAAAAAAAAAACGAAAATAATTTCCGGTTAATTAGCCATCAAAAACTCGATAAATCGACAAAAATGCGATATTATTTACACAGCAAAAAAGAAAGAAAAACTAATTACGTTAATGGTACGGCCTTAAAAAAACGAATAAGTTCGACTTTTTTCCTCTTCATTATTGCTCAGAAGGGATGGTAAAAACTGTTCGGGGGCATCGAGACAATAAAAAGGAAAAGAAAAAAAAACACATTAACGTAAGTATAAAGAATCACGTGAAAAGTTGAACTAATAATGCGCATCTTTTCCGACATTAAATTCGAGAATATTAATAATCTAACGTATGAGAAGATAAATGAATGAAGGTGTAAGGTGAACAGATCTTTTTTATTTTTTTTTCTTTCTTGAAATTTGTTGCTTCTGTCTTAAACGCATTAATTTAATTAAACACGGGTGGGTAATTCACAAAAAAAAACAAAAAAAAAACGAACGAAAATTTTATTTGAAAAACTTCGATGACAGTGGTGACATACGACAACGACCAACACAAAATGACCTAACTTTTTCATGCAAAAGTGTCTTCCATACGTGTACTTACCGTAATTCACAAGCTACTTTGACTGTATTGTATTGGACCAGTAAAGTTCCATAAGACCAACGTACTTTTTAATGTCAACACATACCGGTGAAAAAGTAGGCATCGCTAGAATACCTTCTGCGTATTTTCGACGTTTTGCTCGGGTTAACTAATTTAGAATACATCTGATAAAGACCTCCCTTAAATTCACAAGGATAGCGTACATAAACGTATTGTAAAGTCCATCAAGTGGTACGCAGTGGTTGCCTATTTAGCGCCGGCATGTCTAAGTTCTACAAATCATCGTTCTTTACTAGTCTTAGGGAGGAATTCCACTATCACTTTATGTCACTTCAGCCACTTTCACCGTTCACCTCTCCTCTTGCGTGGTATAAAGTCCTGTGAGAATCTCACTAAACCACCCAACAAGTTAAAAAGTTAGCTTAAGCTGTGTAAATGGCTGAATGACGTAAAGTGTTAGTGGAATAGCTCCCCAATACTAAACAAGGACTCGGAAACACCTTGGAAACTTCAGATATTGATATAACTGGGTACCACCAGGGTTGAGCACTCGAATCACTTTTGGTGATTTTGCGAATCCATTCGAATCCACTTTGACAAATTGGATTCTTATCAGTGATTCTAATCCAAAAAGATACTGGATTTGTGAACTTTATTCAAATCTGTCTGATAGATTCGACGGATCTGAAATTTTTAAATAATTTTCCAAGGATCAAGGATTCATTTTAGTTTTTACTTCAAAGAATCGGAATTGAAAATCATTTCAATTCGTTTTAATTCTAAAACTTTTTGGGGAAAATAAGGTGTGTACATTCAATTTTGAATGTGAGATCAATGTTAATTACGTATGGTAGAGTATTTTTTTGTAACCAGTTTACATGAAGAGAACCTTGTCTATGCAGTAAAATAGGGTCAGCAGAGTATGCATGTGCAGTATGTGGTAAGCAGGTACAGTGTAGGTAGGTACGCAATGCAATAATTATGAATCAACTTCTCCATTTTGAAAATTTTTATTTTTATGTTAGAAATTACTAAAACAAATACTAGCTACAGCAAACTACTGGCTACAACTCCCAAAATTCCTGGTCCTGGAAGAACTCCAATTTACTTTTATGTTATGGAGAATTAGTTACAACAAATCCGACTACTGCAAACAATAATTGGCTAGATAGGAACTAAAAACAGATTTTGGTGACACCCAAAGCTAGGAAACTGTGGCTATTTCAAATCGATTCATCTGTACTTTCTAGTTTCATTCATGCAACAAACCACTTTTTCTATCCATCTTAATATTTTTTCAGTGCTTCCAAAAATTATCATATGTGATGTAATCAGTACACAATCATTGCATTTTAATGACAAGTGAGATGAAAAATTAAGGTCCCTGGTATGTATTGTTGATGATTTGTACTGATCAATTTACAACACCCATTATTTTATAGGTGAACATATCCATTACAACCTGGTTACAATAATAAGTTTATTTTAGCTATAGCTACCAGCTACAACAAACAAATTTCACAGACTCTTGGAATTGTTGTAGCTAATTTCTATCGTATTTATTTTTAATGCTTCCAAAAGTTATTTATTAGCTCCCATCTGAGCAAAGCTCAGTAAACAAGGTACCTACGTAATATAATACTTATCAATTTCCACCGACTTTGGTTTAATGTTTATTCAACTATGTTCTCAAGCTAATGCAGATATGCGTGGCTTTGAACTGGGGATAGGAGGAAATAAAATGGGTTCTGTAAATGGAATGAGATGCTGCTAATAGTTGTTTTAGTTTTATCTTCCATTGTGCTATATAACATGGTTGCAGTGAATAGGGCTTGTAACCGAAACATTTTAGGGATTACTGCTCACTGGGAACCAATAAAAAATCTTTATTGGTCTCTGATTACAGTTTGTTTGTTAAAAATGTTCTTACTTTGATACTGGTTTTTGTTCTGGTTAATCAAAAAAATTTTTCTGGATACTGGTTGTGGTTACTAGATTATTGGTTGAAACAAAATTTCTGGTAAAATAGACAAAACAATTTTTCTTCAGGTTAAATTATTGATAATTGATAATTTTTTAGGAAATAATTGTCAATTTTTGAGAAAAAAAATCAATAATACCTACTGATATTTCAGAAATTCTAATAAAGACAGATTTTTTCAGATTTTTTCTGGTTATTGTTCTGGTTAATGGTTTCAACATTTTGTGGGAACTGGTTACTGGTTTTTGATTATATGAAATTTGTTTGTTTTGTTTATCATTCTCAAATCAATAGCTCTGTTTGATAGGACTACACCAACTTACACCAATCTATATCAGGAGGGCGATTCCACAAATTTAGGAATGCCATATGTCTTTGCGCCAAGTTTTACTTGAATATTTGTAGAATATCCCTACCAGTGTAGGTTGGTGCAAGTTAGTGTAATCCTATCAAACACAGCTAATGTTGTCAATATTATTAGGTTTTTAGTAATTATTGTTTTGGTCATGGTTGCGGAAACCAGCTATCCTGGAAAGATATTCTGTAAACTTGCACTTTTGTGTGGTTATCATAGTTTAAACAGTTTGTTAAGTTTAAACTAGGTGGTAATGTGTTTAATACTTTGTGTGATTATGGGGACTATTTTGTAGTGGCATGTGCTCGCCCCACATGGCATACCACAACTTGAAACCGTCTCAGTGGAAAACAGAAAAGATGTAAATTATCTTCAAAATTATATTTAGTTGGTGTTTATTTTGAAAAGACAAATTTGTTACTTTCTCGGTACCTATCAGGTTAATTTTCATTCAAGAGGTTTCAGGCCTGAAGTACAGATGTAGGCAATGCGGGCATTGCCCGCCCTAACTAGACCATTTATCCGCGCTAGAAAAATATGAAACTTTCCCATTTTTCCCCAGGACCTACAGTTGGGAGGAAAAATCGGGAAATTTCCCCTAAAAATCCCAAAAAATTTTCCTCGCTGTAGTCTTACCCTATCTGAAATTAGAATTGTCTGTGTTAGAAGAGGAGTTGCGCTACATGCGTGTAGGTTTCAAATTGAAACTTCAGTAAAATTATGAACTGAGATTTCGGAAAATTTTATTTTGGTGCTGATAGTCTTCTTTTGATGGATCATTATGAATTTATTGTGAAATAAGTTTGAAAAATAGACACGTATGAACCAATTTTTCTATTTTTAGGATTTGATTGGTTTTTGTTATACGACTCGAATTGCATCAATAGATATATTGTTCTATCATGAAATTAGTCTCGTTCAGCCATATCTAGTCCATTTTCAAAATTATAAGTGGGACAGAGGAGTTTCTCCTTGAATAATGTGTATAGTAAAAAATAAATTTCAAATTCAAATATAGGTCTTGCCACTGACATAACCCCATTTTATATTCTACGAACATAATCGTTTTAATAAGGGGCAATGGATCAGATTCACCATCAGGTTACTATCATTTTTCTTGTGATAATTAAATTTTGTAATTTTTGATCCCCAAAGCGAATAGATGTTAGGTGCCTACATACGTATACCTTTTAACAGGTTTTCAAAAAAATAAAATCTATTTTTATTTTTATTTCATTTCAAATCATCCTCGAATGAATTCAGTTCTCTTTTTATTTTCTCATCCTATTATCACATAGGAAATGATAATTAGAGTAGCTTAATTTCTAGTTAAGCGTGAAACGAACCAATCGTAGATCATGGATTATGTAGCTTATCTATGATTCGTATTTTAGAGATATTTTGGTTTTTTTAAATATCTATTTCGAGGTCAGATCATTTTTAAATCATTGATCTGAGATTCATGGTTCCGATTATGTTCAAAATCAATATATTTTAATTTTTTTAATATAAGTAACTTCCATTCCGTATATTCAGTTTTTGATGGATTTGGTTTTACCTTTGACTACCTATATATAGTACTGAACCAGTAAAGAACGATGATTTGTGGTTAGACATGCCGGCACTAAATAGGCAACCAGCGCGTATCTTTTGATGTATTTTGCTTTGTGTTTAGGTACGCTATCATTGTGAATTTAAGTGATGTCTTTAACAGATGTGTTCTAAATTGGTGAATTTAAGCAAAATGTTGAAAATACGCAAAAAGTACTCTAGGGTTGCCTACTTTTTCACCGGTATGTCGACGTTAAAAAGTACATTGGTCTTATGGAGCTTCACTGGTTCAGTACCATACAAGGCAATGTCGCGTGACGTCACAACTGAAAGTTTTATCTCACTGGGTGGCGCTAAAACACATGAAAAGCATAGTGAATATTCGAATTTTTGGTCATAATTGTCTTAAAACCAGTAATAGTTACTCATTCGAAATAAATGAAATTTTAGAAGAGGCTTCAACAAATAAAATAAGTTAAAGATCAAGAAGTTTGAGCCCTTAGAAGCCGAGAAAATCGAAAAAAACACGAAATTGTACCTCGAATTGTTTTTTTTGAACGGTATAATTAGTTGTCTGCAAAGTTAAGTACACTGATCATATCAAATTTAATCATTTTCTCAGCTTTTGAGGACTCGACTTTCTCATTCTTTAGCTTATTTTATTTTTTTGAAGCTTCCTCTATAGTTTCATTTAAGTTGAACAAGTACCTATTTCTTGTTTTAAGACAATTATGATCAAAAATTCCTATATTTCCATGCTTTTAAATGTTTTTCACGAATACACATTGAGCCACCCAGTGAGGTCACTGATGATAATTTTTACGTAAGCGACATTGTCTTATAGTCAAAGGAGAGTTTTACGAAACAGACTTAGGATGCCTAGGATGCCTACGTTAGCATTATTCATGACGAATTCGTTGCATTTAAAGGAAGGTAAGACGTAGTTCATTTATTCTTCGATGGAATAAATGAAGTGGAAACCAACATGAATTTATTCGAAACAAATTTTTGAGGGACTGAAACGAATAAAATTTATTAATTTCTCGCAGAAAGACAATTGTAAGGTCGTTTTTAAGGTCGACCTTTAATTCGAATTTTAAATTAGTTAGTGTAGTTACTCGTTTAATAATGATATTTGCTATGTTCTGGCTACCTTTAGATTTATTTAGCCAGGTGTATTATTTACTGACGTCAGCGTCGTCCATTTATTTTTTCAAAATTTGAATGCACGATAAGCAGAATTATTGTTTTTTTTTCCCCTTTAATAATTAGAACTTCGGTGTTGTGGTTTACTCCATCTTCCTCAGCGACTAGAAAATTAATTTCTGGATCAAATCGTTAGTTTTTCGGTTCTTCTGCCTAAATCAATTAGGTATCGCAAAAGAAAAAGCAACTTTCGTTGTAAGTTCATATATTGTACATTTTCTGGTGCCTTGTGTCTAATTTCCAGTTTCCCAAGAGAGGACGACCGGCAAGACAAATGAGGACGAGAGTGCTGATAGATGAACTCGTTTCCACCGCAGAAAATAACGTAATTTTTTAATAAAAAAATAATAATTTTTTAACCTTAGGTAACCACTCGGTTTTGCGTCGCCGAGTAACTCGCATTATTTTCCTCTTCTTCTTCACATTTTTTTCTCTTGCTCCGTATTTGAGATTTTTCCCTTTTATGTCCATTTTTTTCTTCTCATTGCGGTGAAGAATTTCGGTGTTTTTTTTTCCTCCATTTTTCAACCGAGAAAATGTTTTATGACGCGCGAAATGATAGAAAATTACTTTAAAATCGCAAAAGATTGCAATATGTGCACTCGGTGTTTTCTTACTTTTCCTCCTTTATATTTTTTTGTTGTTTTCTCTCTTTCTTTTACTTTACCTAATACTAGATACAACTATTTTTTTCTTTTTTCTTTTTTTTTTTTTTTTTTTTTTTTTTCTGCAAACCTTAGGACTTAATAAAATTTTGCCTGTCTCTCGGATCACGTTTTACAATCTTCAGTCCGAAGTAATTCCAATTTCTGTGCGGGTTTTTCCCCCAAAATTACGTTTTACAGCGTTATTTATCACAGTCGCAGGTTCTTGGGGTCTGCTGAGGTAATTTGTTACCGACCCCGTGCAGCCCTCTCTCACTCGAATTTATGTCAGATATCTGTTGAAGGTAATTAAAATCCGTGTCCGACGGTATTATACAGTGTATGTTTTTAACTTTGACCAACGAACGACGGGACGTCATTTTCGTATGTCGTTTGAAATGCCAGGTCTGTTTTCTTAAGTTGAGTTGTAAAAAATTTGTATTCGTCGAAATGAATTTCGAAGGTAAGTTTCGTTTGTTTGGACGTTTCAGTGATGGTGAAATATGGCGGCGTGATATACCCATTTAATATTATGCTGTATTTACTGCGAAGATCACGTTGAGAATTTGTCAGAAAAAATATTACGTGTTAACGACATCTTAGTGTGCATCTGCGTGATAGTGAGGAATATACGTACGCTATTTCAGAGTACGTTTGCCTCATTGCTTAGCTGGTGGGTTGGTTGGAACTGTGATATGTGTAGGGTGTACAAAAACTTCCATACACGTGCATCATTAACTCCCTTCACAAGTGTGCGCCAAGTACATTCCCACCCCCAATCTTCTGCAAGATTTCCATAAGAGAAACTAATTCCGACTCGGATAGTTGGCTCTGAGGATCCAGTTACCTAATTCAATTTCTACAACATGAGGATTTTAATTAGGTAGACGCATATTTTAATAATTGTCATCTAGTTAAAATTATCCTACTAACTACCCATCATTGAAGATAATCCAACGAAATTACATAGAAATGTCATAATCAAAGAAAAAACACAGCTAAATTTCAACTGAATGGAATTTTAAGGAATGAACTTAGGGTACGATGTTTGTCGAATTCGATGAAGAGAAATTATCGATGAGAGAAAATTGTATCAAATAAGAAAAATACCAAAAAAATTAATTTTATCCACATATTTCCCTTGGCTGGAGTAAAGTCGTAAGTCGTAAGATTAGTTTTATCCAAATAGCCTATACCAACATAAAAAAACTACAGTAACTGCTTCTTAAATAAATATGTAGTTACAATAATTGAAAAATCTGGTGACAGAGAGAGGAACAAAGTAGCCTACATAATTATTGTCTCGATTAAACAAGTGGGTAGTGGCAAGACTAAGAGATCAATAAAATGGAAATACTAAAGAAGTACCTAACAGAAAATTTTACAAATGAAGCCACTGTCTTTCTCTGTGAGTGACTATTGAGAGAAGTCGGTACATTGGGTCATTAGAGAATTTTTTTACTTTACATGGAAAAAGTTATACCCACATTTAATGCTTTCCTACAATGAGTATAACATACTCATGAGTGGTTTCTCAAACTTGACATCTTGTTACAGCCGAGTACGACTACGAAAATACTTCCTTTTGACATACTCTGGCCTATCTTCAAAATTGTAGTGGCCAGGAAGGCCCATTTCTCGGCAGTGTCTTTACTTTATGCAAAAGCAACTTATCACACTTCATTGTTTCGCGACTGTTTCACGCAAAATTTTTTGTTGTACATAGCGATTCCAACAATCTTCCCACTTCCATAACCAGTTTTCTCAAATTTACCGATTGGAAAATTTCAAATTTTCAAACTTTTCAGCCCCTCCTCCTATTACAACAATTTTTAGAATAGACTCTACATATTTATAGTGTTTTTTGTTAGTATAGTTCGTACCTATTCCGTTGTATCCATATTTAAGGTTTGGGAAATTATTAATGAAACACCCTGTATAATTTAAAAAGAAAAAATAATGAGAAGGAAAATATGTCATTTAGACAAAGAAATCCTACTTCTTTAGCAATACCTAGTAGGTAATATTGGTCACTCCTGAGAAGATTTGAATTCAACAATTTTGAAAATTTCTGCACTGAATCTAATTTTCAGTCGGCCAAAATGTGGTAAAGTGTTGTCAGAATGGAAACAGGAAACGAAAACTTTCTAACTGCCTTCATTGGTGGACTAATAAACATTTTCTTAAAATATAGGGACGAGGTAATGAGAACGATATTTCAACTTTCGAAAAGAAAAAGTTAGCACTTGTACAATTAGGTACTTTATACCTACTCTTAACAACATTACCCGCACACTTTTCAAACATATTCGCTGTTTATCATCGGTTTATGGTAGCCGGCAATATTATTTTTAAGATTTTCTTTTAACCTCTAATTTCTTCTCATTTTATGTTTTATTGTACGCTTTTATCGCAGTTATTAACCCGAGGTACTATTCATTCCCACTCGCTGAAAATCAAATTCCAATTTTATTTTTGCCAAATAATGAAAGGGCAAATTTGTACATTTAACTTTCACTTCTTGTCATGAACTTCGCTTTTTTATGTTTTTTATTTAGGTTACTCAAAATGAAATAATTAAAGTCAATGTTATTTTTTATGTTTACATTTACCTACATTTTCGTAATTGCATTTTTAACGAAGTATACATATTGTATAAATGAAGGCGTACAAAAAGCACCGGTGTAGAAAAAAATAGGAAAGGGTTTTTGTTGTATGAAATAACTGTCATCGTAAAACGACATTTCAATATTTACTTTACGAACACCCTTGTAGCAATAAATGACATTTTTATGACAAAAAATAATTTTTTTCTTTTTTTCACTCTCGTTGGATTTTCTCGTAGAAATTTCAACAAATATTTTGGATGCGCCTCTTCCAATTTAGAAATGCCACAGATTATTTGAGTTTATTCATATCGAATATTTCGCATTTTATAAGGTTCTTCATATATATTTATTTTTATTTCTTATTTTTTCTTTCTGTTTATGAAGATGTCAACCGAAAAAGTATAAGACGACTGTGAACAAAACGTGGGAAATTGAGATTAACGAAGTATGCGAAGTGCGAAAAGATGAGGAACGAAAAACACAACTACTTATTCATGCTTTTCCTCCGACCCCAGAAGGAAGAAAAGTGTAGAAACGTTTTTGCACACAGTATATTGTCTGTTCTCATGAATTGCTAATATGTATGGTAGGTACCCAAGTTACATATTTGACTCAACATATTTTTTTACAAAAATATCACGACGAAGAAGAGAAAATATATATGTCGTATTTAAGGTAGTGGGAATGTAAATTTTCTTTGAAACTGAGTTGATACTATAATAGTGAGAATTTTCTATAGGCAGTACCAAAAAATCGAATCTGATTTCTTTTTTTATTGGCAAGCTAAGAATGATTACCAGAGAGAGGTTTAAAAATTTTTGTACAATATTCTATCTGGAAGGAAAAATAAAAAATTTTGAGAAGGGAATGGTACGATATAATTAGTTTTATAAATTATATGTATAAATTCAATTAAGAAATGACAGCAAAAAATGAGGTAATTTCATTGAAAAAAAAAAAAAAATCAACAAAGGAAGTATGAACGGTATTGAAAAAGTAAATTTTTCTATTTTTTTTCTCCTGTATGGGACAACACTGGAGTTGGTACTTGCAGCTTTTATTTTTAGGAGGGTTATAAAGATTCAGAATACTTTTTTTTTTGCGAAACATTATTATTGTGGGTGTGACTCACAATCTCCTGCAGGCCTTGTGGGTGAACAGGATACTTGTCTACTGAAGTAAAGTAGGTAGACAAGCAACTGGGCAGAGGAGGTTGCCAGCTGTTGCTGTCATATCTAGTGAATGAGATAGGTGTGTGACAATGTATATTTTATAATCCTGTGGATGTTAAACGCATTTTATTATATAAGTGTTCTAACCATAGTGTCTCTACCACTAAGATTATCGCGTGTTGTGTTTCATCGGCTGGAATATAAAACTCCCCTTCCTCACCCAGCCAAATGTGAAGTGACCTTTTGCAGGACAATGACCAACTCCACACTTCTGGCATCACACAATGGCTCCTCAAATCCTTGAAATGTTTTTCCCTTCCCATAAAATTCTCCCATGCTTGCCGCTTCCAACTTCCACTATCAGTGGTATAAAATATGGCCATCAACTTTTCTAAAAAAATTTCAGTTTCTGCAATAACCTGAGCTTTATTTTCAAACTTTCTTCTTCCTAAATATATATATTAAGCTATGAAAAACTTGAAGAAGGTGAAAACTGGAAAAGGAAAGGATGGAGGAGTCTTGTGGAAGGAGGAAACAAGGATTTGAGGAGCCATTGGGTAATGTCAGAACTGTGGAGTTGGTCATTGTCCTGCAAAAGGATCACTTCAAATTTGAAGGGTTGAGGAAGGGAGTTTCATATTCCAGCTAATGAAATACTACGTATAATAATGTTACGTAAAAAAACATTCTGAATTTTCATAACCTTCCTATACACAAATTTTATTAAAGAAAAAAAAAAAAACCGACTGTGTTAATCTGAATGAGTAGCTCTTATTGGTGTATATGCCCAAATTTATGACAATGATTTTTTCAATCTTTAATTTCTCATTTTCTTTAATTACACCTTTCAAATTTTTTAATTTTCAAATATAAATAGCCTAGGACATTCTCAGGATTGTCAGGAAAATTTTGAGCCTACTTTCATCAAAATCTATAAAGTAAGGTACTAATTCTCAGTGAATGAAATTTGGTTAGTTCTACAGATAGACATACCAAACATATAACCTCCTCATATACAGATGGTAAAAAAAGCTGCTAGTGCCTACTTCAATATTGCTCCAAACAGTAGAAAAAAATAGGGAAAATTACTTTTTGAATATCCCTCATACATGGATCTCTTTCTATAAAAACGTAGCTCAATCAAGCCTCATTCTACTCTATACAGGAAGAAAACTTGTAGTTTAATTCCAACAAATAATATACAATACCTTTCTACTAGTATATTCTCAAAACGGTAAAACAGTTTCACATCACAATTTTAATTTAAACATCTATATCTAAAGTTCTAGTCAACTATAATTTTATTATCTCTTATTCTCTATTGAAACCTGGTCAAGTCTACAACCACTGGTGTGGACCACAGAGTATTAAATATAATAGAGGATGCGTGCCCATCTAAACGCTGCTGTGAAAAATGGTACCACTTTCAAAGAGCCGTACCCATCCTTCCAGTGCCGAATTCAAATTTGTTCGCCCCTATTCCAGCCCATTAACAATGATAAGAATTTTTTTTTTCAAATGAATGAATTAAATGAACGAATAAATAATATAACTGACAATTCAGAAACCACGCCAAACCGAATTTTGTAGATTAAAATGAGATGAAAAATGTATCAATTCTTATAAGTCGGTATACTTAGTCTCAAAGGCGGTGCTATTTTTCATCTCACATACGTTCTGTATTATATTTAATATTCGCTGGTGTGGACACTGAACATTCTCATTCTTCACATCTTGAGAATAGACATAGGAATGAATTCATCTTCAACAATAGAAGACAAATTTGGCTGTACTTTTTATTTGATTCAAAATGGCCGACTATCTTTTAGATGGCGTGGCGATACAAATATCTGCCAAATATGATGACTTGATTGTGTTAGCATATTTGGAATTGTTTATCTGTGAGAACAGACAGAATTTAGGTGGCTATTATTCCAGAAAATTAGGAATAATATTCGTTTATATATATTTTCTTTTTTTGCCATGTTTATACAGACGATGAGAATGTCTTCAGAAACGTGACGGAACAAAAGTCCCCCGGACTAAGAAAAGCCCAAAGTCCCTGCTTCGGTCGATGTTTGCATTTCCAAAGACTCAATTTTGACCAGTTTCTTATTCTACACTTATTCTAGTCAAATTACATCACAAAATAAAATTTTCCACACATTACCTACTAATTAATCTTACGTTCTTGTGGAAGAAATAATTTCTTATACGATGAAAAATCGTTGACGGTGGGTAAACATTACTGGCGCAAATAAGTCGCTCCCAAATTTTGGTACCTCGATAATTCATTATATTACTCACGTAAGAGTTCGAATGTATTCTTGAAAACTACCTGGTCGCAAAATTATTTCAGTCACAAGAGTTTATGATTATTAGGTAGGTATCGTAAACGTGTTTCTTTCAGCGATAATTAAAAATTAATAAAATAGAAATCGTGGCCCCCAATTTTTGTTTATTTGAACGTTATTATGGAAAACTGGTGGAAGAAAACTTCATTTCATAAAATTTAACCCTAGGTATCCTAGTTTTTCTCCGAAATATTGGTGGAAAATCATTACAAATTCAACGATCGTAAACTTGCACCTGGCCTTCACTGCGTAAGCATCCCTAAAAATTTATTTTTCAAACAAACATTCGCACATTTCGTATAGTGTGCAAATTGTAGCAACATTCAACCTTCGCAAAACTGCGAGCAAACAATTGAATGGAACCCAACGCATTTATTTTCATTTGGAAAAAACACGAGTGTTGAAACTTCCCTTTGAAATTACTGTGTTGGAAGCTTTATCCCTTTATCACGAGTTCATTATTTCGATATTTATGTAGGTACCTATTATAACGTTATTTTAGATATCGTTTAAACGCTCAGTTCGTCGGTTTCAAATATTTCAAAAAATGTATCACGTTGACTGCAAAAAAAAAAAAAAAAAAAAACCATCCGAAAAGAGGTATCGTAAAATTAAAATACAAATTTCTCCATTTTATGTTCCCAGTGCACCTATCCTCTTTTTTTCTCACCTTTTTTTGGTGGTGTGAAGTTTCAAAACTCTTCGATATAAACGTAAAACATCTGGAAAATGAATGCGAAGTTCTTATACAACAGGAACAGGACGGTTGGGGAGCCTGGAGCTGAAAATGAACCCTTACTTACGAATGAAAATTCGTTAAGTGCGTTCTTGGTTTTGGGTAAGCGTCTATATATACTTATGTATATCACATCATGTAGGTATATAATAGAATTTTTTGTATATATATTATATATATATATATATATATATATGTGTGTGTGTGTGTATGTGTGTGTGAGGAACAGAGTCGATGGAGTCTCATTACAAAAGATTATTTATTCACCTTTTTTTTGTTTTTATTTATTTTTTCGTTTTCTGCTCGCGTTGGCCTTTACTCAAAGGTTGGAAAAAAGTGCTTTAGTTTTAATCAATTTTCGGACTGCTGATATACGTTTGATTAAATTTTTGTTACCTGTAGGGTAGGGGAAGGGGGAAAGAAACTATGGACATGGTTAAAATTTTGGTGTTAAAAAGAACGGCGATGTTATGAAATTCTTGGTTTATGGCCATTTTATGACTTCCGTTATGTGGCAACTAAAAATTTATCTTTTTGAGTAAAGGCCAGCATTTGCTGACTCATTATGTGTATAGTAAAAAAAAATCAACAAAAAAAAACAAGAATATCGCGTACAAAGTTATTGTATTCCTTGTTTATAAAAACTGTGGCGTGAAAAGCTGAAGTAAATCGAACAGTAAAAGTGGAGAAGCGTTGGTTTTTTTGGATTCCGTATATTTGGTCACACAAAATTCGTTTCAAGTCAAAAATGTTCAATATTTTACCAATAATAAGTCTTACATAGGTAAACCTACGTATATTTTTTATTTTTTTAAAGCGATAACGTTTTTAGACCGTGGTAAAGAATAATTTTATGGAATATTACAAAAAGTGTACAAAAAATAGAGAAGTTTAGGCCTAGCGTATACGGGAATTTTCATTTTCCCCCTTTTCTCCTTGTTTTTGGTGAACCATCGAGCCTCTTTTTTGTGGAGAAAAATGATTTTAATATAGTACGGATAATTGTGTTATAATTATTACATTGATATTTTATGTTTTTGATATTCTAGATACCTATGTATCGATATGTATTATATCGGAAATGATATTTACATAAAGCCTATTAATCTATATCAATAATAAATGCATATAAATTTCTTTCTATAGAAGGTGATAAAAATCGATCAATAAAGGTACTTACAGCACATTAATATATTATTTTATGCCTGTATATTCATGATCGAATAAGTATTGAAAATAACACTTTACCCTTAGAATTGAATTATTGGCTCCAAACTGACTGGAATTGTTACTCTTGTCCGCAGAATAATACTTCCGGCAGTGTAGTGTATTGTATAGAGCATCCGTAATCCTACGCCTTGAATATGCGGAATGATACGTCCCGCATTACACGGAAGTACGTTCCATACTATGTCAGAAAGTGCGGCGCTTCAATTTGTTTTTCCAAGTAATAAAGTTTCATTTGAGAAAGTGCAGCACCGAAACTGATAGATTTTTATCACCATTTATCGAGAGAAATGAAATTGATATAATGATACCTATATTGTGTATATGAACGTATGAATATTAAGAAATTTCCCTCGATGAAATGTGATAAGAATTCAATATAGTAAATAGATACCATCAATATACAGAGTGTCCAAAAGTTGTCTCTCAAACCAAATAGGTCTTGTAGAATTCATCGAAAGAACCAAAAAAAGTTCATGGCTGTATTATTTTTTTTTAGCATTGTTGTTTCAGAGATACAGACTTTCATAGACGTGTGTTGGATAGGTTGCATATTAATTCATTAGAAGTCAAAATTTACAAAAGATGACAGGGGTTTTAGGTTTGAATCCAGGCAGCGAAACATTTTTTTTTTTTTCAAAATTTAAAAAAATAAACGCTAGAAATGCTAAAATTTCAACAAATTTTTTGCGATTTCAAATAAATTTAATTTTGTAAGTATTGAAGATAGGGACCTGGTCAAAAGAACGTTTTTTAATGTACTCGATGAGTACAATAAAATGCACTCATCGAAAATCAAATTTGAAGAATTATTTGAACATCCTCATTTCATTTAAACCTTTGAAATTTTGAAAATATGAGAGCCTTATATCTCTGAAACAACCAATTTCAAAACCCATTAATAGGAACTGTTTTGCTTCTCTCGATGAGTTCTATAAGACCCATTTGACTTGGGAGACAACTTTTGGACACCCTGTATTTATTCCCTTGCATCATTTTGATCAAATATTGTAAATACAGTTTTATCCTTTGAATTTGTATAGGATTCGCAGTAACGAATGAACTAACAACATTATTATTACACTGCGATGTTTTTAGCAGAATGCTCAACATTTTTTGAAAGTATTATTTTTTGTACTTCTCGATCTTTCACGTTTTCATTTTGAACCGACTCGTAGGACGTTCACTTTAGACAAAATAGAAAGGATAGGATTGTAATTTTCTTGTCGGAAAAACCATCCAGAAAATTGATGAAACGAAGATTAGGGCGAATGTGGTTTCTGGAGAAGATTAATGATATAATTACCTGAGAGAACGGCAGGCAGATGCTCACTGATCCGACTTTTTTTCAAGCAGGCTGATGGAAAGGTCTTGCCAAAGGTAAAGGTAATTCGGTGGATAGTATGAAAAAATGAATTCAAGTTCTTGAGTACGAGAGATATGAGTGAAAGTGTAAAATGAGCATGGTTAGTATCGATAGATGATGGAAACGTTCGAAATTCATCAAGAGCGGTCGGCGTGGGGTAGGAGTAAGGTGCTCGACATTACGATTGAAAGGTGTTCTATTGTTGCTCCAGTATGTGACTGAAAAATTCATGCTGGTAGACCACCGGCCGTTGGATACTGACCATTGCTTCCCCCCCTCTGACATAAATTATAACCTCCAAATGCTGCGTATTGGGTAAAATAGCCAAGTAGCCAAAACCCAATTTAAAGAAATGGTATATTACACACCAAGGTTCAAAAGAGAGTGTTTACAAGTGAAGGAAGTTTGCAAAATAAGCGCTGTGAGTGAACAGTTGCCGAGTCATGTAAACTCACTTCTGAACCGTGTTGAGGAAGATATTTTGTATAATTAATAATCAGAAAGCAACGAAATATTAAAATCCTGTCAGAATGACGAGTTCACAAGAATTATAAAAAAAATGGAACAAAATATCAACCTCCTCATTATGGCAGATTTACAGTTTCATCTGGAAAGTGTAACCTCTACCTCGATGTAAAGTGAACGTGCTTCCATCTAAAAAAATGCCTCACGCTTTTACAGGTAGGCGCATTCACTTTACATCGACATTACTGTAACATATATGTTTATCTATTTTATTATTTGACGAGCATATTTGTTCACAGGAAATAAATTCCATTACTTAATTGTAAATTATTTCTCATTCTTTTTTCTCCACTGATCTAAAACATTCTACACATTTTATAATGGGACCTAACGGGGCATTTTGTTACCTCAATATACTTGTCTCTCAAATATACTCGAATAAACAAAATCCATCCTTCTAATAAGTCCCTACTTCACACACGCTAATCACAGTGTAAAATTATGTACTCTGATAGGGTATATAAATTCATGTTAGCAATAGAATAATTGTACCATCTTTATTTCAGTCTTAGAACTGTTAACTTAATACCTATCAAGTAGTCTTGAAATATCTTGAACATTTTTTTGTGCTGTTGTGTGTACAAATTATTATTTTAATAGACTGTTGAATTTTACTTTGTGTTTGAATTTTACTTAAAGTCTCTTTTGATGCTAATGTCCTCAATAGTTGTGGATAACAAATTAATTAATTGAATTTAATTCTCGAGTGTTAGCAATATTCCTTCGAATACTGTTGTTCTTGAAGGAAGTGAAATTGCTATAGAAGTGTATTATTTCGGTACTTCTGTACTTCTTTCGGCTGTTGCAATTGGTTCATTCATTAATGATGAGAGCGACTTTTCACTCGCAAAACACCTGCCTAAACACTGTCTTTCTGACCATGTATTATATAAAAAATATTGTAGCATTTGTAGTTTTCTTTTTATGTGCCATTGGTTGTCGATATGTCATATATGTGTGATCCAAAGTCAGAATTTTAAATTACTATTTTTCCAAATCATGCATGAATTTCGAAATCAGAAATTTGAGGACGTTCTCATTAATTCATTACCATTAGGCTTCGCCCCTTGGCTGCTTTGTGGCCTGGCCCCTATGTTTGCTTTCGACACTTCCTGCCTCGAGATTTAAGAAATAAAATATATGCTTTTAATAATGATAAAAAAAAAATTATATTTGAAAGAAATATAAAATTTTTTTGTAAAGATGATTAATTAATAAATTTTCAAAATTAACGAACATTTCAAAGCATTTATTTCCAGACAATGTAGGCTGTACGCGTATCCTTTGGTATTATTTCAACTTTCATATCCTCAAAATATTTAGCTCGCAACAGCCCAAGGTGTAAGGTTGTCCGTGGCTAAGTACAGGCTGTCGTAGATAAAGTCCTATTTGATTATACTCATTCAGTCAAACTATTAATGTTTAGTGCTATAAAATTATTAAAATTAGCGCACGACAAATAGCGATTCAGCCATAAATTTGTTCGGTACTTTTTTCACAGAATTATGATGACACTTGATCTAAAAGCAAAGTGTTTCCCAGAGTGGCGTTTCAATGAAAAATTAATTTATTTGTACCATTCCACCTCTCCTACTTTGTTTTTAGATCAAGTGTCATCGTAACCTTTTGACTATATATACCTATTACGTATATATGGACTGCTTATGCTGATGAAAATTGGAAACAAACATTGGAGGCACGGGGAAAGGAATGGTTATGCTGTACGTGGGGAAATTATTAGAAATTAGCCAATTAATGCTGAAGAATGAATGTAAACACTGATGATAATTGATTTTTTTGTTTAAATTTGCATTTTGCACAATATTTTTTCGATATTTTTTCCTTTCCCTGTCTATACAGGTTTTTGTTTCATTTTTGTTGTCCACCCATCCACTGTTCGACTCTGTTAGACATCCAAATTTTCCTAGAGTGGCGTTTTAATGTAAAATTAGTTTATTTTTACCATTCAACCAACTCAGACTTTGTTTTTAGATCAAATGTCATCGTAACCCAGTTTGGTATCGGGACGTTCTCGTCCGAATAAAATATATAAATAAATATTTTTACCTCTTATCCGAAACTTATAATCTTACAATCAGTGGCCAAGTTCCTATCCGTTCCTCACATATTGACAGCAGCCTTAACGTGACAAGTTACTTCATTTTGAACAGCTGTACATAGTATCTTAATTTTTCCCAACTACCAACCCTAAACAAGGATAAATTAATAAATTCCAACAAGGATGAAAATATGGCTCGCTCCTGCATTTTCATTCGTCCCATAACGATCATCATAATTGCTGGTGCTTAATCTAATGTTTTTTTTTTTTTTTTTTTCATTTAACGAAATAAAAATGTAATTTTCCTGCAAATTTACCTCACTTCGCGTGTTGGCCACATGATGTGTAACCGACAATCTACCAGCACTGACCTAATTAATATTAGGTACTGTAGAAATCCACTAGCTACTTTACATATAGTTTATGAAAATTCCAGTAGGTACTCGAGAAAAATCTCGATATAGGACGGAAAAAAAAAAAATTAAAAGAGAATTTTTTGACGCCAATGTTTTTCATTATTCTAGGGAATAAAATTTATTACGGACGCGGGTAATAAAATACGAGACGACATATCGATAAATAAACTCGAAAATTATAATCCAGAAAAATAATATATAGAATTTTTTATTTTTTTATTTTTTTAGGCAGAAAAACGTTACCATAAGTGGTAATATCCAACCATACAGTACCTATAGCACATATAGGTAGGTGGTTCCTATGGATACTTATTTTACTCGTCGCTTTCAACCGTACAAATACCTAATCTTTTATATTTTTTTTTCTCGTTTTTTTTTTCACCCCATTTTAACTTGTTCACGGGAAGTGGAAGCGTTAAAAATGCAAATTAGACGAACTTTATTAGATTTTTGTTGCTTTTTTTTTTCACTGAAACGTGGAAGAAAAAAGAACACTTAACTACGTGAAACAGCGAATCGATTTGTGGGAGTTGTGAAAACGCTTGACAACTTTTGAATTTAGTTAGGTAATTTTTTGACGATGCAACAATAGAATCACTTTATAGTTCAGAATCTCAATATTTACCCATTCGAAAACATGAATCGAGAAAAGTGGAAATTATCTGAGAAAAACTGCTATACGATATTTTCCTGCAAATTTACATTAGTCTTTTTTCAAAGTGTGCCTACTTCGAAGCGAATTTAACCTTGAGAAATCTTTACCCAGGTACCTTTAATACGAGCAAAGTAATAATTAGTGACTGTATGACCATACGTTCTTTTTTTATAGATCATTTATATTATATTGTAACTCAGTTTAAGTATTTAATTCAAAATTAAGTTCTGAATCATTTTAAATTTTATTTTAAAAGTTAATGGGTGCCAATCATGACCAGAAAAATAATTGACGCTTTTATTCAGGCTTAGATATAACATTATGGAGGACCAGAGTTATAAGTCAAGGATTCCCACTTCTTCTTTCCATCTCTTCATAATCGAAAACATAAATATTCAAAAAAAATGTTTTTTAGAGTATCACGTTTTAAAATTGTTACTAATCCTATATTTTAATTAGGATATTGCTTGTTTTGTGGCGGACTCAATTTTTGTGGGAACTAAGGTATAAATACCCACTTTCAGTACCCTAAATCAGGGGTCGAAGTTTTCTTCACTCATTGTTAGCATTATTTTATAAATCTTGTGTGGGAACATTTTTCTGATTTCCTTTCTCTATGAGCTCGGCCCTTTTGTTTACGGACAAAGTCATGGGTCATTTCTATGGCCCACCTAACATTGTTCTGCACTTGAGACACAGATTTTACACCCTCTGTATACATTTATATAGATGATGCGCGACTGCATACGTAGATACGAATAAGTATATAGATGTATATCTACTTATTAGTATAGTTTTTGGACAAAAAATACGAAATCGTGAATTTAGGTCCAGAATATCGATTTTTCAGATTTCAATAATTTGTATGATGTGTAACTTTATTGAAAAGAAATGGTCGATGAAGAGTTAAGTTTTCGTTGCTTTTAATTGTCTTCTTCTAATTTAAGAAAACATTATTTTCATTTATAAAATTTGAGTTTCGTGACGGTAAATACAGCTAGTTAATAATTTGACTGATTTATGTACCTATGGGTAAAGAATTATTTTCTATGCAAACGGGTCAAAAATAGTGAAACCATTTCAGTTCTCTATCTCGAAAATAAACGTAGGTAAAGATCTGTAGTGAACTTGGAAGTGGCTTTTATTTCGCTTCTTTGTTTTGACATCTCATCGTAAACAGACGTCAGTTTAGGGATAACTGTCTGTGTTTACTTGGGTGGAAGATAAAATATTAACAAATCGAAGTTGTACTTTTTTTTGTGCAGTCTACTTTTTTATTCATGGTTTCCTTCCTCAAACATCAAAATAAAAAGTTTCCCCTGGCATTTTATCTTGAAAACACAAAAAGGCAATGGATCGTCTATTGATTTTGTTTAATTCTGATTTTCATGATGTAATCAGTCTTGAAAAATATTCGGTTTAGAGCATCAGTTCCCCCAGTGGATGTGGAATAATGTGAAATACCTTAGAACTTTTCATGCTAGGCTTATTACAAAATATTTCGTACTTAGATATAGGTTTGAGCGGTAAGGTGAGTGAACATAATATTTATAACTGCCACCAGAGAACTGGGTGGGCTAAAATGTACTCTATTGGCTAGTTTTTCAGCAGAAATATTTTTGTTAAAACATTACATGTGAGTTTGATTTGTCTCATACTTCACAAAATTTTTGATAAGCCTACATGTAATGATATATTTCCTAGATCATTACAAATTGTACTTACATATAAAAGCGGACTGTAGTATTATTGTATTTAAACTGCTTATAAATCACTTTTATTAACTATGAGAATGAAAAATAGCAGTTTATGATGTCGTTAATGAGTGGAAAAATGACGATTTACGGATGACTTTATCACCGGGAATAAAGTAGTTACTTTCATCCATCACTTTAACCTCACTTTATCGAAACTTCACTTTAAAGTGATTTCTCGCACAATTTTGTATTTAAGAAGTGGTAACATTGTAAGAGGTTTCTCATATAAAAATAAAACTTTACCACTTTATTTAATATAAAATTGTGCAGTGAGTCGTTTTAAAGTGAAGTTTAAGTGAGAGGAGGTTAAAGTGACATTCATGAATGTGAGTGTTTATCTCCTGAGGGAGAGAAGTATCGCATTATGAACTGTTATCGCGTATTTATCATCATAAGAGCGGATTTTCATGACAACCATGACTGGAGCGTGAGTGCAAATGACTCATGATTGTTAAAAACAAAAATGAAAACACTGTTGTTTTTTTAAATTTTTAAATTTTTGTTTGCTTAATTAATAACATATACACAAATTGGTCGGAGTGAGCAATTATCAACTTGTGTGGTTGCAGTACTTGCCTATGGCTTGTACTTACAAACTTCGCACTCATTGATAAATTCTCACTTTCCTCTCATGTGCTTAATGTACTATTGCCTAATTTTTCACACATTTAATTCTGATAATTATTGCTTCTATTCCAATTACTATCATAAGTCTCAGGCTTACGTTAGCAATAAAAAGTGCCTACCTATCTTCTTAGAAGCATCATGTACATCCAATATTCCAGAAAACGAGCTACTTTTATGAACAGTCACAATGCACTTTACATCTCTCATAATTTTTAACTTTCTGTATTAATTATTGAATGTTTATGGGTTAATTAATTTAGCATACCCAGGTGTAACATCTTTGTCACCTCGCTAACAGAAATGTTAGGGTACGCCTGCATAACAAACAACAAACAGGAACTGCAACTTCCAGACAGTGTAAATTTGTTGTCAACATCAAACAGTACAAATAACATACTTTGTTTCTGCTGTTTGCTGTTGGCTATGTAGGCATAGGCTAAAGACTCAAAATATTGTGATAAAATTTATATGAGTTTTAATAAATTCGCCCTAGAGTATCATTACAGCCTAAGGCTAACCACTAAGTTTATTTTTCGATATAAAAATTCATGAAAATTTATGATAAATTAGAAATATATAAGTGTAGTTTCACTTAACAAGATTACTTGTGAAAAAATAATTCAGAAATAAAGGATCACAAGAGTGATTTACAGTAAGCATTTCCGTTATGGCCTATCATCTCTTGATAATAGCAAGGAATTTGCCCAAATTGTGCACACTGCATGTGTTGATTTTGAAAAGGACCCTCTAATTATTTCTTAGAGTTTTCAATCTATCGATATTTTCACTCAGTTTAATATAATTATGATATGATGAATTTCTATTAACATATAGGCTTAAATAAGGTCTGAAATTTAGAGGGAGGGGAGCCACAGCTTCAATAAACTTATGAGCATGAGAAAAAAATCAAAAATGAACCTCCTGTTGTAGTTCACTTTAAAGCCAAATGATTAAAAACGTATATTAACTAATTTTAAATCGATAAAAATAAAAACGAACTCAGTTTCAGCTAAAAGATATATTAAAATTAAAATAACACGAGAAAAGATAACTGTTGAGGTACAAATCCTCTTCTCTCATACTTCTGGCAATACGGCTTGTACATATTTATTTTGCTACTTTACTATTCGCATCTCTTATTGTAGTCACACTTATCTCGTTCAGCTGTGCTTTAACCATTTCTGTATCTTGAAATATTGGTGTCCGCCGTTCGTGCAATAAACATCTTAGTGAATCTTTGACTATATAGTACTGGACCAGTAAAGAAAGATGATTTCTGGTTAGACATACTGGCACTAAATAGGGAACTAGACCGTATCTTATAACATACTTTGCTTTGTGTTTATGTACACTATTCTTGTGAATTTAAAGGATGCCTTTATCAGATGTATTACAAATTATTGAATTTAAGCAAAACGTTGAAAGTACTTAGAGGTTACGCTAGGGTTGCTTACTTTTTTGCCAGCATGTCTTGACATTAGAAAGTAGATTGGTCTTATGAAGCTTTACTGGTTTGGTACTATATGAGGTCTGACAATAAAGTTCCTGGATTAATTTTAGCACTGGCCTTCTGGTTACACTGCAACATTTATGGCACATGCTGGTACACATGTTTCCAATCTTCAGTATGAATTTCAAGGCCATTGATTTCGGTTTGCCTGTTTGAACAAAGTTTTACTGTGTTCATATTTTTTAGTTGTGCCGATAGCTGACAACTGATGCACGAGGAAGAAAAAAATGAGCAACGAATTGTGATCATTACTAAAATTGGTAAGACTAACCTTGAAATCATTGAAATGCTAAATGCAGGTTACCATAGCAACACCTTCAAACGATCAACCATTTTTGATTGGGCAAAACATTTTCAAGCCTCATCCAAAAAAAGCAAGAATGTCAAAATCAAAAATCAAATCCAAGCTCATCATCTTTTTTGACTGTCAACGGGTCATTATGCAAGAATGGCTTCCTACAGGGAAAACAGTGAACAAAGAGTACTACCTCATGCTCATGAAAAAGCTACAGGAAAGAAAAGACCTGAACTTTGGAGAGAAAAGAATTGATTGTTGCACCAGGACAACGCTCCAGCACACAGCGCCTCAATTGTGCAGCAATTTTTTAAACAAACTGGAACTAAAATTCTGACACACCCCTACTACTCACCAGACCTAGCTCCCTCTGACTTCTACGTCTTCCCCAAGGTGAAAGACATCATGAAAGGAACCAGATACGGCTCCTTAGAAAACATTCAAGAAGAATCAGCATGGGTGCTGAAGGCAATATCAAAAGAAAAATTCCAGAATGCTTCCAGAAGTGGAAACAACGTTGGAAAAAATGCGTTTGTGTCAAGGGAGAGTGCTTTGAAGAGGACCATATTGCTGTATCAGATTAAATAAATATATTTTTTCAAAAATACTTTATCCAGAATTTTATTGTCAGACCTCGTATAATCAAAGTAGTGAATGAACTTTGTATTTCTTTAATTCAAAAGATATATTCGTCCTCAACAATAATCAACTGAAAGATTTGTTCATCGTCTACAAAAATAAAGGTTTCTATTGGTGAGAAGTGATAAGGTGGAGAGATCTATATACAGAAACACTAAAAAACTCGAAAATTACGTTAACATGTCCGTGGCCCCCTATTTGCAGCTGTATCTATTAGTGAGTATTTTCGACATAATTTATTTTATATTAAGGTAAACAAGACAACCATATCAGATAACGAAATAGTTATTCCTTTCATAGAGCAAGATTTCATTAAAAAAGTCACTCCTTCTAAAAATTTCATTTCCGCAAGATGACACGAAATATTAATGGTGAACACTGTAGGTATCCCCTTACGAATTTATCATTTGAAGCTAATTTAGAGTTTTATTATTTGCTCCAGCTTCTGCTCTTGATTAGGTAGTTCCCATCCCCCACCCATCAATGTCATCTATACATTTAATTATCATTTATTAATGTTTTCATGGAAGATGAATTGATGAGAAAACGTGAAACTTCCTTCTAAATATAAACTCGTCTTTCATTGTCAATTAGTGAAATGGAAAATTGCCTACGAAGGTAGCGTATTTAATACGCTTAGTATGAATATTTTTCGTGAAACCGTGTAATAATACGAAGAACAGAAATATTTTTTATTGTATATATGGTTACCTTTGATGTGTAACAAAGTAAGATTTTTCTTTTTCCTCAGTCAACATTGTCGACATTGAATACGCAATATGCTGAATAAAAAAAAAAAAAACGAATTATATTTTCCGTAAAGTCAAGAAGTAAATAGAACCGAGTGCTGAGCTCATAAAAAGAAAATCTTACAAAATTTGTATCGGAATCTACTTTCTACTCTCGAGCTAAAATGGTGGAGAAAAAAAAGAAAAGAGTGCGTTAAAACGTAGGCTACATAGAATTATTTCGACAAGAGGGTATTGTTAACTTTTGTTGCAATGAGGAATAAATTAATATTAAAGGGATCTCAAAAAGGTTTTCTCTTTATTTGAGTTTCGAAGCGACCACCATGGCACCAGCAACTAGGATGTTTTATAGGTAAGAAGTTTTTGTATTCTTCTTTCACATTCACTGACATCCGAGAATGCGACAAATCGATAGGATTAATGTTTTTTCTTTCATCTCTCTTGAAGTCTGATTGTGAAGCACAAGTAGGCAAAGATTATTCCAATGAAAAATAATAGCACATAAATGGAGTTTTGTTATAAGCTGGTTGGTCTTTAATCGTTTCGTGGTTTCTTTAACCACGTTTTATTCGAGAAAATTTTGTTAACACTATGTTTTCACCAAAAACATGATTGATGAATCGTTGTTTTCAGTTATATTTTCTTAAATAGCGTTGATAAGTGCATAAAATTTCAAAATAAGAAAAGAAAAATTTAGCAAATAGATAAGTTTTTCGTACAGAGGATCAAATTATTGAACAAGGATGTTTCTGACATAAAAATTACAGGTATGGGTTTTTCGGGTGGGAGGGGGTTATGGGGTATCTCACCCTCCTGGCCGATCTCAGTTGAAGAAATTTAGATGTAGTAGGCAAAATCGTTCTAAATGAAGACTGTTCGTTTTTCTTGTTAATTTTTCCGTTTTCCAGCAGTTGGCTATTTCGTCGTAAAAAGTTGGCTAAATTGAAAATTTCACCTCCCTCGGCTAAACTGCTTCGGAGAGTCAATGATAGCGGGAGGGATGTCAATATTTTGATTAATTTAGCAGAATAAGTTGGAAAAACGAAGAAAGAAAACTTTGTTCGAAGGAACTTATAGTAGATATGTCTTACGATATTTTTTTAAATTGATGAAATTTTCAAGTGCGTAGGTACCTGTCAATTGAATTTTGGAAAATATTATTTTTTAGAGTAGGCTAAAGAGAGAGAACTGAAATTATGTTCTACACGGCGTGTTTCCTGGAGAAAACTTGTAAACTTCGATAATAAATTGTGAACTAACAGACAAATAGGTACAAAAAAGTTTAAGTAGTAATAAATATACTGTGTCCTTCCTCAACACCCAAGGAGGTGGGTATAGTGTACTAAAAGCACGATATAAAAACACTTAATTTAAAACAGACATTTGACTACGCAGACTCGTACAGATACTCATCACGACAAATAAAAAAGTTACTATTTTGCATTGCTTTGAACAACACAGTTGCTCGGGAATCCCAAAATTGTAGCGAAAAACCAAAATATATTGGCTCTTGTCTAATTCTTCGTTGTAAAGTTAAAAACTCAACACGAATGTGATTTACGTGTTCTTCTCGCCTATCCTCTTACATTTCACATTGCCTTCCTTAACCTGTTTGCGCCAATGTGTCCCATAATTTAAGGATCGTACTCCTCAGTGGTATCTGGAGATAACGTTCGCTTGCCAACGCTTATTCGCACAGAAAAAAAATTGACCACTTTGGAAATATGCTTGCTTGGATCCTTCATGTCAAATATCTGATTTATTGAAAGTTTTTTTCTTCAAATTCCAAGAAAAAACTGCTAAAAATAAGTCAGAGACAAGACAACGATTAGGTACGACTTAGAGGGTACGTCAAAAATTTTTGCTTATAAATTGTACTTTCCATACTCTTAATTGCTCAAGAAAATTAAAAATTATTTGTCCTTGGGGTACAATCCTCTACCACGTTTTTGGTTATGTTCTTGGGGTAAGCTACTTATGAATGATAGGTGGTAATTAATTTTTCTTAAAAATAAAAGTACAGCATTCAAGGTCAGTATCTGTTTTATAGAACACAATAAGTCTCCTCGTAGAATTTGTGAATCGTTCGAAAATTGAATAAATGACATTATAAACAACACTAAAATATTTCTAAGACAATAAATTTATTGTTGAGGGAGGCATAGTTTAAATTGTGTGCATCATTAGTATCCTTGAATTTTAAATTTGGGAAAATAAAAGGAATTTGAGAAGAATTTAGGTTTGCCCAAGAGAAAAATCTGGACTTGATAAAATAAGTTACTGAATACGTTCAAATATCATCCGAAAATTGAGAGTTCGTGGGGGAAAATCGTTCAAATAAATTTTTTGCCCCCCCTTACCTTTTATTTCATCGAATGTATATATTCGTTTCAACAAACTTCTCCGTGGTGAATTTTTGTTTTACTTTCGTTAAATTTAATCCAACGTATATATATTTTATATATAACATAGTCGGTGGTGCAAAGGTTCGATTATTTGGGAGAATTTATTGATTCAGTAAAGTGCTGTATAAACAAAAAAATAGGATGTTCCAACAAAACGGTATATAATATTTTCCGCCTGCAAAGGCTCAGAATACTGTAAACATTAATTAATTAATTTAAAACAGCGAGTAAGCCGAATATTATTCGGAACTTTCAGCATACAGCAGTGGACTTTTGATTAGTTTTAGCCTATTTTCTTTTCCTTTTTTTTTTATTTCTTTCATTTCCTTATGTCGATGATTTATTATCGCGAACCTTTCGAAGAAAAATATCATCGATGTGGCTAGAAATAATAATTACAAGGCATTTTACAAGGAAAAAATCTGTTATTCTGCTCGTAAAATTTTCGGGCAGCACAATTATAAGGGAGCAATCAACGAAATTTCTGAGGTTGAAATTAATGAGTTTAATGAATGTTCGTGTGGTTACCAAAATATCGACTTGCTGGGCAAGAGAGGGGAGGTTTTGTTTTTTTATTTAAACGAAAATTTGAGTTTTGAGCGCAAGGTTAGTAATTGGGTTCGTTGACTTTGCGGTAAAGAGAATTGAACTGCAGTTTTAGCATTTTTGGCCCATCAAATTTAACACTTATACCAATATAGTTTGACTGTTTGAAATAGTTTAGGCCTACGTCAGCAGCAGATTATTAAATTTCTGTGGGCTAAATTCTGATATTAGCCCACATGTTCAGTCATATTGTTGGTATGGTCAGTACATACTCTAGAACTATAGTTGCAAAACCATTTATCTAGTTATGAGATGTTTTTATTTTTAACATTTTACGTGAAAATCGTGACGCACAGATGATAGCTGTTTGACACAATGGTAAGGTGTTTGGCTTTTCGATCAAATGGTTAATGGTTTGAGATCTGTCATTTTTATAAATTACCACTGGTCCTGATGGTCTGTTGGGATCAATGGCGTGGTATCAGGGAAGACAAGGTAAACATTGTCTATCCACATAAATTCTATACTTATAGCTGAAGAAAAAAAAAGAAAAAAAAGAAGAAAGAAATGATTTAAAAAAATAAAAAAAGAACAGAGTAGGGATTTCGTACGCTATAATACCCTTTTAATATTGACTCCCAAAGGCGCACTCCAGTTGAAATCTAACTGATCTACAAGTAGTAAAATCTTGTAGGTAAACATTTTTAAAACAGTTTCCAACAAAATCAATTTCTAGGGTAAAAAATTCACTGTGGGCATGCTTTTTTTTCTCAGTTTGTAAAGGCCTGGGTAGATAGTTTTGAAATTGTTTTTCTGTAGTTGAAAGGTGAATTGTTTGTTTTCTTCAAGCTGTATAATATACCTATATCAAATCTTAAAAAAAACTTAATTATCTTCCTAACCAAATTTTTCACGCTGTGGCACTGGTTGGGTCGAGTACATTGATGCTTTCATAAAAATTGAAAAAGTTGTGTTGGAAAATTTTTGTCTCTTTTCAGTCTGTTGGTTCTATGAAGCTATTTACAAGATTATAGCTGTGAATCATAGAGAATCCAGTAAATTCTGAAAAATTCTTTAAAAACAGAAGCAAAAAGAACTACTAAAAAACATACAACACATTCGCAAAAAACCTATGCCTACTTCAATGTTTTATATAAGGTTGGCTCAGATTTTCGTGTTTACCTAGATATCCATACACTCTACAGGCACCATATATGATCAAATGTACAAAATGTCTCATACCATCCTATAATGGTATGAAAAAGATTCTACCGTTCTAGGATTATACAATTTCAGACTTGTTACGCAACATATAATATATAATATATTGTATCAAGTATTATTGTAGGTTTTGTTGGCTCGGGGAATCGAACCTGGGACCTACATATTTGCCAGCTAAAAGCGGTGAACTTAACCGCACGGCCATCTCACCGCCGACTATAACTGGCGAATGTATTTTATATTAGACAGGGTATGGTGGTTCCCACACACTCCCCCACTAAAGAGACTCAACACGAGTTGAACGACATTTGATGCTGTGGGAGGTTGGGCAGAATCAGAAACGCCTCTTATACCTATACACACAGGCTTATACTACCTATACGGGTTCTATTTCCACTATATAGGGCGCCATCTATCGGGGACTCAAGTTACGAAGGAGAGTTGTGAGTTCCACCATGCACCACTAGGGTGCGTGCGTGTCCAGCACACGTCAAGGGTCACCAGATGTAGGTTTACCTTGTCGTGAGAGATATTCTCACCAGAAGGAAATTCAACAGAATTTAAGTGTGTTCAGCCACTTCGTACATAAGTACGGATAAGCCAGAACCAGACTGAACACTGGGACCTACATATTTGCCAGCTAAAAGCGGTGAACTTGACCGCACGGCCATCTCACCGCCAACTATAACTGGCGAATGTATTTTATATTAGACAGGGTATGGTGGTTCCCACAATTATATAATGTAATTATTATCTTTTTATTTTTTAATTTAAATAATTACTTATATTATAGTATAGGATATTATTAATGACAAACCTAGAGATTTTCATATTTTATGTTCAGTTTTCTCCCTATACAATAATGTTACCCAGTCAGTGGCACAGCCAGCTAAGAAATTTAATATTTTTAACCACATAAAAAAAGAAGGTATGTTTGTCGGGTACCTAGGTATATATATTATGGTATACCTTACATCATGAAGATGTTTCATTACAGAAGATAGTCTGCAGTTATTTCGTATACACTGGCGATTTAGCCTAGATTTTTGTGGCTTTATATACTGGCTCCTTATACACACACACAAACACACATACATTGAAAATACATTATAGGTCTGTTTGATGACTAATTACGTAGTATTTATAGTTGCTATAACAACCGATAAATATGGCACGTGCACTGACAAGCCAGTTTGTGATGTCACTCAGAATGTGAATTCTCAATTTGATACAGTCCAAAAGTTACAACTTACTTGCCAGATTATGCGAGTAATTACCCACAACCAAACATTATTTTGTTTGCAAAGCACCAAATTAGCCAACATTGTGGCAGTGACTGTCGTCATAAGGGCCAAACACCTAGTATCTCATATAGGTATTATCCCCCCAAGCATAGGTATATATATATTTATATGATGTATTTACACTGATTATTCAACAACTGCTGAACTGATTTTGATGATTCAGAATTCATTTGAAAGAGGATAGTTCAGAATTGATCTTATAAAATTTTCGTCAAGATCGGATGCAAAATGGATCCGAAATAATGAACGTAGAATTAAAAAATTCAACCAATTTCTGTGAAAATTATTATCTTGGAAATCGTTTGATTGCTGATTACGATCAATCGGTTGTTAGATTTTCGATATTCAATTTCACAGATGTAATATGGTAGATTAGAAATCCTGAATTGAACCAATCTGAGCGAAAGTACCTAGGTAGACAAAATGGTGGATTTCATATTGTTTTTCTTGTTTTTTTTTTTGTTTTTTTTCCGTGGGACCTAAACTACTCTGCTCATTTGCATATTTTTGTGCGTCGTCGTCAAAAGTACGCACTCGGTAGACCTACGTGTTTTGCAGCCAACATTTTTCAAAAAAAGTTGATTTTCAACGAATTATGCTGTGCCACCCACAAAAAGTCAATTATTCATACTATAGTACCTGCAAAAGTTCAGTCAAATGAGAGTATTTTGAAGATATACTAGTGCAGTAATTTACACTAAGCTGCGTATGAAGTGAAATAAAGACGAAAAATAAGAATTCCAAACCATGGTGTTTTTCACGAACTGTTTCAAGTAGAGATACCTACCCACTTTTTTTCCTTTCTTTATGGTCGGTTTCTTTCTATTTAATTTTATCATAATTGTAAACAACGTTACTTCATGGTGAATGCTGAAATGGATGACGATGGTTTATGTTTGCTATTTTTAGCGAAAAAATCTGACGTTTGATGTAAACTCATTTTCTCTTTCTGCAACGCTGTACCTATAACTAGTGTAGGTATACTTACTCATTTATTTTATTTTATGTTTTGTTTTTGATGAAAAAGGGCCATGGAAAAGAAAAAAAAGACAAAGATCTTTCGTTTGTCTCGAGAATACAGTGTGGTATCTCGTTCTTACCTACTTTGTGTGCTAACTTTTGCAATGGACACCACGTCGATTATCGTTATCTTTTATTTACATTACCATTTTCATTCTATTACCTCTTTTGTCGGTGGTAAACTTGGTAGATAGTAGTTTTTGGTTTCTTTTTTCCATTCTGTGGCCAGAAAAATGTGAATTTTTACAGCAGATACTACGGCAAAATAATATTAAAGTGCTACATCTCTATTTATCTTATGTTCATGATAGTAATAAGTTAAGTAGGAAATATCTGAGAGCCAAAGAATGCCAGTGAATTATGTGCGGTTATAGCATCTCACTTCTCAGGCCATAAAATGAAAATGGCAACGTCGCAATCATTGCAAGTGAAAAACTTATTTTTCAAATATTTAATGTTAAATATATTCGTTTAATTATTTTTTCTTATTTGCGTTGTTAAGTTGTTCTTAATAAAGTTAGACAAAGACAGAAATAGAGACAGAAAGAAAGAGAAAGAAATGCGAGTGAGCAAATTACATTTTTTTCTAGACGTTCATCGCATGGAATATAGAAACTATTAATAATTTTGTAAATATTCACGGAGAAATTCATTTTGATGTTCCCTAAAAAATTAAACAATCCTCCTCGAATAAAAAAAGTAGGTAAGCCACCGCATACTTTGGCAGAACATCAACAATTTTTTCTACCTACCACTACACGTACCGATTCACATATTTTCTTATTTTTATTTTCATATTTTTCTTTGAAAGAAACAAACCACAGATCAGGTATACATCAATTCGTAAAATTTTAGAGCGTTTATCGGTTTTGTGAACAGCCAGCTGTTTTCTTTGAAAATTTTCTATTTTTGTAAATATATTTGATTGAAAGGTCCAACGTAACATTTTCGTAAGTACTAACAAAATGTATTGAATGTTAGACAATTTTTAAATATTTTTTAAAAACAACTAAAAGTCATGTACCTATATAGACAAGAATTCACGCCTAGCACCTATAAAATAACGAAAACTATAAAATTAGCCCTGCATAATTTCATGCACTTGCTCATTGAATAAATTTTCAACTCTCAAACGAATGCTTTAGGGTCAATTTTATTGCTCCCGAGGGGGGGAATTTAAAAACTTTATTCAAAATGAATGTTGAATGTAAGTGATTTTTCGAATTTTAAATTTTTCATTCAAATCTAATGTCTATAAAAAAAATTATTATATCAGAAAATATGATTAAATTTTCATCATTTTTACACAAAATTTCGTATGAAACTAAAAAATTAACAGTTTAAAAAGACATCTCGATCACTCGATCAGACTAGATTGATCAGCAATGAAACAAACAAGGAAAACTTGAGTTTTTGCTCATCATTGATATTTACTGGTTTTTTCCATGTCTCAGGAAGGAAATATGATCCACACTTTTTACCAGTTGAATCTGTTTATTCTCGAAATCAAGTTAAAATTTAATGCTACTGCAGTCCAAGAAAAATTTTTGGTTCACCTTGAATCGATTAAGATAAAAACCCTTGTCTTTATACTATAAGCCAACTTAAATTAATTACGGATTATTAAGAATAATTGGAGAAAAAAAAAATTGCGTTTCGTTTTTTCAAATTCCAATTATAATTTACATGTTCTTTTATTTTGGTTTTTTTTTTTTTCTAAGTGAGATTGGAATGAGAAAAAGGAAGATTAGTGTCACTCCTAGGTCATGTTACCTAGGTTCATAACTCCATATTATAATTATGTCTCAAACTTGTTTTCGATTACTGCCCCCTAAATTTTAAGTAGTGAAGAAAATCATTCGTTACATCCTTTGACTATATGTATAGTACTGAACCAGTAAAGCTCCATACGACCAATGTACGTTTTAATGTCAAGACGTGCCGGCGAAAAAGTAGCTAACCCTAGCGCACCTTGTGCATACTTTCGACATTTTGCTCGAATTCACCAATTTAGAATACATTTGATAAAGTCATCCCTTAAATTCACAAGGATAGCGTACATAAACGTAGTTTAAAATACGTCAAGTGTTTCATAATGATTGCCTATTTAGCGCCGGCATGTCTAACCACAAATCATCCTTCTTTATTGGTCCAGTACTATATAGTGGAAGGTTACATCATATCGATGCACTACTTTAGATCCCTATCTGAAGGACATAAAGGTTTGAAAGGAAATTTACCATCAAATAATTTACCTATGTCTGTCCGTTGTTCAGTTTTATCTACAAAAGTGTCGGATCAATTTTGGTGGAATTCTTAATTACAAATAAACCTTTTATAGTAAGATTTTCGAATATTAACTTGTGGCAACACTGCCAATGTATTTTTTTCTTCTATCTCTGATTCAAGTTTCATTTCACTTTTTTTTGTTATAACTTGACTAATAATTATGTACTTACGTAAAAATACAACTCGCATATTATCTATAAATCTATATTTTTATTAATTGTTTCGTAATAATTAACCGTATTGTAATTTAATCATAAACCCAGCTACAGATAGCGCAATGTTATTCAGCGAAAAACTGGTGGAAAAATAAAATATATTATAAATCAGGTTTAAAATGGAAGTTTCAGTTACCAATTAACCTATCGATGCTATACATAATATGTTTATTAATAATTATTAAAGCCATCAGAATATGGTAATAGAACGGTTTTTGTAACGCTTATTTAACTTTCAAAAAACAAAGTAGGTCTAAATTGATTTTTCTAATCACTAGTTCGCTTGAATGTCAAATTAAAGTCCAATAACCCATCGTTTTTCAACAAAAAGAAAAAAAGAAAAAAATCGTATATAAAGTTTTAACTAGTTTTAATTTTCGAACCCTATAGAATCCAAATGTAACCCTAAATGATAAATTCATTCTAACTTCTCTTTAGTAATCACAAGAGAGAAAATAAATTAAATTAGATTAAAAAAATTCTGTTCATTAAGGTAATTATTCATTTTTGAGTATACTTTTTTCGTCCCCTCTTTTTGAAGGATAATAAATTAAGTAAAGAGAATTTCTAAAGTAAATTTCTAAAACAACAAAGTCAAAAAAAAAAAAAAACTGATAACTTTCGTATTTAATTTTTATCTTTAATTCAGAAAGATTAATGTGTTTGCAAAAACAGCCTACTCTTGCTTACTCCTACACCTGTTTTTATACAGAAGAATAGGAGTATACAAAAAAAAAGAAGTAGCCAGAAAATGAGTTATGTAAGCGAGTTGACATTTGACATAGAACAACATTTCGCAATGCGAATCACGCATCCCCTTCCTCTTCGCATCCACATAACACCATTTATTAGTTTGAGAAAAAAAAAGGAGGCAAAATAATCTAAACTGTGCGAGTTAACGTATCATGCCGAGTATTTTGTATACGAGGGTACTAAAAATTTAGAAAAATAAAATGTTAAGACAAGTTGGTACAGATAAAGGTCGCACTTTATTGATTAAAAGATTTTTTTTTTTTTTTTGTAGTATAGAGGAAGGTATAAAGGCTTATCCGAATATATGTGGGAAATATTTATCTTTGTTTTCATACGTGGAATGATAAAAAATTTTTCATTCACTCACCAAAGGCACGTCAAAGAACGAAAAACTATTTTAAGAGGATGATTTTATGGATGCACGTGACTAGAATGTGGATTTTACAAACGGTGGACAATTTTATACTGCCAACCGTATCTGTGCTACGAATGCAAACCTCAGAAAACTAGGTAACCTCTTTTAACGTGACGAAATTTGTAAGATAATGGCGTAACAAAACTCCGTTTGTCTTCCGAGGGATGAGTAGTCTTTGAGGTGAGAACCGTAAAAACGTGAAACCTTTTCTGCAAATATAATTCCGAGTTTATTAAATTCATTCGTTTTAACGTCATGATAATATGGCCATTAATTTTATTGTAAAGCAGACAGAATGAAAAGAAAAAACGATCAATTAAATTTCATACCTCTTTTCGCCATTTTATAACTCGCGACAATTGGATGAGTCCCTAAACGACGTCAGAGGTCAGAATCGTGAAGAAACTTAGCACTGTGTGACTAAATTTGCAAACAAAAAATACTGGCCGTGTCCTGGGAATCGAGTGCCCAACGTCACTGGAAAATAGTACTCATTGAGTTCAACCATAAAGCTAGGTGCACATTTCACCTATTCTTCAAACTGAAGGGGTTACGAGGCTGCCAAGTTCGAGAAGTGATGAATTTCTGTAATTTACCGTAGAAAATAATTCTATTGCAATAATCTTTTCAAGGGTGACAACTTTTAGTATCTAAAAAATACAAGAAAAATAGTCGTATGTTCCAATTGGCTATCTGTAACATTAAACGAACTACACAAGTTTGAAAATTTTCATTTTTTCAAAATTTTGACATTTGAATTACAATATTTTATAAAAAATCATCTCACTTATGGCATAAATTAATGATCTTTAAGGTAAAATACTTGCGTGAAAGAGACAAGTATCAATGTTTTGTGTATATATGTATATTTAGTTGCATAGCATGTTTTTATTAGAAGTAGTAAAAATTCAGGCATTTAAAAATTTCTCCTAACGAAAACATGGTACACAACGTTGTTTACATACGTATACAAAACATAAAATATCTCTCTTTGAAGTGAGCATTCAATAAAATTTTTCAAACTAATCCAGTTACTTTAATATTAATAATACATAGCTAATTGGGACATATGATTTTTTTCTTATATTTTTAAGGTACCTGCTTATAAAAATAACCCGGAAATTAATATTTTTTAAAGTTTTCTAGACTCTTAGCCCCATAAACGTTAAGAATAGGCAAAATGTGTACATAACTTTTTTATTGTACTTAATAAGTACTGCCTACCTCTAAAGTTGAGCATTCGATTTCTGGGACAGGCTTGAGCATATACCCGTATATTTACAAGTATCAATCACCTACTATATACAAGTGTGTCACACACTATTTATTGTAACAACCCCTACCCGCAAAAAAAATTGAGATAAATAAATATTTTGGGTATTGGCAAACATGTAGGTGCAAACTATCACATTATACTCAATCATATCTCGTGAAGTTATGGGTATGGTGGTATCTTGCTAACTTAAATGTAAGTCGTTCGAATTCCCAAAGCAGATAAACTTTTATGAAATAAAATAAATAAATAAATAATTAACAAATAAATACAATTTTAAAAAATGACCACGTAATCTATGTGTTTCTAAAGACCAGTGTATAAAGTGACGCATGCGCCCAACACAATGTATAAAGTAAAGACCGAAATATAAAGTTAGGACTTTATACATGGGTTCTAAATGGTTCTAAAGTTTACAATTTAATTTATCCGCAGACATTACAAAAATACATTTTTTTAAAAACATAAAGTGGTCCATAAATCACTTTGAAAAAAAAAATTGATATATTATATTGAATTGTTCTCGAATCACTACAGAAATAAGTTAGTTAACATCAAATATTTTCAAAAAATGGCAGCTAAAATGAAGAATCAGCTCTTTTTTTCGGGGAAAAAAAGCAAAAAACAGAAACTAACTTTCAGCGATGTCAATTATGTTTTAAAAAGAAATTTTCACCACAAAGTTTTTCATTTAATTATCCTTCGTACGATATGAAAAGTTTTTTTTTTTTCTATCGCTTTTCTCTCAATGAAACTGATGAAAAAAAAATCTTAACTATATATTCTTTTTTTTTTGTCCCAGAAAAAAGTGAAGTCGTTGCAAATAACATCCTAAGGGTATAAACCAGGATCATACTTTATTATCTTTTGAATGGGAATGATTTTTTTTTCTCTTCTTTTAACACCTTTTCTTCTCCCTCTTTCACCAATAATAAAATATACAACGTTAGTACCGATTGTTCTCGTAATATAACCTCCACCAAATTCGAGAAAATATTACCAATTGATTCCATTTTCAGAGTGCGAAATGAACGCACACACGGGCGAAATAAATTTACTAAAAAAAAGAAAAAATCTTAATTTACATTTGTGGCTAACCCTAATCTATACGTGCGTTGATTGCATTTTTCCATGTAAAATTATTACGTACGTATATGTATACGTCTGAATGTCAGTTAGACTAAGTTTAAAAAAGGATATATATTCATCGGAAAACTGGTATCCATAAATTTAAATTTAAGGCAACGTTTTAGAGGCTATTTGAAATGATATACGAGCATATTTTAACATTTTTTCAAACCTTTTTACCAAAATCGGACGTTCGACGAGTGCTATTTACATAAATTTTGTACTTCTTTGCCACAATTTTTTTTTTCCCTCTCATCTTTCATTTATCTGCACGACAGCATAAGTCGATTCGATGTAAATTTAATTTACATAAAACCGAAAATTGATAGCGCAAGAAAATATATTTACAATAATACACCAATAAGAGTAAAGTAAAGAGAAAAAATACATTTTATAAAAAATTAAATGGAGACAGGATAATGTTTATGAAATAACTTTGATCAGTATCGTTTTCATCTATAGTACCAATAGCTTTCTACAAGCTTCAAATGGAAGAATTAATGTTGCTTCAGCATAGTAAAATAAGATTTTAAATAATTGAATTGATAATAATAACGGGTACCTACCTACTTATTTATGTTGTAAGTGCGAAAAGTATGAGATTTTGATACAAGTATGATTTTTGCAGTCTGTACTTAAGGCGAGTATGTAAATCACCCGAATATCTATCACCTACTTTGCACGCGAGTCACACATTATTGTTTGCAACACACCCTCATCACCAAAAACGAATGGAGAAGATGAACGATTTTTTTGTGTTGAATAATTTTACTTTTTTAAACCAAAAAATTGTGACATACGTTTCTATATGTATCTCCTTATTTTTAACCTTATTTTACTGCAATAAGATTAGAAAGAGGGATATGCAACTGTTAGAATTATTTTTTCTTCCCCACAATAAATTACGTCCGTAACGATATATTCAAACTCCTCATAATTCAAAGTCATACATATGTATATCATTACACCCTGTATGTGATAAATCAGCCTGTGAGATTTCATGTGACTAACTATTCAGCTGCACGTGAAACCGTATCCAGGTATATCTTCTATCTTACTCTTACTAATATCATTAATTTACACACATCTAAATCATCTCTTTCTAGTCAATGACTTATCTTTCATATTATTACATCATCCTAAATATTCGATAGTGTTCAAGAAACAACTATTTTATCAACTCATAATTTATCACGTCGTTTCCACACGTCTTAATTGGCCCCACGTTAGATCGGATCATTTTGTATTAATCTGCGTAAGTAATTTGGAACCGATTTTGTGAACCACAATATAATGTACCTGCTTTTTTCTAGCAACCATAAAACGTTAAGGGACCAAATCTTCTGTGTCTGCAATATTAATTAATTCGTATTTCAAACCTGTTATTGAAATGGATAAATTTTACAGTAATTTTCTCAAAATGTTTTGAGTACATCAATTATTTTTAGTCCGAAATTACTAACATAACTTTAGTTTATTAAGTAGGTTTTTGACGAAAATCTACTCATTAAAAGTGACCCATTGAAAAAACCATGGTGAAGAAGAGAATACATTTTTGTTTAATGACATTATAATACTTTTGGCCCTATCAGCTGAAATTCATATGTGTGTATTGTAAGCTACATATTTATTAACAATTTTTTATCAAACCTGGTACAGGTCGTAATTTCTATCTTGTAGGTCCGATTAGGTTGCATTTTTGGCAGGTTAATGGTTCCAAATTACATAATTATATTCTTTCATTTAACTTCATTTGGTAACAGAATTTAGACTTTCTTTTTGGTTTGTATATGGATATATATGCGAATAGTTACCGAGTTTGTCGCCAGAGTATTACCAGAGCGCTTGGATCGCAATTGCGAGTTAGGTTATGTGTTTCTGTGGGAGTGCAATAGAGTTTGCCAGGTTTCACTTTGCACGTTTTACACCTATAAAAGTATATTTCACAAAATTCATTTTCAACACATTATTCTTTAGTAATAGTCACGTTGAAACCAGTTTTTTGTATCAAGACAAGAATAAAACCTGTTGAGTTTGGTATGGAATAGCAACGTGGAACATTTGGTATGTTGGATTATGTTGATTTTTGTCTGTTAAAATGGGTAATTTTTGAACAATAGTTACAAAATGTCAGAACATACATTGGTTTTGCACTATTTCAACATTCTACTAAATTTTGTAACAGTTGGCTTCATGGTTCATGCTCTGGAGTAATTGAAACAGTCAATGGATAACGAATTAATCGTGCCAATTTTTATCAAGATTGACAAAATTACTATGACTACATATTGTTTTGATGATATCAACGTGCTTGTTTAAGAAACTAGTTTTTCTTAGCTGCGAAGAGATTTTAACCTTCTTACCTATTTAATATGGCAAATGAAAAACTCTATTAGAGGCACCGATTTGTGGTTTTGTAGAGAGGCTTCGCTATTCAATAATTTTTCTAGAGGGGGTAACCTTCTAATAATTTTATAAATTTTAGTGTATAGAAGGGTATCCAGTTTTACTGGCATAATACAAAATTCCCATTTGATGCATGTGAATGCCACTAGGCGAAAAAAAGTACTGCATTTATGAACCTTGATGTACGTCATCAGTTTCTCTTAGGAAATGAATGAATAAAACAATCTAAAAAAAAACTAGCGCAACAAGCCTCGCTGGAAAAAGTAGGTTTTTGAGAGAAAGAATTATGAATTTTGTCTAAAGAGTAGAAAGATGAATGTATCAGAACATACGACATCACAAACAAAACTTCACAATGAAACAAATTTGAAAAATACCAGTTCTAATCAAGTTGAAACTATTCAATATAATCAAAACGAATTGTGTTCCAGTTGATTAAAGTCAAAGACAGAATTCTGGTAATTCAGGAGTATAGGGTGCGAATTTGCAAAAAAACTGCGGTGGGTGGAGAGAGGAAATTAACTTTTTGAAGTAATTTTGCTTTTCTGAGGCTAAAAAAAAAATTTTTCGTTTCAAGCTCAAAAAATGGAGTATTTAGGGCTGTTATATGAAGAGTAAAATAGAGAAAATCACAATGAATGACTTATAATTTGGGAAAAAATTAATCGTAATTGAAACCAAAATTGGTAGGGCTTGCCCTTATGTCAAATGTGCTGTTTGTACTGAATTTCGTGACTATTGGATAAGAATTGCAAGTTTTAGTGAGTCAACATCGAAAATTATCCCCTCCATCAGCCCCAGGGCATGAATCATAAAACCAATCGCAACCAAACTTAGAGGGGTATTAGAATAGGTTTAATTCAATACCTGTACCAAATTTCCTGACTATTGCTTCGAAATTACGTTTTTTAGAGCCATAAAACTGCCAAAACTGCAATATAATCGTCTATCCCTGACGTACCCTTAAAACTAATTTTCTCCAAATTCAAATGATCTCATCCTCGACTTAATACAAATGATTAGTCCAAATTTAGTGACCATCGAACAAAAATTACGCCCTGTATCATGTTAACAAGAATTTGACATACATACATACACATACATACATACATACATACATACATATATACATATATAAATAAATACATATGAATTTTCAAAAGTGGTACCAAAATGTTCTCTGGGTCATGAAACAAAAAACGTACTTACTCCCACCCCTGGCTCCTTCCATGAGTACAAGATTAATAAGTAGATTTTCGTAGAAAACCTACTTAAAAAGGTGTGAATTCTGCTGAGACTCGTGAAGGATTGATGTGTAGACACAATAGTGTGGTTGTAAGCATGCGGGTTGCGCACATACAGAATCACACGCCTATACATCATGTAAGACACACAAATGAGAGTTACAATTGTAAGACTTACAGGTTATGCAAATCTGTCGATCATAATTCCCGTTTAGCCCCTACCATCGACCGAGCTAAGATATTTGCACATAAAAAAATTGAAAAGGAGAATGACGAAAGTTAGCACAATGGATGAGGATTCAGTCAATGGTGGGAGTAAAAGTGCATAAGTGTCGGACTTCTTAACCGCGCCAAATATGAATTTTTTATGGTGCCAGTGAAACTGAATAACCCTGTATGCATACATAATTATATCAATATACTTAATTATGTAAAGGTACAGGTATAAACTTTTTTATACTGAATAAATAAAAATTCAAGTCTAGATTGAATGTGATTGAAAATTTTTTCATTCGCCCCCTAATAATTCGAAAATGTCGGAGCCACTGAATTTTATACCTTTAAATGACATACAAGTACTTGTCCTTTTTTCAGAAAAACACCATGCTGTTTGACAGTTGCTATATACAATATGAACATTATGGTTTTATGTTTTTTTTTTTTTTTTTTTTTTAATATTAATTCCAGCATAGGTATCTAACTCTTCACCCCAGGCGCCGATTTCCGTGAACTTTTCTTTAAATGAAGATGGTCCCATATTATTTTTTCTTGAATCGTTGCGATTGTTTTCCAGTTATCCTAAAAAACTGTTTTTTATTAACTTATCTCCAAACCAACACATTTTGTTATCTTTTCTCCAAACATATTCACTCGAGTCTACGTACGCAGATTTTGAAATATTTAATTTACACGAAACCATAGATTTAATAACGAATGAAAAAGCGTTTGATGAAACAATAGCGAGTAAACTAACAGAAAATTCTCATTTTACAAAAAATGATTAAGTATTAAGAACAGTTTTACCTACCTGAAGCGATGCATGAGAATGTATACCTTCTTCTTATCAGTTATTTTTTTCTACCTTCATTGTTGTTCGTAGTTATGGTAACTTTGGTATCATTTCACGAATATTATTATAACTCTTATTTCATCGTTGACTTTTTTTCATATACCTTTTAAGGGAAAATGGTTAAGGAGAATGTTTTCCATACCAGTGCCATTGGTATAGTTTCAAATTCGCTGTTTATCCTTCAAGAAAGAAGCTATTAATCAATAATAAAAATGAAATTTGTTTTCATGGAAGAAGTTGAATTCGGTAGTGGACAATATAATGTATGAAATCATTGCCCGAATACATTTAACAAAAGAAAAATATGTTACCATCCTCGTTAACTGACACTTTTAGTGGGAAAAATGGATCAACTACCCGAGAGAAACATTTTCGAAACTTTTCAAACCGACGTCAATCAAACATAAAAACGAACGAATCAAAACAGATTTGTAAGTCTAGCTAAATTAGATAGGTAGTTCATTGTTTTACATCTGCAAGCATTATTTATGTTTTTTTTGTGAAGACAAACAACTGTCTAAATTATGTATTTATACTGTACTTAGGATATGTAAGAGATTTTTTTTTTTTTAATTTTTCATTGCACTTGAATTGATAACGGATTTCCCCAAGCATATTGTACATAGTATTATTTCAACAATCTTTGTTCTCTGCTACAAAACTCGACTGATTTTCTAATTAAATTACCAACAATAAATATTTTATTATAGGTAATCGATTTCCTGTGGTGTCAAAATTTCATATTTAATCAGCACCTTATACACTTATTTATACAATTTTATTGTCTTTAAAGTAAAAATGTCGTAATTCCAAAGCAGTTTAAATCTAATTTCTAATTAAAAGCCTTATCCTGAATGAAGACTCACTCCAAAAACATATTCATTTTCAGTGTTTTATTCATATAAAAATATTTTTTGTTGCTGATTAAGAGGTCTATTTGGTTCCTTGTACCACTATTTTCTCAAATGATTTTACGCATCAAGGCTTTGTTTTGCCGGAAAAAATTCGAAAAAAAGGGACGAAAACTATTATTTCGATTAGATTTCCAAGCCGTTTAATTTTGTACTCGTTTTTTTCGTTCCTCGTTCCCCATTACGAAAATGAAAAACAGAGACCTTCCATTAATCTGTCATATCATTGCCCTCATTTAAACAACTGAAAGAAAAAAATAATAACAACAAAAAGTGTGGCCCAGAATTAACATTAATTTAACCGTGAAATTTATCGACGCCCTTGGCTTATTCCGAAGTTTAGTGGAAAAACCAAGCGAAAAGTAAAAACAAAGTCTTGTTATCTTACCAAAAATGCAGAAGGTTTCGTCCTCAATTGCCTTAAATAACTTTGAAAGAGGTTCGACTGTTGACGTTGGGTCGTTCTTTCGCTTTTCGCTTAAATCCCTTTTCACTATTTTTTTCTTTCTTATTATTGTTTATTTGATAAACCCGTTCCTTCTTCAGCTGTCCAGTAGATATTATGAAATTTTTCGAACTGACCCGTCTAAAGTAAACCATTCACTCATAGCACCTTTTTTTTATTCGTTGCCAGAATCGGTATACCTTAATAAAAGCAAAAACAAAATTCAAGTTGGACGACTAAAGAAAACATACGAACATTCGCCAGAAAGAGTTGGATAGACTGGCTTTTAAAATATTGAAAGAACATTTAAAGTATTCGAGACGAATGAGTACGTATTTTCAAGGACTCGGGTCAATGCTATGTGACAAGACAAAACATTACCGAAATGGTTTTACTGAAAAGAGATTATCTCAACGGAAGATTTTCAAACGTTAAAAAAAAAATAGTTTGTAAAGCAAACTTTTTGAGGTTATCCAAGTTGATTGTCATTTCTTTGAAATGATTTCCAGATGGACAGGCAGACTTACCAAAGAAGATATGAACAAACCGACAGAAATAAAAAAAGAAATAAAATAAAAAGTAGAAACTAGGGAAAAATATTTATGATTTTGGTTAGTTTTTTAATCAAATTTTCTTAATTGGGCAAAATTTTGCTTAAAAGCAGGATATATATACTAGTGTTTTTGTGATACAAGTACCAAAGTAAGTGATTGCATCGTGAGGAGAGATACGATTGTAGCAAAAGCTAAAGGGGATTGATGCAAATCACATGAGTAGCAATCATCTGGTGTTGTGCACGTGTATCATACACCATTTTTTATAATACCCTTTAGATAAATTTTAACGAAGAAAGAAAAAAGAAAGAAAAAAAAATGAATGGGACGGAGAAAAGGTGGGAGAAAGGTGTAAAAAATAGTGCAAAAGTAAGCCAAATCCAAAGTGCGTAAACGCGGCCAAGAATCCATTGCGAAAAGTGAATAAATTTTCTGGTGCACATGAGCGCATTCTTACTTTTTGCACTGTTATAATTAACTTCTTTTTGCATACGTACTCCAGTTCTAACACACGATGAAAAATTATTTCTATTAAATTTGTTTTTTGCATTGACAAAAAAATCTTTGCGGCAATCCAAAATTTTTGTTTTCAAAATACGTACCACTTACCACAGATATATCAATGGCATCGGTTCAATAAAGTGTACTCTATTTTCAGAAAGGAAGAAATTAATTGCCAGTCAAATAGGATGAGAAACCAAAGTTATTCTAAAACTGTTTCTTTTGTGAATTTTTAGCTCGATTTGGTTCTTAATTAAGGGAACTATTAACGATTCGCTGAAATTATAATAAAGCTCTTGTATTTCCATGACGTTAATTTTAAAAATTTTAAATAATTAAAAAAACATCAAAATTTGAGTGTTTAAATTGAAACGATATCTTTAATTAATGATAGTGGGCGAACGCAGAATTATAGTAATTTTGAAGATAAACAAAAACATGATTGAATTTTTCTTTTTATATTTCAAAGACCTCGCCTCAAAAAAATTTAACTATCAAATTCTACTGACATTATTATAATTTAAATGCATCCGTTCTTAATTATATTTTATTCAAGCTCAAAAATCTTTTTCAAAAAAATTCATCGTAGAAGTTTATTTTCGAAATTTTCGTCAGAGCTATGGTGGAAAGCTTTCTAAAGATCTTCCTGAACACCTTATCTCAAAAGTTTAAATAGTATTTGGATAATTGAGATGAAATATTTGAAATATTTTTCTCTAACTTCTGTCGATCTTTTAATTTTTCAGCAGGAAATGAAAAAATGTGAGAGTTCTTGTAACATTTATAACTCGTCATCCTTTCCGACCCTTGAAAACATGTTTAAAGTAAAAATTCGACGACATTCTTAAAGAAATTTTCGATTTTTGAAATTACACAATCTTATAGGCCTACAGCTGTTAGCTTCCGTAAATGCGACTTCTGATCTTAAATAGTGCCACATCTGTCTACATCCCCAAAAGAGGTTAAAAAATATTTCTCCAAAAACCCTATACCTATAAGGTCTACCTCAATATCTCAAGAAGGGAGGTGGTACAAAATGTTTTATTAGCGGAACATTTTGGTTCAAATCGAGAACAGTTCATTGAGCCAAATTATTTTAAAATCGGATCAATTGGTAAGGCTATCATGTCCCCAGCCCCCACTGAACAAACATAATTAACTGGAAAAGGAATGAAACGTTTCGGTACAAATCAAGAACAATTCATCGAGTCCAATTTTTTTCAAATCAGATCAACTGGAGGCTACCATTTCCCCAGCTCCCAACAAATTTTTTCAAATATCTCAAGAAGGGAAGAGGAACAAAATTTTTTACTGACGTAACATTTCAGTTCAATTGAAGAACCATTCAATGAGTTCAATTTTTCAAAAATCGAAGCATTTAGGAGCGCCAGGAAATGGATTTTGTCAGTGAAATTATATAACAAAGCACTTTAACAAAATTTGTTAATTTATCTTTATGAACATGTCTTGAATTGTTTTATTCATCAAGAACGTTAAATTTTACAGTCTCAATAAATTTTTTTTTTAAATTATTAACTAAAAATGTGAAAAAGTCGGGAAAAAAATACAGTGGGTAACCAAAGTTATTATAACATTTTAAAGATCAAGGCAGACAGAAAAAATTCACAGTTATTTCAGTCGAAGAAAGTTAAAAGATCTATTTTAAAAAAAACCTTCCCGTAAATGATCTCATTTTTTTCTCTAACAACAAAAAACGTAATAAATGAACTCGTTGAAATATTTTCAATCAGATATTGGTGTAATTAAAAAAATAACAGCTTTTTTAAACTTTTGGATGAATCAAACGAAAAGTAATCGAAAAATATTCGCCCTTTTGATAAAATTAATTACCTTGTAGTCAAAGAATCAAATCACGGTGACAAATAAATTCTTTTCTTTTCTTTTTTTTTGTACAACAAATTAGTGGATGTGAGTATAGCTATCTAGAAATTTTTTCCTCTGAAAAAAAATTTAGATTCTTCGAGTCGTGATTATGGTGACAGGAAGAATTTGAGACAAATCGAAATCAATGAAATTCAAAAAATTGAAAGAATATGTTTTCTTTTTTGGTTAATTGATTCGCAGAGTATCGTCAAAATGTTTAGGGGGGCTAAGAAATTGATAATATTCAGTTTTATTGTTTACTTCGAAAAATATTGCAAAATTTAGATATTTTTTCCTTTTCCATTTGGGGATGGGAATAATTTCACTTTTGATGAACTTATATGTAGCTTGCTTAAACCTTCATAAATTTCACTATAGGTTGACTTATATTTTTCTTCAATCCAATTATGCATTTAAAATTATGCAAAATTCTTTTGCTAATACAAACAGAAAACATTGATATGAGGAACCTATAATGCACGAGTCATTAAATCTTGGAAGAATACCAGTATACCGTACTCATTGAGTGTACAAAAAAAAAATTAATAAAGACATTGGAATTGGATATAGGTAGTGTAGTGTCTTAAAATAAACATGCAAAGAACGATTACAGTACTACCAAAAATAATCCAAAACCCGATCTAGGACTGAAGTTATTGATATTTCATAAATTTTTTTTCAAAAAATTTTTCATCAAAATTTGAAGTAATTATTCAGTGGAAAGTAAGTATTTACCTAACTTAAAAATCTTCTAAGAAAAGTAAAATAAATTTTAATTTTTTTGATGTTCAACTTTTTATTTAAACGCAACTAAAAACACTAAATAGAAGATATTTATGCAATTTTGCGTTCTTTCTCCTTTTTCGGTGCCCCGAAGATCGAATATTTCGAAAAACAAGATAAACCGTTCCTTACTTTATTGACTTTCAAACTTGAAAGAATTTTTATGTTTGGTAAACTTTTGCTTAATGAACATTGAAATTCTTTTAATAGAAGTTCTTTACTCAAAAAGAAAATATATATTGTCATCCCAATGAGTCAATGACTAAGAATCAGTTTATAAAAAGGAATAATATCGAAATCTTCAAAAAAAAAAAAAGAAAAAAAAAGAGTACAATTTTGAGGACTTACCCGCCCACTCCCCTAATCATTCTGACGAGACTCAGCCAATGAATAAACCAAAGCAGAAAAATATTCTTTCAGTTTTTAAAATATCTTCTATTTCGTATTGTTTCAAGTTCTCCCTAACTTTTCATGTGCAGTTTTTCATAGGAAGGGGAAGATGAGTAAAAGAGAGAGTAATCAATGTAATGAGGACGTGACACGGATCATAACTTTTCAATGATACACCTGGGACTCCTCGTGATACTTTCCATCAATCTCATTCGAGAAAAATGTCCTGAAAATTATAAATAATACCTACTCTTTTCAACAAAATATACAATATAGGTTGGTGCTTAATTAAACAGCATTTTTATGCAGTTACTTTTTTTCTCCAAACATTGTGTCTATATTATGGGAAAACTATAACTCAGATGGTATACAAAAACGATAGGTGTCTTTTTAGGTACTGCAATGAATAGGTGCATTATTTTTCCGGTTACCTATGATCTCCACTGAGCAAAATTAAGCAATAGCTTTTTATAACACTTCCACTATTTTTCTTTTTGTAAAAATAATAATAAAGTTGGCGGAATTAGGTCACTAGTTTAAATTTACTGCATATTTTTACAAAATAGTTTTAGTTTTCAGTACCTTGTGAGTGATGAAAAGAATATTTTCAATTAAGACCATTCACTTGTCCAATCACCATAGTTAACTGCCATGTACATATGGAAGTCAATTTACAGTTGGAGATTAGTTGATTCTAGGTAGTAAAATTGGACCAAACTGGTCTATGAAGAACCAGTTTTTCCTAGAGCTTACTGTTGTCAGTTAGAGTTATGCTAAGTATGGTTAAATGTTGGTGTTTTAACACTAAGTAATCGCCATCTGGTAGTATCTTTGTGAAGAAGGACGAAAACACAATCATGATAAAATTTTTCCCTGTATTGATATAAATATTATGGTGTTTAAACAGTTTTATTCGAATTTTTTGTGAATTTTTTCAGTTTGTTTTTTGTAATTCTGGTGATTATGGATGAGCACAATTATATTTGTCAACCACATTGTAAGAAAAAATTAAGATCTCGAAGTATAATATGTTCTGTCAAAGCCAACTTCACTTATCAAGCCATGAAGTAGAATGAAAATTGGTTCTTCAACTCAGTTGCCAGCTTCACTGTTTTCAACACATATTCTGTAGTGGGTAGAAGCTTATAATTAAGTGGTTTAAGGTCTAGCGGACCATATAAAGTTGGTTGGAGTCACACACCTGCATCGCACGCCTTGTAACTCACAACTGCCTCGCCTCAACACCAGTATCCCCATGTAACTCTGTTAGGAGTGTAGTGGGAGAACCAGCGCACAGGCTATGCGCTGGGACCTGTGGGCGGAGCCACGACACTAGGGCGGTGGACACAGGAAGCCTTCGCAGGCTCCCCATGAGATTCACCTTTAATCTGAAATAGAAAAAGACATGACAAGTACAAATTTTATTTAAAAAATATAAAAGTACAAAATTGTAGAAATGTTTTTACAAATGCAAAAAGGTATATTTATATACATATATATACACATTTTCTATAAACATCGTTTCTGGCAATTGCTGGACGCCTTAGCAAGAGGAATAGAGGATTTTTATGGGCCATAGAGAACGGATTCTGTAAAAAGAATAGTCAGGGAATTAGCATATTGCGAACATTGTTAGTGTTTTATATGAGTACTCTGTCGCCTATTGTCCTTGATCCTTCGTGAGGTAACTTGACAACAATAGTTGGTGCCAAAAAATCAAAAGTATACCTTTTTACCAGCATAGTATTCAATTATGACAGACCCCAGGGACATTTAGGAGATTATTAAATCTAGGTCTACAAGTGTCAAGTCAGAGGTTCATCTAAATCAAGAATAAAGGTTTAATTATTTCTAATCGTTATTATTCCTTGATTTGAGCTCGAGGGGAGCTAGAAATTTCAGTGGTCGAGAAGACTGTTTTTTGCTAGAAAATTCAATTTTCGCATGTCTGATGTTTCCATCATGCAATTTTTCCAGATTGGTGATCCGAGCGAGTTTGTAAACTCCAGGTTTAGACGTGTAATCTAACACATGTACTATGTCATTTACCTGTAGTTTGTAAGATACCGTTTGATATGCGTTAGGTAAGGCTGTAGGTAGCCTGTCCCTAAGATAGAGTAGGTACTCCCTTTTCCAAGATAACCACAGTTTTGTGAGATAATCTTGGTCAAGTTTCCACATATCAAGTAGCTGTCTAGCTGTAGGAGTTGAATCCTGTGACATCTTGTCAGGAGGGACTGTTAAGTGTTCTAAGTTCGCATGGAGAAAATGCGCTGGTGTCAAGGTATGTTGACCTAGATCATCAGATGATGGGCACAGAGGTCTTTGATTGACCATAGTTTGTATGTCTTTTATACTAGACTGAAAGGTATGGATATAAATGGAAGTATGACCATGTACATGGTAAAAGACTTGCTTTATTATTCCAATAATGCGTTCATACACTCCACCATACCTCCTTTGCTGGTATGAAATGCCATTTAATGCCTTTCATAACCATACTGTCCTTTATCTCCGAGTTTTCGGAGAAAGTGGTCCAGTAGTGAGGTAAATACACCAAAATCAATTGGAATTGAGCTGCATTATCAGAGAGAATTGCCTTAGGGGTTCCTTTATTGGCAAAAAAGGTCTTAAATGCAGCCCAAATTTCTGTCATTGTTAAAGACGAAACAGAAAAGAGATATACAGTCCTGGTAGAGAGGCATGTAAATATCAATACCCATTTCTTATAAATAGGAGTGGTTTGTGTCACCAACTGGTTTTTCCTTTTAGGTAAGTATCTGTCAAAAACAGGAAAAGGTCCAAATATATCTACACCCGTATAAGTAAAGGGGTGAGTGAAGGGTATTAACCTTAAATCTGGCAAAGATGCATGCATTGGTTGCTTAAACGGTCTTGTTTCAGATTTTTTACACAAAATACATGATTTTTTCAAGATTTGTGGGAGCAGTTTTAATGCTTTAGGAACAAAATAATGTATACAGAAGTCAGCTAAAGTGAACTTAATACCCGTATGTACATTGGTTAGATGTGTATGCATTAGAATAAGCTCTGTCAAATATGACTTAGGATGCAGTAATATGGGGTTAAGCATATCTTTTGCATATGGTATTTCTGGTAAGTAATTTACTATACACAGAATCCCAGAAGGATCTAAACAAATATGAAATTTTTCATATGAAACATGTTTAGGTGGATTATCCTTCAAGAGCATTCAAAATATCTTGGAAAAATATTTTTTCTGCTCAGCATAAACGAAACATAGAACTGCAAAATGAAAGTTACAGTCCATGATCGCATATGGCTCCAACAAACGTTTCCTTTTGATCCTCTGATGGTTAAATGGTCGGATAGCTTTGAGACATTGGTAAAATGTATTAATAAAATTACGTAGAGAATTGAAGTTTTCAATTTTAATCCCAAAAGGAGTGTTGGTTGGCGAGTGGATGAAACTCGAATATGGTATTAGAGACTTTTTAATGTCTTGATGACTTTTTGACAAGTTCAACGGTTGTGAAAATTGACCTATTTCGGTGTCTGTTTCCTGTACAGGATTGGAGTAGAATTAGGCAATATTAATTCACATTCGGAAGTTTCCAGATTCAAAAAGAAATGAGGGATATTTCTTTTCGAGGATTTTTGGATCCTGAGCAATTTTGCTGATCGTTGTTTATCGAAAATATCGTCCGACTCAACAGGTAAGGAAGTGGTAAACTTAGGTGAGATGCTTAAACATTCTCTGAGTGTACAGTACACTGGTGTGGATTCTTCTTCAGGTTAGTCAGGTAAAGTTTCAAGAATATGAAGGTCTGTTTTAGGCCATAAACTGGAGTCTTGGGATAACCAAGATGGTCAAGTCCACTATGAAGATTGAATTAAATTTTCCACAGTGGATCCTCTGGACTTCATCCATAGGTACATAACAATATTCAACAGCTTTATTGCTCTTGATTTCATTTACCCTATTTGAAACAAATTGAGGTAATATTTTGCATTCTAATAGCCACGTAAGTACACACTTACTATTTGACCATAGAAATGCAGGGGGATTTGTTAGATCCATAGGTTTTCGAGCAGTACGTAGACCTCTAGCGCCGATTAGGGCAGCTATTAATTCCAATTTTGGAATGGTTATGGGTCGCATAGGTGTTACACAAGATTTTCCCATAAGAAAACGTACTGAGTAGGAATTTGACTCCTGATTATGGAAACGTACGTAGATCGCCATAGAAAATGCTGTTTTGGATGCATCGGTAAATGCATGCAATTGACAGACATTGGGATTGTAGATCCCTACATAAAGTTGTCTCGGAAGACAGTAGTTAGTAGTTTGCATCAGATCATTTAAAATGTCTGTAGCTACGGGTTGCAATTTTGCGGGGATTGGTTGGTCCCATTTTAGCCCTTCAGACCAAAGTATTTTCATAAATGATCTAGAAGGTACTAAGGACGGAGCAAACCATCCAAGTGGATCATAAAAGGATGACATTATTTTTAAAAATAACCTTTTTTTCCAACAAGCTGTCATAGCATTAGGGGTAGGGATGTACATAACATCTTTCTCCATGTCCCAAACTAGACCTAAGACCTACTGTCTAAAAATTTTAGACGTTGATGATAATCAACTATATCAGGCAAAAAGTGACTTATTTTATCATTAATAAATTTAGGTAAGGCACCTTGTAAGAGATTAATCTTTTGAGGGATTGCCATATCCTTACGTTTATTTACGTATTCGTTAAAACCATTAATGAAACCAGGATATCGTAAAATATCCCCGTTCCATTTCTCTAAATGAAATTTAGGTGGCTTGAGGTTGGTGAAACCGTTTCTACATTTTCTTGAGGTTGTTGCTCCCAACATTTAGGAATATAGCCAAAAGAAAGTGGATTTGTAGAAAGTGAAACGTTAATTCCAGAAGATGATTCTTGTGGGATTTGAAGTCCCTCATTATCTAATATAGGATTGTTAATCATAGATAAATTATATAATGATGTCGATGAATTTTCTTTTGGAATTTGAGATGACTCACCTCTATATTTTTTAGAAGTGGTCACATGCTCATTTTCCTCAGAATCATCATTGGTCATCATAGCATGCGTTCGTTTAATAGTATTGGATGTTTAATTACCCTTTACAAGACGCAGGATTTTGGATCCTTGAGCCGATGTGGGATCGAGATCTACATCGTCCTCTTCTAAAGGTGGTAGGTTTGGCAAACCTGCAGGAGCTTCCTGGATTGTTTTGAGATATTTAGTCTCAAATTCAACAAATTTGAGATGAAATTCGTCTCGAATCGTTTTCTCAAGTTCCGTAATGGTTTTTTACCATTTCTTGTACTGACAAAAGGTATAATCAATCTCAGTACGAGCCTTGGTTAGAGACTTGCCAATTTCTTTGGCACAAGCAAGCTGTTTGGCTTCTTGTTCCGCTTGTTTTTTACGCTGCTCCTCCTCCTGAAGTTGAAGGGAGGTTAAATCCTGGAGGGGAACAGGTTGCGATGCAGCTGCAGGCGAGAATTTCTTAATTAAGCGTGAACGCTTAACTAATAAATCCTGTCTGCAGTTACATTATCCGTTTTAGTGGAGAGATTTTTTAGATCTTCAATGCATGAGTCAATCGCATCTTTTTCAGATAAGATTGCCTCATAATCAAAGCCTTGTAAGACTGGCGTTTGAAGGATTTCTTCAATACGCCATGCGTAGGATTCACAATCCTCCACAACGGTGGTGGCTACGTAGGTGTCATCTGAGGATGTTGAGTCCGATGATTCCCTACTGGGACTGCATCTCCGTCAAGATCCCTGAGTATCCGAGATCGCTCTCGAACGTTTCAGGAGTTCTGCATCCTTTTCTTTTTTACGACGTTCTTCATATTGTTGGAGGAGTTTTTGCTCCTTTTCCTGCTTTTCAGCCATAATTTTACAGGCCCTATCCTCTTCTGCTCGGATTCGGGCAGCTTCCTCAGCTTTTTCTCTGGCGGCTAATTCAGCCTTTTCCTTAACGGCGAAGTCCGCTTTGGCTTTCTTGGCTGCAGCAGCCGCTTTTTTCTTTTCAGCTTTCTTAGTGTCAGTGATTTTCTGGGCTTAGGCAGCTTTTTGAGCTTCATCAGCTTTTTTGACTTCAGAAGCCTTTTTAGCTTCATCAGCTTTTGCTTCATCAGCTTTATGGGCTTCAGAAGCCTTATTAGCTTAAGCAGCTTGTTGTTGGTCGATTTCATCAGACCATAGGAGATTGTTGGGATCTAACAAGTCGTCTTCTTTTTGGGAAGAGACGGGGGAATCTTGAGTTCTTTTTTCTGTCATTTTTGTGTATTACTGAGAACAGAAAAATAAGAAAGAAATTGTTTAGATTTCATCAGCATATTATTGCTGTTTAATTACTATGACGTGTGTTAAACGTTTTATTCATTGAGGAAAGGTGTAGAGAAAAATTAAATTTTTAAAGTATTAGTGTCATCGATACAAACTTCTTCTCACTAGTGTGAAATTATTGTTTTACCATGTATCAAATGATAAATATCAATATTATGTTAAGTGGATTTTTAGTCCAATTTTTTGAGTATTTTTAGTACTGAATTTTTGAAATTTTTCCAAGTATTTACGACTAAAGAAAAATTGGGCGTGACCCTAGGACGAAAATTTGTTTTTTAATCACAAGAATGTTTAATTCGTAGAATAATAAAATTATTTCTAAGTCTTAAGGAACCGTTAAAAAATCGGGCGTGACCCAAGGACCAAAAGTCGTATTTTGAATACAAGAATAATAAATTCTAAAAATGCAAAAAAGGTTAAATTTTTGACAAGTCCTAGGGTGCCGTTAAAAAATCGGGCGTGACCCTAGGACGATAATACGTATTTTTAATACAAGAATGGTAAATTCGGAAAAATTTGTAAAAATGTAAAAAATTTTACAAGTCCTAAGGAGCTGTAAAAAAATCGGGCGTGACCCAAGGACGAAAATACATATTATTAGTACAAGAATGGTAAATTCATAAAAATTTTGTAAAATTAAAAAATATTGTAAAATTGAAAAATTTTACAAGTCCTAAGGAGCCGTTAAAAAATCGGGCATGACCCTAGGACGCAAATTCATATATTATGCACAAGAATGATAAGTTCTAAATTTATTAAAATTTTCTAAGTGTCAGGGTGCCAATAAAAAATCGGGCGTGACCCTGAGGCGAAAGAATAAAATTCTATTCGCGTCAGTATTTGAAAAATATGCACACAAAAATATAATATATAGGCTAAAGATTATTTAGATCTGAGACCTATAATTTTTTCGTGAATAGGATGATGAGTCCATGTAAGATTTCAAACGAAAATAAAGACGCTATAGTCTAATTATTACGTGAGAAATTAATATTTTAAACAATTGTATAATTATTTAAGAATATAAGGATATGGTCCTTTAATTACACTTACCAAAATTTGGGTAGAATTAAGGATGAGTATGGTAATTTCTGTTGAGATGAAGTAGAAGAAGTTTCTGGCTGCTACCTCTTGACGTAAAAAATACGCGTAATTATAATAAAAATTACGTAAAATTTTACAAATACGCACAAAATTAATAAGGCGATTAAAAGTACGTAAGAAAATACGCAAATAATGCAACAAAAACAGCAAAAATTAATTAAGAAAACAATTAATTACGGGAAGGCGCAACAACGTTAAAAATTCGTAAAAGCAACTGGTAAAGATCCTTGTACGAATTCACAGACGTTGGCAAAAAAAACCATGTGATGTGCATGCGTGCGAGTCAACGTGGTTGATATGGTTCTTCCCTTGCTGTGGTTACTGATGCATCCTTGAACGTATTTTTATGTTTGTATTGGTAGGGTGCGTAATATTTACACGTATTTGTGTATGTATTGGTAAGATGATGAATCTTCATGCGAGGCAAGTCGGTGCTTCCATCGCTATTATGTTAGGTGATTTTGACCTTGGAACGTCGAATAAATGCAATGACACGAATTTTTGTCTAAATTTAGACAAAATTCGGCCGTTTATAATTCCTATTTTTAAGACGTATGAGTGCGAGAGAGAAAAATATAGGATTTTTTCGTCCATTTTTGTCTTTTTTATGCATTCGTATTTTACGTCAATAGAAATATAATAGCATTTTATTTGCGGAGTTTTTTAGACTCTTTCCTTTTAGACGTAGCATGATTAGTGCCATATATTGTTAAATAATTTATTTATTAGACGATATGGAAGATATTACTCTTGTCTTAAATTCATTGTTAATAAAAAAGAGGGAAAAAAAATACGTAATATTTTTGAGCAGATAAATGCTAAGGGCGGTGGAAAAATTAATTTCATTAATTTTTTCGTCGGTATTACCCATAATACGTGAATAAATATTCGTGTATAGTAGAATGATGAGTTCTTTGTAGGAATCCATTAGTAATGGGGGCGCTAAATTTTTATTTTTGCCGCAAAGTGGAGAATTGTTAATTCTAATTTTTTTTTTTTTCGTGAGAAGATGATTAGTCTTTATTAAATTATTTTTCTTTGTTTGTTATACAAAAAAATAAAATAATACGAATTATTAATTCGATGAACCCTTTTAACTAAAAAAGTTAAAAGTTCAATTGAGGATGTTTAGTCCGCAAAAATACGAAGTATTTTTGTTCAGAGTTTGAATAGGGGAAGCATTTTAGGCTAAGAATTTTTAATTCAGGGAATTGTTAATTCCAAACCACCAGACCATATTGCTCCTGCTACCATGTAGTGGGTAGAAGCTTATAATTAAGTGGTTTAAGGTCCAGCGGACCATATAAAGTTGGTTGGAGTCACACACCTGCATCACACGCCTTGTAACTCACAACTGCCTTGCCTCAACACCAGTATCCCCACGTAACTCTGTTAGGAGTGTAGTGGAAGAACCAGCGCACAGGCTATGCGCTGGGACCTGTGGGCGGAGCCACGGCATATTCAAGCATAACTTGAGAAAAATGACAAAACCGATCAGAAATTTATGCAAATTATATTTTTAGGAACGGGAATTCAAAAATCAACTTGAAAAACTTTAGTTCTGTCAAAAATCGGTTCCTCTCTTATCAGTTTGCGACATTGAAATTTTCACTTTACGGTTTGATAAATGAAGTTTGGTTTAATTCTGTTCATGGTTGCAGTAGTAGGTAAGTTGAAAGTTAATTTGGATTAATATCATTCAATAGTTCATTCAAACTGATCGTTAAAATAATTTCAAATGTCTCTTCTTCAAGGTCTAATCCAAATGATAATATTCATTTGCATAAATTTCCTGCGACTCCTCAGTCAAAGAAGAAATGGGCAATCCTGTTGAAGATGGAGGAAGAACCACTTTGAGCATACGCTTGTGGCCAACATTTTGCTAAAGATATCAAACATCTTGATATACATTTTAACTTTTATAACAAAATAATTCACAAAAGTTCGATTCATTCGGCAGTTAATTTCCGTATTATATAACAGTTATATGTGCTTTACTGATAAAACCATTCTCCATGATCATGTTTTCATCCGCAGATGTTAGTGCTCCTAGCAGAGCCTTAAAATGCCAATAGATTAGACGTGGCTGATTCAACTAAAACATCTTCTCCGTTAAAATTGAAAAACTTAAGCGCAGCCAATATTTCGATAGAAAACCCAGTTTGCCGATTTACATCTATAAATTCAACAAACAATCCTGAATTCCAAATGCGTGAAAAAATTATAAAAAACTATCGATACTTATCGATCTCTAACAAACATATCGATGTATCGAAATTTCATTGTTCCAGTTTTAAGTAAAATAATCGTTTGCGCCGTAAATGCGAAAGAGATACTTCAAGCAACACAGGCGACTTGCTATTCTCCAGCGATGACTATAGTCTATAGGTACCTATTTGAGTGGTTTAATCCAAAATAATGGCATATAAATGAGAATACGTGGATTCCCTAGACTATAATTTAGTCAGAAATTCTATTTTACGACGAAATTTTTCAGGCACAAAAACATATGTTCGAAGAAAGTTACAAACAAAGAAAATAAAATTTTGCTAGCGTGCACAGGACGAGGCGTATACTTGACTAAAATTATTTCATCGTTTCGCCCTCCTGCAGAAATACTTTTAAACTTTGAACTAATCTAATATTCGTTTTAAAATGGAATTTTGAGAGTAATTAAATTACGCCACGAATAATGAAATTAATTGTTCGAAGAACGCTGCAGTAATTCTTAATATTTGTGTGTACGCGAGCTTTATTTAGTTGAAGAAATTTGCCTCCGAAATAGAGTAGAAGTTATAAAATGAGCCTCTCACACGTAACGAAGGTAAAATTAATTTCTGCAACGTCGATGTATTGTGAAGAGGATGAAGAAGTAAACCACTGTAGTACTGACGGACAACCATTTTCACTGGAATTTAACGAATCAATAGTTGGGTTCGATGTGCCAAAATTACTTCATTTTAAAGTTATTCTACTTTTCGCTGTTAAAAATAAGTTCTCAATTCAAATCCACTGTTATAGTTCAGAGTCACTTTGTCAGTTCTGTCGAGTGACAATAATAAATAATTATTTTGCAACATCGACCTGAAAACTTGACACAATAGGTGTTTCTGCGCGCCGAAAGTGAGCAGAAAGTAAAGAATTCCAAGGCAGTGCAAAAAAAAAGCGAATTTACGCATGCGCACTTACTGTCAACTTTTCACACCGTCCGATTAGCCGTGCATGTTACGCACTTGAAATTTGATTTACTTTTGACACTACTTACTACATTTTTATTTTTTCTACATGTCACACTTTGCTTAGTAATGTTTCTGGAATTGCAATTTTTTTTTCATTGTAACTTTTCTCGCTGGATGTTACAAAAACTGTGAGTGACACATGCGAAAAAGTTGATTGATTTAAATGTTTCCCTTAAGCTCAAATTTCCTCTCTACGGCCCTCTGGTGAGTACGCTATCCAGTTAGTATAAAGTCAAAAGTCTAAGCTAATGAGTTAAATAAGTAAAAGCGTAGGTATAAAAATGAAAACAAAAGGAGCATACTATTTTTTCATGAGTGAAAGATATGTAAAAGTAAGATGTGAAGTAAATGAAATCGATAGAGTGTATGTGCAGACTTGACAGCGGCTTGAAAAATGAAAACATCTGCAATTTCACATCGGCAATTCCATATTTTCACTCTGTGTTGAAATCCAGTGCTTTTTGTCCACTTTAGACGTACAAAAACGTCTATTTCGCAGGTGGATGTGTGTATGTTGCAAAATAACTATTTAAACTTGTCACACTTGTGTGTGCGACGCGTGTATGTGCAACAGTTTTGACTAAATTTTTAGGCAAAACACGTTTCAATTTATTTTGAATTTTGACATTGATTCTTGTTAGTCAGAACTAAAATTCGTCAAAGCTATTGCCCATTCTAGCGTTGACTAGCCAAAACTGGATTGGGCCAAGGGCATTTTCCCAGTCTATTTTAGACTAGTAAATTTCAGAAAATACCAAATTCTAGTTCCGACGGTGACATATAATTACACGAATTTCAGCTAATAGTGCCAAAAACTTTCTGTAGTCATGAAACAAAAACGAACCTACTCCAGTACGCCCGACCCTCGGTCTTAATGCCAAATCAGTTTTAATATACAGATTTTCTTCGAAAACCTACATAAAAGTTGAGACATAATCTTCAATAAATACTACCGAAGTATGGAAACATTATTCAAATCAGTTGGTCACGTCAGAAGCAATTCGAAATAAATAAGTCTCTCTCCGTTTCAAAAAAAAAACAACAACACAGGAACTGTAGAAATTTGAAGTTCTGAATTAAAAATTTCGCCAGACAAAAATAGGCGCCGTAGAATATTTTAAAATTCTGAATCGACCCACAAGATATTTTTATTCCATATTTCGCCCTCCGAATTCTGAAATAAATTCAACATTATTCTTCAAAAATTATTAAAAATAAAATTAACAGCATTTCGCAGAAAATACCTGCGTTCCCAAATTTTAAGTTCACGTTCATGGAAGAAATTTTTTTACAAATACAATCATAGGCTACGTCGTGCTAAGCAACGTTTTCAGAAAGTAACATACTCAGTTTTTGGAACTTAATCCGCATTTGGTTTCAGCTTGAAAGTTAAAATATTTTCTTTGAAATTATTTTCAATGGATTATTAATGCTTCAGTGTATTAAAAAATTTAGACCCATGACGTATTTAGTTCATAACTGCGAAACAGTGAACCCATTTTTTTCAGCCTTCAGAGAAAAAATGAAAGGGCTGCCAGATGAAACTGTTTTCACTTACTCGTGTATGTAGGCATATATTTTTCATTTAAGTAATAAATTTTTACAACCTTCTCTTTACTGAACAGGACCTAAAATGAAAATGTAATTGTCAACAAACTCGCAATTCGAATCTAATTACTTTTTATATTTCAACCTTTTTCACCCAGTTGATTCGCAAACGAGGAATTAAAATTGATCTTACAAAATGTTTAGGGGTGGGGATGATAAAAAGTATCCATTTCACGAGATAACAAAACGATTGGTACCATTTCCCTATTTTGACCTGATTTCCTTTTTAATGTAAAGTGCTGTATGCATTAAAGTATCAACAAAATTTTGTGTTCAGGGTCTTAAGAAGACTATAAAATGAATAGGGTTGAAATTTCACGAAAGATAGTCTTCATATAAGAGCAGGCCTGAGAGAATGGGTTCAGTGGTTTTGGAGAAAACTGGAAAACAAAAAATTTATAGAAAGTGGTTTTTTCAGGATTTCAACGAAATTATGAAAGGGATCGGGCTGAAATTTTCACGATGGATTCATATTATGTAAGTGCCAGTCTCATAGAATCTTGGTGCCTATTTGCTCAGTAGATTCGGGAAAAACTGGAAAGGAAAAAATTTCTGGAGAAAATTTTGGGTTCTCGGTTTTGAGAAAACTTCGAAAAGGATAGATGGATGAAATTCTCGCAAAAGTGGTCCTTATACAGGATGTCCAAAAATTGTCTCTCAAGCTAAACGCGTCTAGTAGAACTTATCGAGAAAAGAAAAAAGTTCCTATGATTTAGCTATGAAAATTTTGAAAATTTGAGTCTTATATATCTGAAACAAAGAATTTCAAAGGCCATGTTAATAGGAACTTTTTCTTCTCTCGATGAGTTCTACAAGACCCATCGGGCTTGGGAGACGATTTTTGGACACCCTGTAAAAGACCAAATCTGATAGAAGTTTGGTGTCTTTCGGTTCAGTAGTTTCTGAGAAAACTGGAAAACAAACAAAAATTGATGGATAAAAGCAAGACCACATGTGTTGCTCGAAGTATCTTTTTCGTATTTATGGCGCAATTGGTTACGAGCGTCTTTTCTGCATTGCATTAATTCAGTTTTTTTTTTTTTTTTCATTTATTTTAATTATAAATGAAAATTGGCAATCTGGGTTTTCTTGTGAAGTATTGCTGCTTTACAGTGTTTTTTCCTCTACAAATTATTGAGATATTTTACAAATTACTTCGTTTAAAATTTTTAGGTAGGTGCTAAAAAAATATTTTAGGTTCGAAATAGCGAACTGAATAAAAGAAAACAATTTACTTATTCGGAGAAAAATAAATTCGATTCTGAAAATTTTTCTCCCAAATGGCTCATTGTTTTTTATGATTACCTTAAAATCGAAAACAATATTGACAGTTTCTCCAATAATACATATTTTTCGAGTGCTGAATATTAAATAAAAAAAAAAAAATCCTATTATATTGCAGCCATTGAATAAAATCGTCGTTGATACGATTTTATTGTTTCTTTTTCATCTTGATCAAGTTTTTTGTTTTTTTTTTGTTTTTCAGAAATCTCACTACCATTCTTGTGCGGATTACTGCTTTAGAAATTTTGTTTGTGTTTCCTTATTCAATAAGCTTTAAATCTATTTGAATAAACGACGTATATCGAGGCCTCGAATACAAAGGCTGCGAAAAAGAATAAAAAGCAACAGTTTTCAAATTTTCATTGGATGTTCTTTTCTTAAATTCAACCATAGGTTCGACATTTTGTTGATTTTGATTGGGTCAAACTTATGTTTGGCAATAATTTATTGTTTTCTATAGCTGCTGATAATCTTCAATTTTATTCTCATTGTTTTCTACTATTTTGTATGAATGCATGACTTACGTTATCAATGTGGTCGAATAATATTATTAAATTGGAATTAATTTTAATTTACGGCGGCATGATTATGCAATAAGCACGACAGAAGACAAAATAATATCTTATTTTGGGTTTCAAACGATGCTCAAACATTTTGGTTGGTTTTTATAATTTTTTTGTATTTGGTAATATCCCTCTAGTTATTGTTAGCCAGATATTTTTGAGTGGAAGGAGGAAAATTGAATCTTGAAGGGGCTTTTTTTGTAGATTTCATAGGCGGATCTAAGGGGAAGTAGGGACAATTTTCCCAAAAAATCCAAAAAAAATGAATAAAAAAAGAAAAATGAAGGGAAAAAATGAAATATGACCGTAGAATTGAGATAAAAACTAAAAAATTAGTTGTAAAGGGAAAAAAAAGCTCAACTCCTTAAAAATTTTGTCATTTTCCCCTCCAATTTTTTGACCCGCCACTTGTAGATTTCCGCACCATTTCGAATTCTTAAGATAAGTAAAGTTTGAAAACAAGTAATTCATAGGCTTTCATTCATACAAAAGTATAACCTAAACCAGCAGTTCTCTATATTTTTTGATGAACCACCCTGTAACGAGAATATTGGTTACAAAATAATTAAATACTCGTAAATGTTAAAAGGTTGTATTAAACAAGATATAAAACAGTGAAATACTAAATAGTAATTTTAACAGATAGGGTAATGTAAGGTAAAGATGATAAAATGTACATGGTTACATGAGTTTTTATAGTTAGAAGTTTTGGGAGGAGAATATGGCGATTTCTTGGAGAGTGGAAATGGTAGTGATATGATTGGAGAGTTATGACAATACAAGTTTAGATATTGTCCAATAGGAGTTTAAGGAAATGACATAAATGGTGATTTTGGGTATTTGCAATATCTGCAGAATGGTTTCATAGAGAAGAGTTGTTATGAAAAGTGTATTTATGTTTGTTTATAAACATTGAAAGTAGAATAAATGAGTCAGTAAAGGCAAGTAAAGACTTGTTTACATGACGTCAATATAATGAGAATTGTTTTAGGTGATTGATATATATGTGAAATATATATATAAGAGAGAAATATTATGAATGATACGAAATTATCATTACACACCCTTCTTCATTTTTGTATTACGTGAAAAAATGTCTCAACATAATATTTTAATTTTTTTATCGCGGTGTCACAGCACTCTTCGACGGGGTTTGCGGTACCCCAGTTAAAAACCACTGCCCTAAAATATGGAATTCATGGGAAAGTGAAAAAGTAAAGCTGATATTTTTAAGAAAATTTTGTTTAGAAAAAATTACCTACCTATTTATAAGAATCTGGGCTCTGTTTATATTAAGTCACTAATAGGTCAATTTAAGAAACTCTCTTTTCCCCCGAATTGATTGACTTCGAGAACCACAAGCTAATATACCTACAAAAAATTTTTAACGATTCGGTATTTTGGATTTTGTTTTAATGAACCTTACTTGAAATGTGGAAAAAACGTGTATTTTCGGGGTGAATAGATAGAAATAGAAATTGAATGAGACTAAATTCAATCATAAAGATTCATTCGATTTAATTTTCTGGTTAGCTCATTGCACTGTTCACTTGATCGTTTTTTAATAAGTCTGTTTGATACAGCAAAAAGTGTTGTACTTTTAGAACTTTTTAAAAACCGGTTTGTTTGATTAGCGAATCTACAGTAGTACAATTGTTTTTTGAAGAAGCGATTAAATTTTAAAGAATAGAGCTTGAGGAACATTTTTGTCTAGAAAAGTGCTGATTTCCTGACCCAACTCAATGAGTGGGTTTTGATGAGAAGTTTTCATCTAAAGATATTATCGTGTTTAAGTCACGTACCCTTCTAGAAAATTATTAAAATTTTTCTATTTGAGATGATAAGTTTTTTGATTTTGTTTTGCACTTCTGATACAAAACTGACACAGAACTACGATCGTAAAGTTGAGCTAAGATCTAACCTTTAACAGAACTTTTCCAGAGCTCAAACTTCTGTGTAATCCTTTTTTCCATTTTGAAGACAGGTAATATAATTATGTATGTCTACAGATTTAAAGGGGATTCTGAAAAAACTACTGGCCAAGAAATTTCACACTTAGTTGCAAATATGAAAGGTAAATACTATATTATTTCTATAATATAAAAATAACGTCGCATTCGTTCATTTTAGTTTGGTAATTTGAAAAAAATATATTCCGTTTACAGTGTTTTTCAGGATTACCGGTTTGTCAAAAAAAAAAAAAATAAAGAAAAAGAATAAAAAAAATAGGCCCCGGGAAATTAGTTTTCACATGATCTGTGAGTTAGAAAGAAAACTTTCAGAAAATATAACTTTTCAGTATTTTATTATTTTATGCGATTATTTTTTTTTTGTGTTTACAAAAAAACCAGCCGGATAATCATCAAAGAATCACAAGAATTCGCATAAAATAGTTGTTTTTCCTAATTAGTGAATAATATTTATTTTCCTTTTAAGACAAATAATGTACCTACTTATGAATGATTTTTAAGAAGTTTTAATAAGTTAGTAAATTCTTGCAGATATTTCTGGATTAATCATTCTAGTACAACTTAGATCTTGATGAGTTGGTGTAGTGTGTTATCGTAATTCAAAATTTTACATTTATTCCTAATTTAGCCGGCATTCATCCAAAATGGAGTTCTTATGAGCATCTGAGCATTCGACAGTGGCGGATTCAGAGTGGGAAATGGAGAAATTTCCCTAAAAGCCAAAAATGAATAAAAAAATAAAAAAACAGAGGAAACAAATGCAAGTATGATCACAGATTCCAAATTAAAAATGTCAAAAATTTTGTGATATACTCCAGATAGGATGGTTTAAGGAGAGTAAAAACAACGTATTTTTCAAAACACTTACTTAATTTGTCTGAGTATGTTGATACTGGAAAAAAAAAAAAAAACAACTGAAAACGTGATAACCTAGTCCAAACCTGCACGACTTACTTTCAGTCGACTTTATACCATAGATTAATTTTTATAAAAAGAAACCAAATTAGCCGAGTGCTTAAAACTAAGGAGGTGTTTTTCGAAAAAGAAACAACCTGAATTAGGTACATTGTTATTTATCTGAGTACAGCCCCAAATGACCGTGAGAAAGAAATCAATCCATTGCAAACAGACACAGAATGTATTGAAAATAAAATTAGCACAAAATTAATTTAATCGTAACCGTGTGTGACATTCGAACTATGGTTGATCGAAATTACCAGAAGAAGTTTACCGTACAGGTAACAAATTACTACTCGATCAAGAAAAATTAAGAACGAGAATTAAAACTACATAGTTTCTTATTTACAATGCACCGAAGTGCAGGCAGCAGTTATTATTATTTAAGACCACTGCGGGCGAAAACGAGGTGGTGTCGTGCAGGCGAAAAAATTTAATTTTAGAAGAGAGTGAAAAACTGTAAAGATGGTGGGAGGAAAAATGTTCGACGTGAACAGCACCCATTCTAAGTTGTTAGCCTAACCAAGGCACTTGTGGCAAATTTACTTATTATTTGTGAAATAAACTTTTATTATATTTAATTTAATTTTTAACATGAAATGAGTTCAATGGTGCGAAAAAGTTTAAAAAGCTATTTTATTTTTATAACAGGCTGAAGATGAGCAAAAAAAAAAGAAGAAAAAAAAGTTCAACTGCACAAAAATGTTTGTCATTCGTTCATTCCCTCCATTCGAAGCGTCTAAATCAAACCAAAATATTACAAAAAATCATTAGGCACGTTTTTCTCCTTAATTGTTTGTTCTCCCCTATAAACAACGTAATTTTCATAGTAGTTGTGCCACAAATTTACGGTGACGAACGCAAATAGTTTAAAATTTCCATTAACGAGAAATAGACGATGAAAATTCACAATACTGTATACATTGTCCTTTTTCTTTGGGGTGGTTATTGAAAAAGAAAATCATTAATTTTTGCTGGTGTTTCAGTGGAAGCCAGGGTGCGGTTTAGTCGCTTAAAAACTTGATTAATTGCGAGAAGTTTGATTAAGTAAAATGCGAAAATAAAACGATAAACTATACCTACATTCGGTTTACCGGTAATAACACGCCAATGAGTCTGCGCGGTAACCGAAAATGAAATAAAATAATACGTTTATGTAAATTTGATGAGAAAACGTTGTTTATCTACCCATCTTTCTTTTTCCTTCGTACTCAGTCCTTCCTTATTTCTCATCCCCTCTTCTTTTTTAAGTCCTCTTCGAATAAAGAAAATTTTCTGACTTTTCCTTCGCAGACTTTATAGTTTTTCTTTAGCCTCCGAGGAATTGCTTGCTTCTAATTTAATATACTTCTTTCTTTATTTACAAATGAAAAAAAAAAAAAAAAAAAAAGAAAAGTTTTTTTCTCCAAAAATTTTTTCTCTCTTCTGTCGAAGGTGGAAATTATTTTGTGGTCGAAATGAGGGGAAAGTTTTATTTTTATTTTTTACTTCCTTTCAAAAAATAATTCCAAATTTCTTTTCTTTTCGATTGATAGAAGGATGAAAAATTGGTTTTGGTAACTCTGGAGGATAGTTCAATTAATTGCTCCTGCAAGAGAAACTGTTTTTGTTTTTTGTTTTTTTCCCGTTTAAAGCGGTCGATTTACGTGAAAAGAAAACGAATAATTTGAATACAGATAGAGGATCGGTACTGAGAATGAATTTTAATTATTAATAAGTGTTTTAGGATGCTTTTTTTTTGGGAATTTTCTCAAGTTCATATTGGTTTGTTTTTAAATTTTAGTGCGTGTACCTGTGAATTTATAGTTGAAATTCTTTCATTCTCGATTAGTGCTGCAACAATTATTTGTTTGATTAATTCTGAAAATTAAGAAAACTGTTGTACTTGGAAGCACCAAATTTTACCCCTCCCATTTGAATAAGCTAAATACCTTCTCTCTGCTCCGACTTTGGTTTAGTAGATTAACAGTATTGTTCGGAAGGATTCCACTTCGGAGGAATAATAAAAAACAAAATCGAGTTTTCGGTTCAAGTCTAGGTACTGTTTTAGTTCCGTGTCACCCTGTCAGTCTGCCATGTGACAAGAGTAAATAGTTATTTCGCAATATCCACCAGAAAAGTAGACGTTTTTGTGAGTCTAAAGTATGCAGAAAGTCGCGGATTTCAACATGGTGTGAGGCAGTTCGAATTTTTACGTACGTATTTGCAAGTTTGGTCACTTTTCACACTGCTGTCTTGGCCACACATGTGAATTTTAGCTTTGGTTTACTTTTTGCACTATTATATATTTACTTTTTCCACATTTCACGTGTTGCTTACGAATGTTTCACGAAATCTTTTTTTTCACCCCACTCGATGCTACTTTTTTGGGTGGGTTTTAACAAAAATAGTGTGTGACAAAAATTGCAGAGAATTGTAGTTTGCATCACTCATCTTTGGGTCGTACTCTAAATATCACTTTCGTATTAGAATCACCTACTTGTTGCAAACTGTGTCGTTGATGACTATTTCGCATGATTTCTCTGACAGCATATTTCCATTATTTGCCACATCATGTAATCATGCGTATGTACAGTTCTCAATCATGATGTATAGTCGACAACGGGGTACTCAACAATTCTCCATCCACGCACCATCCAAAAGTCTTTAAAATATTTCGAAAAATCTGTGATTCCTTTTCCCTACAATCTGTGAGCTATCCATGCGCCACCTGTTCAGAACCGTTGAATGCTAATTTCTTTAGCCATTTGTACATGTGGAATACCTTGTCGTGAGAGATATTCTCACCAGAAGGAAATTCTACAGAATTTAAGCGTGTTCAACCACTTTGTACATAAGTACAGGTAAGCAAAAACTAAGGCGAACACTGGCGATTTTAGAGCCGGTTCGGGTGGTTTTTATACGGCTTATTTACACGCACACCAAGACACGTATGTAGGAATATACGTACGTCTGTGAGGGTGGCCAGGTCGTATCATCCCCTACCGAGATAAGAGATGGCTGGCCAGTTTGTGTACAGATCGTGACATTGTCTCATTGTGTCACGATTTGGTACTCGTACATTAACTGCATGTACTTGCAGGAAATTACGATCGAACGTACTTAGTGTGTTTTACGTCACATAGACGAATAATTTGCCTGCCCTTTGGGGTGGCAACTGTCATTGAGGGGTTTGAGCCCCTATACCTCATACGGGAGAGTCCCCACAGTACATATTGGACTTTGGAAGTTTGTAGAACTTCAATGTTCAGTAAAGACAAAAGTAGTTGACTAAATATTGTAATCCAGTAAGAGATAATTAAAATACATCTCCAATACAAAAGAAGACACTCATATACAGCACCTAGTAACAAAGGTTTATTAAGAGAATCATAGAGAGATGTTTATTCCATAATAATATGAAACCGGTTGAGTATCCAACAGGACATAATAATACGAAGTAGTGAGAGGAGCAGTGTTGCCAAGTAGTATTCAAACAACTCATTATGTTCAACAGTAAACCTACATTTATTTTAAATTTTCCGTTAAGAAAATAGTACAGTTTATTATGATTATGGAAGTACACAAATTTTACCACCTGGTATTTCAGCCTTCATTGTAGTTATGAAAAAAATATATGGAGTTTTTTTGTCTCAAATTTTGAGTGAGTACATTAACTTTATACTGAAGTACTTTTATCTTACCTTAACCATAATCCTTATTTGATCAAGGAAAATAAAATAAAAAAAATTAAAAATAAATGTATGTTGTAGCCCCTCCTAGTGAAAGCACATGGTACGTGGTGATGCATCTTTATCACTTATTGAGGACTTTACTGCACATGTATTTCTGTCATAAAACCTGTAGGCCTATTGAACTGGACATTTTCAGTAAAAAGTGCCACTTTGTACAAAAGCAACAAAATCGAGCCAAGTGATTGTAAAGAATGTCAATGTATAGTGAAACAAGCGTCAAAAAAAACCTCTTTGTACACTGGTAAAAACTGATGTACCTGTTAGGCCAAGTTCCCCTTAAAACGTAAATTTTAAAAAGTTCCAAATGGAAAGGCAAAATATATAAAAAAATTATTCAAATTATAATTTCTTTATGGTTTGCTCCATAATTCCTACCTTCATGACAAACTCTAGTCTGGATATTCATGAATTGGTGTACGTTATTCCCCTTCCAAACTATTAATTTTTAATCTTGTTTCATCCGGATGGATATGATAATGATAAGAATTATTTTTGTTAGTTGGTCTTCTACTTCATTTATATTTTTATCTTTGACGAGTTTTAACCCTAATTGTGTATAAGAGACGGTTAAAGCTTTAAAGGTAGATAGTAAACCTAGTCCTAGCCTAGCTGGAATTTGATTGATGTATGTTACAGATTGACATTGGGGGTTTACCATTAGTGGCTCCTTAAGTAAAACCAAAGTTTAGCCTTTTTACTATTAGTAAATTAAAAATTATAGCACAATAGACTATTTTAATTTAAATGGAGAATAATATAAAGAAAAATGGACTTTTATCTCCTCACTTAGTGAGAAAAATGTTCATTGTGCTTAAGAGTAAATCCGCCACTGTAAATTGCAGCTAATATTTCTGTATATTGGAATTATAACAACCAATGTTATAAATTCAGTTTTTGAGAAAAACTTAATTATATATTTGCTTCCAACTTAATTGCATTATAACTATGGTCTATATTTATAGAATGAGCTCAGATTTTGGTATTTGATTGTCATAGCCATATGTATTTCATTACTTTTTGGTTTTTTCAATTTAAAATAAAAAAAAAGCTAGAATTATGACCTTGGTTGTTCTTATTTGGTCTTTGAATTTGTAAAAATTTAACATTGATTACTTATGCATGAAATTAAGATTGAATAAAAAATGAAATATTAAGGTTGAATCATGCTTAAAACGTGGATTTTGGATAAAATAATGTTTGTTGTTGTTTCTTGAATCAGTGAGGGTGAAAAAATAATTATGGACTTGTGTAAGTGTGAATGTGATTAATAATGCTACTTTTCTCATTTCAGAAACTAAAACAACCAATATATTGGTTGATCTCTCTTTATAATATTCCATTTATATAAGACACTGGTACAACAGTTCAAAATTTAAGTTAGGGGACTCCTGGTAGTCTAGACATAAGTTGTTTTCACATCATAACAGAAAACTGAATTTTTATTATTTCAGAAACCAAACAACCAATTTTACTTTGGTTGTTTTAGCACCGAAATATTCTAATCATTTTTGATATTGGTATATATCTGAAGGTGAAAAATGCGGGGGTTCCAGAAGGCTTGAGACGTTGGTTGTTCTTACATCATGTAGAAGACACGTTCAGAAATTCTGTAATGCTACTAAATCTAAACTGCTAAAATGAGACATTGGTTATTCTAATTTGTTTAGAACACGAACAAGGGAAGCAAATTGATGCTTTTGGACATGGAAATGCGAATAGTTGTGTATCAAGATTAAAAATTCTGCATCGTAATATTGTCTTAATCATTTTAGAATACCATATACTAAGTTTTTAACTTTACTTCAGTGAAGGAATTTCAAAAAATACCCCTACAATCAATTACGTAAGCCTATAGTTGTTTGTTCTTGTAACTAAAAGCTTCATCGAAATTCTTATATTATTTTGATGAGAAAAAAATAAAAGCGATAGTGTCGAATAGCTTCGTCGTAATTGAAAGAAAAATTTTAGCCTAAAACCGCCCAAATAGATGAACGCTGAAAGCTTTTTGTCAAAGCGAAAAGAAATTTTTGTTTACTTTTCAACTGTCGTTAACATTTGCCACATACAAAAACCGAGGATCGGCAATCAATTAAAACGTTTCTCTCAACAATAGGCATCTGCAATAACGAATCTCACATTTTTAAAATCTTTTTCTAACGCTCAGAGTACAAAAAGTAAATTACAAGACAAAAATTTTCGACCTTGGTTGAAAAATAGAATTAAATATCAATAACGAACCCGAACGGAAATGTACCTATGATAAATTTGAAATTTCAACAAAGAGATTGTAACAAATCGAAAACACAAGATTTTCTTTTTTTTTTCTCTTCAGTTTTTTTGTAGGCGTGTTCTTAATCTCATTTATCCCATTTTGTAATTGTAATCGTTCATTTTACGTGAAAAATTTTAGCCTTGGTTTTGTGTTTTCTCTTCCCAAGTTTATGTCGGTTCCGATCGATGGTTCATAAGCTTACACAAATGGTTACGATTTATATTCGACCTCAGCATTGGTCGAAGTTGAGAAAAAACACGTTAAATTCAAAATTTCATATATGGTTAGTAAGAAAAAAAAACAAAAAAAAAACAAAAAAAAAACATAAAATACAAGGTATTAGTAAAATTAATAACGTCCTTGGTGCTAAATAATCCTTTCGCACCCTTTTATAATTTTTCATTTCGACTTCATCGAGTTTTCGAGTTTTTAGAACGAAATTTTGTTGTTTTTCTTTCATTAAATTGGCGAGGAAACCATCTGCTCACCTTTTTTCTTTTTTGCACCAGCACAAATAAACACATTTTTTTTAGGTAGGTAGCAAAAGTTGTACACTCAAAATCGCACCCTCGTATTTCCGAATTTCCGTATTTCCGTATTTCCGTATTTCTTCTTCCTTACTTTATGTATGTATTTATTTATTTATTTATTTATTAATATTTTTGTCATAATTTGAGTTAAGTAAGTAGAAAATGGATAAAAGTTCATGAATTTTTTTTCGTGACCTACCTATTAGGCTAGTGTCTGTAATAATTTCTACAACAATAAATTAAATAGGCGTTACATTTTGACGTTTTAATCGTTTCATATTTTTTCATTGTGTGTCGTAAAAATGATAAACTTCTATGTCACTGTGTAAAATTAATCCGAAAAATTTAATAGAGAAAGATAAAAATAGAGCTCCATTAAATAAGATTAAGGAATAAATTTTTTTTCCTCAAGCGTTTAATCTTGCCTTTTGTGCAAGAAAGCGTTGTACCTAATAACATTAACTGGTCCTTTAAACCGAGTTAAACTGAGAGTTTATCTCACAGTTTCATTAGTCTTTATTGAGTGAGAAAAAATACTAGATGAAAGTGTTATTAATAAAATTGAAAAATTGAAAAAAAAAAAAAAAAAACTTACCTCAACAAGTAACAAAATGCACGTAGGTAATCCATATTATTTTGTTTAGTTTTGTATTTTTAAATATTTTTTTCACTAATACTTTTCGTTTTTGATACCACAGAGCATTTAAAAAAACTAATTAGAAGTTTTGTTTGAGGGATTAAGAAGAACGATTAAGAAGCTTTTAAAATATTTCTATGTTATAAACATAACCTGTATTATGTTTTTTTGTTTTGTTTTGTTTTGTTTTCCATTAGAAATTGACTTTCTTAAATACGTAACTCAAACGATGGACACATTAAAGGGGCAGGGACAATAAATCAGTTACTTTAACGCGAATACTAATTTATTTATAGCCACTAAAAAAACAAATAATTCTTTAAAGTGTAAAACAAGGAACAAGAATAAAACGAAAATGAAGGAAATGTAGGCAGCTTTTCCAAAATTGAAAACGTTGTAACGTTCAAATGTGTAAAAACTCGATGGGAACAAATAGTTACATTATTTAAAGTTTAAACTAGGCTTCAAGTTGAAGTTTGATGAGATATCTTCGCCAAAGGAATACTGGATCATTCAATGTTAAAGTAGAAGATAATGGTATAAAGAAATTCCATCTGTGGTATCTTATTATAAATATTCAAAAAAAAATCAAAATTCGCTTCTCATTTTTTTAAAAAGATCTGAATGTGTCTATTTGACCTCAAGTAAAGCAAAATTATGTTCAGAAAAATAGCCCAGATGCTAATTATTATTTATATGGTTCATTTTTAATCACTGAGCACCATCCACATTTTCAAAGTCATAATAGGCACATTAAAAAGTGACAAGGTCTGAGGGCTGGAGTATCTTCCCATGATATTATTGGCATTAATTTTTTTTGTTTGGAGTTAAATATGCACGCAAAAACCTCTTTATATCAGATATTTTTATGTTGACAGCAATATCATCATCATAGTGTGGTATGCGTCCCCTGGGGGACATATCCTGGGGGAAAACACACTCCACAAAATTAATCTAACACCATGAAATTAACCTACACCTTGAGTGTCACCATCAACTATATCTGATGGCGACAAGAGTCTAAACCTAGCCCTGTTCAGCCTTGCCAGAGTCTTCGACACAACAATTTTAGCCATGCACATGGATTATTAAAAATACCACAGAGGCTGAATGTTTCCAAGAAACTGCTATTTGGGGAAACTAGGGACTGACAAACATCACGAGTGACTGACTGAGAGTTTAGCCCATTGCTACGAGAGAATTAAGACATGATATTAAAAATTATCATGTATAATATGAAAAAAAGGTACAGACATGAAAAAATATAGAAATATAGACGACTAGAAAAAAAGGTGTTGTCTCTATGAGAGAAGAAAGTTGGTTAAAACAAAGCAGCAGAAAAAAGTTACATCCACATCATATTATTTGGTCGCTCTGTGAAAAAATATAAAGGTGGGAGAAAAAACAAGTTTAAATGAAAAGATATGGTACCGAGCTACACAAATTCTATTATTGTCAAGCGTATCAGGGAGTGTCAGTCCGAGGTAGAGTAAAGAGAAGGTTTAGAAAATGGTAAGATAAATTTAAATGGAGGGAGAAAAAGTGTTTTTGTTGTGAACAGCCAAGGCTAAGTTGTTAGCCTAACTACGACGCTCACGGCTAAAATTATTACTAGGGAATTTATTTTATTTAATTATTATTATTATTATTATTATTATTACTATTACTATTATTATATGTGACCTGGGTCAATGGGAAATATAGTTTTTAGTTTATTAAGCATCTGAGGATGCTAGGAAAATTTTAATTTATTATTATTAAAACACCCGAGGGTGTTTGGCAAATTTTTTTTAAATTTTAGATGCGTCCGAGGGCGCTAAAAAACATGACGTGTATTTTTATTAGATGGCAAGCCATACTCATCATTAGTAGATGTGCCAAATCCAGTAAGTAAGATGCCATACAGTCACATTACAGGAACAGAGAAAAAAATTCAGTCCAAGAATTTAGGACACATTTATTTTACAACTTGAACAGATAAATGAAATATTAGCTAAAGCACAATGTACTGAAATAATTATAGCTCAAATATAGTTAGGTAACAAATTTTTGTAAATTTACTGAAAGTGGGTTGAAAAGAAATAGAATTGACATGGAAAAGTGGGTGTAAGATATATTACTAACTGCATTCCATTGATTAAGTTGATGAAAATTAATTGTTTCAAATTAAAGAAATTAATTAACGCACACATACATTTTGCTGTAGATTTTCTGACTCAGCTGAGAATAATACTGTAACTATAAATGTGGAATTCTATATAAACAAATCCACTTTCAGGAATTACAGAAGTCAATTTCTAATGACTTCAGTGGAGATGCAGACTCTATGCATTATCATAGTTAAGCATCACTGTTGGCATCGTAGCTATCTAGTTCATCATTGTTTTTATAACTTCAAATCTTCCAGTTAATAACCCATAGAACTGGTGACTCCCTATGTTAGATTAATATGCAACTACCTCCGTATCCCCCCTCCTAAGGGTGGCGTCGATCCATGATGGCGTAAGTCGGTGTGTTCATAAACAATAGCCTAGCTCCACCCTCTATTGTTTTGTTGGTGTTGCAACATTGGGGGAGTGGTTTTGGGGATGAGGATTCCATGTGCTATGGTGGCTAGCCATCACCGCTGGCATTGTAGCTGCGTGGTACGTCACTGTTTTTATAACCTGTGGGTTGCCAGTTCGAATCCATAGTCAACAATCCACAACTTTATCTCAGTAAAATGAACAAACAGAATAAAATTCAAGTTGAGAGGCAAAATTTATACCATGGCACAACTCAGCAAAAATTATAAATAAAAATAGAGGGAAATTTAAATAAGAAGAACAAAATGCTCTCGAGACTAGTTGCAATTCACAGCCAGCAGTCAACAGCTCTGCTTTGAAGCATTAGGCGTAGGAAAATAGAGTAAAAGAAAATTAAAGTCAAAAAATTATAAGAAAGATGAAAAAATGGCCCACCTGCCACATCATCATCATCATCATTCATCACCCATCATCCATTATCCATCATCCATCATCTATCATTCATCATTCATCATTCATCATTCTTCACCCATCAATCCATTATCCATCATACATCACCCATCATCATCATCATCATCATTTCTACCAAATCATCATTGCAATGTCAAGTCGAATGAGACATCACTAAGACTAAAATGAAATATCATGTACACATCACTATAAAAAGCTCTGGTTACTCATGTTTGTTATGATGAGTAATGTGAAAAATATTTAAGGTAAGGTATACGTACTTACTTAATCTATCATATAAGTAAGTATGACAAACTTGGAAAAATATCATTAAACCGATTGCTCATGTCTGCAGAGAGGAAATAATAAATCGAAAAATAGTGGTTTCACTTACAACTATGTATATCATTTTCATATTATGGTTTTATAAGTGAGGTTTGATGATTGAGTGAAAACTTATAATCGATATGAGTCTATCAAAATAAGGATATAATATACTAAATTGACAGAGAGTCAATTTTTTTTTTTTTAGTATGTTTAACTGCTATGTTTGGTTATTTAGGCTGGCACAGGACATTGGCAACACTGGATATTCTTAAGACGTTGTACGTATTTTAGGTACCGCTGTTCTCAGGCGGATAAACGTCATTTTTATAGCCAGATTCATAATATTGGGTACTGATATAATCAGTAAGCCACACATCATCTCTGTAGATAGACTGTGACTCGCTACCAACCCCTTGTTTTTGGGCCAGGAATGTAGTTGGTGCTTCGATTCAAATCATGATGTATAGTCAAATCATAGACAACTGGACTATGTATACGCTCTTAAAATAGCCTATCCTGAGATAAATAAAACGCACTATATTATTCCTGCTTTAGATAGATGACACTAAATTAGTTACAGAAGTAAACAAGAAATTTGTAACATGTTAAGAGCTTTGAGGAAGAGAATGAATTCAAATTTAAAATTTCAAACTCCATTTCTTCTTCCAAGTTAAACGTTCTTTAGCAGTTCAAAAAGTAGGCATATGTAGCCTAATAAACGAAGCTTAAGCTAGCAAAACGTGGGTTTATTATGGCTGAAAAATTCTCCCTTTTAAGATGCTAATTAAAATTATTATATTTAGTGGCAAACGTGATCAAAACAAGTACCTGGGATAGCTAGAAAAAGTTACGTAGGTATAGTTCACGAAGAAATGCAGTGTGTAACGAGTGCGCAGGCCAGAAATTACGCAGAGGAATGTCATTTTGGGGATGTAAATCGATCAACATTTTTACAATACGCCTAAAAAAATTACAATTTTGACAAAAAATCGAAAAAAAGTCAAGTTGGTAATTTGAAAATCAAAAAAAAAGGAAAAAAGTTGTAATTTCTTTCAAGTTTTACAACAGTTTAGGCCAAAGAGGGTGTCTCATTCCCCCACTCCCCCCTCGTGCTGCCCCTAACAAAGGCAATCCCTACTTGTGTGAATTTTGCATACGTCCAGCTATTGCAAACGTTACTTGTTACACAATATACCTGCTATACCTACTTTTATTACATTATTCAAAGATTTAATGATTAGAGAATTGTTATTTCAACAGTTTTTATAAAAAAAAAAAATTCGCTTCTGCAACTGGTAATGCTTGAATAAAATTTAAAAAAAAAAATTTCTAACGTATAATAGGTTACATACCTTACTTATTTGTCACATTTCGATTTTTACGTGTTCCTTACCAAATTATTTTCTCCGCCATTGCTGTTTTCTTCTCATCAATTTATAGTTCATCATTTTTCGATCAATGTTGATTTTTTCTTTTTTTAACATCGAAAATTGTACGGGAAAATGAGATTTTTTAGAGTAGGTAAAGCTATTGATATGAAAGTGTGTCTCATTTTTTTTCATCTTTGTTATGTTGTTGGGCTTTTTTTCTTTTTTTTTTTGTCAACCACATTGTAAGGTATTCGACATCGTTCCTTCGTCGTATAAATGATAAATCGTCAAAGGGAAAAACATTTAATTCTAACAATTTCCAGTAAAACGAAACGAATCGAATCTCTTTTTGGATTGGTGAAAATCTCACGACCACTTATTCCTTTTACATAAAAGAAATATAAAAAAAGAAAAAAAAACATGAAATCCCACACAACAAATTTTATAGAAGGAAAAATCCTAACTATTTTCAGCCAAACGAATGACCTGGAATTTTTTCGAAAAATCCGTTTGCTTTGATGAATAAAAAATCAATTAGTTGATGAAAGTTGAAAATTTGTAGAAACAACCGCAGAAGGCTGACTAAAAATGTAATTTTTTTTTCAACATAATTACACGATGCAGTTCAAATTTTCTTTCACGCCGTCTTTTTTCGTCTTTCTACCTGTAGTTTGGTCAGATTCTTCTCTCTTACTCGTTGTTAAAAAAGGAGAAAAAAAATAATGAAAATATTGGCTTCCAAGAATTATTTTTCCACGTCGTAGCGAATAAACCGCATTTACATTATTATTTTATGTAGTATACAGAGTACAGACGAGGCTTTCAAGCGTGAAATATCAGCTTTTTTCTGCATAAATAAAAAATTTGAAAATTGTAGACGTCGCTTTTCCCAATTTTTGACATAAAACGTTGAATTCAAATGTAAATAAAAGATTTTTCTCCTTTTTCTTATGTGTTTTCTACGAAATATTTCTCTTTTCGATGCGTATGTACATCAAAAAATGATGAATTCTTTGCTCACATTGCATATATCATCTCAAAAATTTTCGAACCGTTTTATTTACTTCAGCCAGCCGAATGTGGTTGTCATTTTTCCATCTTTGTGGGATTTCTTACGTAGGTACGTATAGCAGTACTTTTCATAATATCTGATTTTTTTAGTTTTTATTTTGGCTTTTTTAAGGAAACACATTATTCCTCTTTGACCTATTTTTTCTCGGTGAACAATGAATGTATATTTCGTGCTACAATAATATTAATATGGGCTTAAAACTTTAAATTCTTACTTAGGTTTCGTGTTTGTAGCTGACTGCATTATAAAAAACTCCAGCACAGAAATATTTCGCTAGAAAACCTGGTTTGCCAATTTTCATCAATAATTCAAAACCGACATCGTTTTAGCCGAATCGATAGTATTTGTTTCGTACTTATTTGTACCACCATTAAAATCGTTTGTACTCCTCTATTTCTTACCAAAAAATGCACCCCAAATAGGAGGTATCATTTCGCTGGCCCCCAAACAGTTAAAAATTCAACTTTTTTTAGCTCGATATGATTCTCTCGATTTGTACCCAAATGTACCACCTTTAAAATCTTTTTACCTCCCTCTTTCTTTTCCTGTTAAAAAACCTATTTTGGACACACTGACGAAACACCACTTCAAATGCACGATCGAATTTTGAATTTTTTGCCCTGAAAGGTTTGTATTCCATTAATACCCGAATTTATCGCCAATAAAATCGTTTTTGCTCCTATCTATTAGCATATATGACTGGGGGAGACAGAAAATAGTAATCCAATTGAACTTTTTGGATATTTTTTGAGCTAAATCAATAGGTAGTATTTGTTTTGTACTTAATTGTACCACAATTGAAATCCTTTTTACCTCTCTATTTCACATTAAAATATGCCCGCGATATAGGTAGTATCATTTTTCTGCGCCCCACGACAATCCAAAATTCAACTTTTTTTATCTCAGTGTGATCCTCTCGGTTTGTACCTAAATGCACCACCTTTTGAATTTTTTGTATCTCTCTTCTTGCCCTTCCAGAAAAAACATTCTTTGGACACACTGACGAAATACCAGTCCCTTCAAAGGCACGAATTTTCTGTAACAGAAAAATATATACTCGAAGTAGGAAAAATTTTTCTTTCAAAAACTACTGAAATATTTGAACGACAAAATTTTCAAATCAATGCTTGTTGGATGAAATTATGCCGACTCTATCTATACTCCAGCCTAAAAAAAATGTCATTCCTTCAAAGATCTTCGAACATTATTTTACTTTCAATAAAATTTCGTCGACGTACCATTCGAATATTTTTGAACGTTGTTCTCATCTCGCTTTTGTTTTTAAATGTTCGTCATGTAAAAATTCTCCCTAAAAATATGTTTCGCATTTGAGACAGAAATTTTAATTATATCGTTCAAGTTATGCTCGTTATAAATTTGTTTCGAGTTTTCATTAAAACAACAGAAACATAGAAAAACGAAAGGAAAAATTATTAAAATTCTGTGAAAAAAAATTGTTGGTATAGGGTACTTTATAAAAATTTCTTTCACTATAATACTATTTGGAAAATCATCAGTAACGTGGTAAAACTTTACTTGACAAAGTAATTGAAATCTAAACTTGGTCGTTGATTTTGTTCTAAACTTCCTCGTTTTCTTTTTTGATAAAAAAAAAAGTTATAAAACGTGAGATACTTCATCTAGGAGTTGATTTGGACATTTTTTTTTTAACCTTCGTTTTATATCGTCGCATTTTAAAACGTTTAAAAATTTTTTTCGACGTATAAAATTTCTTATCGTTTTCTTACCCTTGTCTGGTATCTACCTTCGTTTAATTTATTCAAACGTGACGCATTAATCTTGCCATGTTTTTCTTTTCACCAGTCATTAAATAGAATGCTGTAAAAAGTTTCATAATACTTAACCTAGTAGGGATTACGACCTAGCCTCGTGTAAAATGCCTACCATGCAAAAAAAAGAAAACAACAAAAAAAAATCGTTCTAACACAGTAACGGGAGTTGCTCAAGGTTGGTACTTGATTTAATTTTCTTAAAACATTCCTCCTATAAGCTACAGATGGGTCAACTCACTTTTTTTTTTTTTTTTGTCGAAATTGGTTCATTTTTTTTACATTTACTTGTAAATTTTTGAAAAATTGTCGTATTTTTTGATAAAATATGGATAGTTTTGACCGTTGGACTTTATTTTGGGCCTAAGTTTACCCACAAAATGGAAAGTTAAATGTAAACAGTAGAAACCTCTCGAGTACATCTTTCGAGATCGATAGACTGCTTAATACAGTACGTATTTCAGTGCTGTAAAATACACATCTCCTACACTAGCAAGTACCCAATTAAGAAGATGATGTGTTGCAAATTTTAAACTTCTACTATACCTACCCATCCCAGTTACTCATCTCTTTCTTTTTCTTACTGCACTTACTTAATGGAAACAGCCCTTGAAAATAATTCCTTTTTTGAAATTGCTTCTCCAATACTAACGTAAAGTCCCATTTTTAAAATGAAAAATTTGCTTTTACAGTATAAGCTATGAATGATCTGGTACGCAGTTCTACGTGCAGGTAGTCGTTTCTTTCGTTTTTTTTGTAGGTTTTTTGTCAATGATTGATTAGACAGTGTTCAATGTGAATTATTTCATTGATTATAAATTTTGTCAGGAGTGCGTCAAGTATGTAACCAGCCGAAATCATTATTCAACATGCGAGATTTCATGTATTCAGGTAATTCGAATTGTTTTCTCGAACTGTGCGAAGACTGTTTAGCATCGACGAAATTCTTATCTGTGAGAGGATAAACTCTCTGTCAAAGTAATCAGCTTATGTGACATCTGAAGTAAAAGCAGTTCTAAACAACGTGATCAAAAATACTTTTATATAATACATTATCCGAAAAGCAATGTTTACACGCTGGTATTTTGCAGTGAAAAGTAGCTCATATCAATGATGAATATAATCTCGATATAAAGTGAACGCATCTCCATGTAAAATCATGAAACATCTTTTTACATGGAATCATGTTCAGTTTACATCGAGGTAGACGTTACATTTTCTAAATGAAACGTTAAATCTGCTACAATGAGGAGGTTGATATTTTCTTTCGTTTTTTATAAATTTTAATGATACTTATCGCTATAAAAGAATTTTAACGTTTTGTTGCTTTTTGATCATTAATTATATAAAATATCTTACTCAATGAGGTTTTAAGTCAGTTTACATGACTTGAGAATTTCTCACTCACTGGGCTTGTTTCTCAAACTCCCTCGTATGTAATTGCTCACGTTGGAACCTTGGTGTGTAATATACTATTTTAAAGTACATGATCAGAAAGGCAATATGTTTACAATCGTATTTTTTGAGAGGAAAGTAGTGTCTATCATTGATGACTGATGTCAACTTCAGTATGGTACAATTTTTTACTAACTTAGAATTTTTATTTCGATGAAAATTTACTGGTCCTCATGGGATTTGAACCTGTAACCTCTGTGTTGATAAGCCATCACTGTAGCCACAGAGCTACAAACATTCAAAGTACCTAGTATAAAGTCACTAAGGCTTTATTTATTTATTTAAATTTTTTTTTTTTTTGAAATTGCTAATTAATGATTACATTGCTTTCTGATCATTAATTATAGAAAATATCTTCCTCAACAAGGTTCAAAAGTGAGTTTACATGACTTGGGATTTGCTTACTCACTGCATTTGTTTTGCAAACTTGTCCTTACATATAATCACTCACTTTTAAACCTTGGTGTGAAATATACTATTTTTTGTTTTTTATTGATTATTTTATCAAAAAAATTCAAGTAAAACTCTTTCATACAGGAAAATCAGAATGGTTTGTTGGGTTAGTGTAGCTCAGATGTCTAGGATTTGGTTCTACAGCTCAAGAGACCAGTTATTCAAATACCAGCATAAAGTATTTTTCCTACCCAAAAACAGTTAAGCAGTCACTGTTTGTGCGCACCAATGTTGTTTGGTTTATTAAAGTACAAAGGTGCCCTGCCAAAATACAGGAGAACCACGATTATTTGGCTACTGTGAGACTGGGCTGATGGCCAGTGCACTCAAAAAGTTGGTTACTGGAACGAGTTATTTTACATGCTGAGTTTTTCTTCTGAAATTTCCCTTGAGAAAAATCATGATAATTTTTCCAACCATGTAGTATAACTGTGCCCAAGATTTCGCACTTCATGTTTGGAGAGTTACAGCTGCCCAAAAATTGATGCTTGAATGGTGAAAATTTGGTGACCTATTTCTGAAAAATTCTATTACATGATCCGAGGAAAAATTTTAATCACTACTGGGGAGCAATGTGTATTTGGAAACACAGTTGGTAAATCCGAGGATCTGGATAACTGAGGTTCTATACTGTACTAATGATAGTCATGTGAGATTCTTGCAAAACTTTATACCCAGTTAAAATAGCACTTCTGCAGCCAGTCATCTGATAGTTACAACAGTAACATTTGGCAAACTGACAATGAGTGCATGGGTGTCCAACAAACAACATCAATACTGACAACCAGCATCCACTATGCATACAATGTACATTATATACAATCCATTGTTGCTTATTATCTTTGTCTTTTAGGGGTACCTATATAGTAAGTTATAGTTCAACATTATTTTTGTATTGAGACATCTGAAAACCCACAGTCTTCAACATGTTACCATACCCATTTTATTATCAATGATTATGTACACTATAAAGTAGGTAAACTGCTCATGATTTTCAAGTTTGTTTGTACTCTACGAAGTTAATCAATATGAGAATCTCAATTAACGAGAAAGAAACATAATCATCCATAACTACAAATAAAAACTTCCCATTCTAAATAAGATAAAGAACAAATAATTCATCAAATTTTAATTGTTAAACTTTTGGTAATGTGTAGATTTTGATGCACTCAACGATGAAACCAACGTTGAATTTCCCCTATTAATTAGGGTTGTTCTTGGTTTTGTCTGTGATGAACACCCTCTCTCATTTTGACATGAAATTTGTTTGCCATGAATCTTGATGTGTTTGCGGGTTCTACAGTTATAGTTTTTTGATATTTTAGATGTTGGTGGTTCCCAATGTAGTATGCAACACTAACCAAATTCAACTGAGTGGGGATTCATTGATAGGACATGGACCCAAAAAGGTTACTGACTGGGGAATTTGATGCCTGAGAGTTTAAAGAATCAAGCCATTATAAAATGTATCGAGTGTATTAACAGAAATTTACAGACAAAAAATAATTTGTAATTACCCAGTTGTATGTTGGTCAAACGCTGGTTGACGAAGTAGCAAAAAGTTTACAAAATGTTAGACTGTGTTTTCTGCTCTGTTAATAAAAAAGAGAGAGAGAGAATGAGAGGGAAGCCAAAACTGGTTTTAGAATATAATAATAATATAGTTGCAGTAGAAACACTTCATACCAGCTACCAAGTGGGGGCTACGAGTGTGAGAGGCAAAGGGCCTAGACAAGTATAGAAAGAAGAAAAAGATTAGAAGAGGGAGAAAATTTGTACCAAGTACAGACTGAAGTTAGGTGGCTAGCCTAACTTTCAGCCGTTCACGGCATTTTATTTTTAGTGTCGGGAACTTTTTAATTCCAAAAAATAATTTTAAAATTTTATTATTTGCTGAGGGCAAGCCGTATCCATCAACAATTTGGGGACTTCTTGTTGCAAAACTGTGCCTTTTAAAAACACTGAAAATCATAATCGAAATCCTTTTCTTTTCTCCCATTGTACCATACACAACCAGTTATGGTTGAGCTGATTGTCAAAAGCTCCAACGTTGGTTTCCACACAATACATTGGAAGTTACTTGCACGACTTGTTTGTTTCAACATTAAACCATAAGTAACTGAACTGTTTGTACTAAACTGTAATGGTGCGAGGCAACCCACCTAGTTTCTCATCTTTTAGAACTAAATTCAACCAAAGAACTAGGCTACTAGGTTACCTTGGTATGCTGCTTTCAAGTACCATTTCTGCTGGTTTGTCTTTTCCCAACTCTTTTCAAGTTTTCTGGTTTGTGATTCCCCTTCTTGTTCCCTTCTGGTATAATTAGAAAACCATTTACTCTGATGTTGGTGTTTGGTTTTGGACACCATTGTTTATCTACCAAAAAAATGATAAATTGACGCAAGTAAAGCTGATTACACATGTTAATACGTGCACAGAGTATTAAATATTATAGAGGATGCACGCTCATCTAAACGCTGCTACAATGAAAAGGCACTACTTTATCATCCCACTCCTATGGCACCGAATTCAAATTTGCTAGCCCCAAATTCAGGCCCATTGGCAATAATTATAATTTTGTTTTCTCAAATAACTGAATTAAATGTATGAATAAATAAAATTATTAATTCAGAAATCACAAAAAAAACCAAAAAAAAAAACCAAACCAATTCAACAGATTGAAATGAGATTAAAAGCTGTGTAGTTCTGTAGGAATGGTGATATTTTGTCTTAAAAGTGGTGCCACAATTCATTTCGCGTGCGTCCTCTATTATATTAATTTAATACCCTGTTGACTCGTGTAAAGCTGTGTAGGTACACCGGGACAGTGATATAACAAGGGTTAAACAGAGTTTGAGACTTTGTGTGCTCATCTGTTAATGATACGGGCTCCTCAAACACCACACAATGAACTTTTTCGTGACAGTTTTCCTCTACACGCATAGCGATTCCATGATGCAGTGTGGCGTAGTTTTTCACCTCATATACGAGGATGTCCAATTCACTTCCCACATCAAATGCGATACCATATTACCGCTGCGGGCTTTCTGTATGTAAATGGCTCAACATAGTAGGCTTACGTGTGCCAAAAGTGAAACTTGAAAAGAATGGGGAAATGAAAATAAGACAAGGAGAAGCGACCAAAAACTATGAGAAGGAGGAAAAAAAAGGGGGGAAGTATAAAAATCAGTACGCATGTCCATGTAGGCTCAGGGATTTTCGGTGTTCAGACTTGCCCTGGGTAGGAGAAGTGGAACCCTAAATTTTGGTACATATTCTTGGCCATTCACTCTCATGAGCCGGGTCTCTCTCGGTAGAACATTCGAATAGCTTTTTTTTTTTTTTTTTTTTTTTTAAATTTGTAGCATCTATAATTGTACCGCTTAACTTACTTGAACGTTCCAAATTACTACATCCCAACTGACAGCTTAGTAAATTGAAAAAAAAAAAAAAAAATCTTTCCTATAGGTACGTACTTCTATATTGCTCTACGCAGTGGAACGGAATTGGAATACTTTTAACATTTTAGTCCGTATGGTTACCACTCGGCTATAAAATACATTTCGAATTTACAACCTCATAGTCGCGAGTAACCTATGTACTAATTTAGTCTTATCGGAACTGCGCAAAAATCAACACCTTTTTTTCGAAACAGACGCGAAGATTTTCGCACATCTGCCTCAGACCTTCGAACGCGAAAAGCCTCAAAATATCGTATAGTCACATACACCCTTTAAGATGAAATAATTGTCTCTCTCATCTCCCTCATCTTGTGCGCTCTAACTTCATGAATAGGCGAAAGCTCGAATAGTTTCGACCAAGTTCTTCGTAACCGTGACAGTAGACTTTCTAAAGAACGTATATGGGGGCCTGCGTCTTATGAAGATAAATGATTGAAAATATCCGCCTCTGCGCGCCAATTAATAACTCAACCCCTGGCCCTCGTCCCACCATTGTAAAGGCGCTCCGACTAATTGGTCCTAAAATATTCGCGACTTCACGGTCGTTTTTGGCCACGCTTAAGGACACTCTCACTTTCTCCGTTCTCGCCGCACGTTCAATAAATTTAGCAATTTTAACTGAAATTCAGCCAAAAGAAAACTTACTATCGTACACTACGTCGATAATTTGATTAGCCAGACGATTCGAACCAATAAAACGACTTAATTGCCTGCCACGTGTCATTTTCCCAAAAATAATTCCCATTGATTTTCTCCATTATGTGGAAGCGCAGCATCGTACGTAAATATACATGTAGATATAATCATTCTATTTCTCATCGCCCTCACAAATCCCTTTCCCACCTCTAGGCAACGTCGAATGTTAATTGAAAATTACTTTCGCGAATTAATGTTTTTTTTTTCATTTTTTTTAAATCTGATCTGAAAAGTGTTACAACCATCGATAATGCTGTATTAGGCGTTATCAAAATTTGGGGCGAAATTTCCGGGGAAGAGGAAATATAAAGGATACCGTTAGCGCGAAAGAAAAATCTTTCCATCGAATGATGGCACAACCTCTTCAAGCACAGCAATTTCTAAATCCCTAAAAATCCTTTCATTCGTAAACATATATAGTCATATACCTACACGGTGTACTATACGTGTATACTTACATAGAGGCGTGTAATCCGTTTAGTGGCAGCGTGTGTATTGAATTAGAGAAAGAGTAAAATGTGCAGCAAATCCAAAATAGAATAGCATTTTCCCATTTCACTGACCCGCGTAAAATCGCCATTGCCATCGAAAAGTTTTCCTCGCTCGTTTTTCATAACTGGGTAACTTATCATTAATGTCCGCCATTTATGGATTGAAATTTGTACCAGGTTTTCTACGGCTTCTAAGTTTTCATTTTGACTTTTCATTTGAAAATAACTTTTTTTTTTTTTTTTTTTTTTTTTTTTTTTATTACTACCTGTGGGGATATCATCCTAGGTGAGGATTAGGGGTTCAGATCTCTCGACGACAATCGCCGTTGAATGGTTGGCCAGTTTAGTGCACTGCACGTTAAATACACTTTTCTTGTATAAATTACTGGTATTACATTCTGTACATAATTCATAATTGTCGAACTGTGACGAGTCGGCTTACCACTGATTACATCATGTTGACAAGTATATTCGTTGTACTTTGTAACTTACAACGTACAATGCAATTAGTCACCAATACATATATAAAAATGTATGTATTTAAGTAAGTGTGCGCATTTACAGAGGCAAATATAAAAGCACCAGTAAACACAAAACTTCAGTTAGTGTTTACTGAGGGTTGGCTCCCTCGTACTTGTGTACGAAGCTATAAACACGAAAAAATGGAGACTGCCTTCTGTAATGGAATTCTTCCCACGATATGTAAGGTATTCCACACTACCTATTCGATAGGTACTCAATCCTACAATAAATAAAATACTAATTTGATTGGTAGGCTAGATGAAATTAATTTCCTTCTCGTGAATTTTCTATTTGAGTCAAGTAAGGATAATAGATTTATATTATTAAATTAATAATTAACAAACAAATTAAGAGAGTGGTCTGCATAGTTCAGAGTTGTCTAGGATTAGGCTCTACACTTGGGTGACCTAGGTTCAAATCCCAGAAACATCTACATTCTTATGGCTTATAGCGAGTTTAAGATAGCAAATATCGAAAAGTTTTGATATCAATATTTTTGATACTAATATTTTAAAGGTTGTGGAACGGTGCAGCAGAGTAAAAGTGTAATTGAAATAAAGATGTGCTCAAAGTAATGTCTCAGAAGTGTGTGTAATTGCAGCCAAAGTGTAAATCATGTATATGCGGTATAAAGAATAATTGATAAACGAAGATAGACTGAGATATATGAATGAGCGACGGAGTAATGTATCAGTGTAGCCGGGAGTGCAGGTATAAAAGTATTCAGAGAAAGATAGTCGAGTGTTTACAGGAGTTTGGGGGGAGGAGGGTTGGTGGTCCCAACAAATATTCAAAAACTATCGATACTATTGATAGTTTCGATATTGTCCCGTATTTATTATTTTCACTCGAATGCAGTATGGGCTAAGCTAGGATTTTTTTTTCTTTGAGACCACGGAATTTTATTGGCATCCCCTTCCACCAACTTTTGAAAATTAAAATTTGAGTATGAATATTGTTTGGATTTTACGTCATCATAGGTTTAAATAAAACTGTAACATGGTAGCAGCTCTGTTAGAAAAAGTAGGTTTTCAAAAAGTAGAAAATCTGGTGATGAAAACTTACTAACAGGTAATAATTAATGATTGTATTGAATTTCTTAAAAGTTGACTTAAAATTACGCATTTTAAAACCATTACCCTTTTAAAATCGAAATAAACGTGAACTTCATGGAAGTACCGTCCGGGCGATCGGTACCAAAATTGGTGGTATGTTACAATGTGTTATATTAAATATTTTTTCCAAATTTTGTAACAATTGGTTTAAAATTAAGAATTTTATAGCCAAAATAATAACATAAATAACAATATCAGAAGAACCATCTGGCTGATCCAGACAATAATCTGCGTCAGATCTTCTGCTTAGTACTAATGTTTGTACCAAATTTCGTGACTATAGGGCAAAAATTGTGACTTGTCCCAAAGTAACAAGAAATGCCTACCTCCATTGCCAGATCGTTTAATGAAATTGAAATTAATTTGAGGATTTTCATAAAAAACCTACATAAAGATAACATCATCGTACATTTTAATAAAAAAATAATTTATCGCCTTGTCGCCAACCCTTGATTTTAATTTTCTTTGATTCCCACATTTTGCTAATTTTTTACTTGGGCAAGAGCACCAGCTCACTTTACCATCCATGCACCCTTGAAACATACATAAAAAATAAATGCTAAAAATAAATTATTTGGCAGGTTATTATAAAGACAATAAAAAAAAAAAGAAGAAAGGTCAACAGCCTGGCAAATTTAGTTAATAAACAATTGAGAAAAATATATCGAGAAATATAGTCGTTATCAGTAGTAATAATAGTTTTCGATACTGTACCACCTCAATCGGGAGTCACTGTCTGTTTGCAGCTATGATGCTTGGCAGATAGACCACATGAAATTTGGCAGTATATAGTCCTTGAGAAATTCCTTTTTGAAGTACCACCTACGTAATCCAATGCAGGCTGGTAAGTATGAGCAGGACCATTATTATGTTGATACCAAATTTCAAGCCCTTCTACGATCTGATGTATTTTATCAGATATTTCTCCTTGAAAAAGTTCCAAACACCTCTCTCTTTTTAAAGTACCTTAATGAAAATCGGCCCAATGAGACTGTAACGAATGATTTCAGCTTAACATTCAATGAACCTGACGAAGTGTAATTTGTTGCATTATCAGATAATGAACGAGTTCATACTTTCTTACTGACACTGTGTTTCTCTGGTTCCGTCGAATAATGACTCACTATTATATTTACATGGAAAGAGCATGGTAGTCAATTTTGAACGCTCTAAAAAGTTATCCATTCCCTGTCCCTACAGACTATGGACGTGTGGTACACGTCATATGGTTTCACTTTATAAAGACTGGGTTCTAACTTGTTGCCCTGTCCACACAGACTATGGAAGTGTAGGACACGTCCTTATAATTTTTCCGAGGAAACTGGCCTTTTTTGATGGTTTTAGCAAAAATTATTCTAAAGAATCAGAAAGTTTTATGGTTAATTTAAGGAATTAATTTTTATGAGTAATGTTTGAACTAGAACATTTTGCTGTCCAAATCATTATTACTATTTTTATTGAGTTCTGATACTGAATCCAAAATTGCTAATTTTTGATGGAAAAAAAATTTTTAACTAGAAGATAAATGAGGTTTTTCGCAAAATTTTATGGAGAAAAAAGAAAAATATTTATTCAAACTCAAAAAAAAGATCAATCATCTTGTACATAATATTGGGCTTTAGTATGAAACAAGGTAAAACAATGGGGCAAACACAAAGGTACATCACACTGAACACATTTGAAAACTGTTTTTTTTTTTCAGTGTCTTGTTCTGATATTTTGCAGTATCTTGGTAGACCTTACATTTTCTTGCTGGATGAGTCTTTTTTTCAGTTACAATTCGAGTAGAGAAATGTCATCCAATTAGTCTTTCTGATGAGTCTGGTTCTAATTCCCTCCCAGACAAATTTAAACAGAAATAAAGCAATTTATTATTAGGAATTATTTCATTTAGAGCCTTTTTTTTTGAGGCACAGGCATGTTTGAAAATTGAAACTCAAAAATTCACATAATTATTCTGAAAATAAATTCGGTACGAAACTTGATTGAAGAACTGATAAGAGCAAAATCACTGAATCAAAAATATGAGAAAAAATGGGTGAACTTTGTAAGTAAACATTCCACATTCAGTCACAGATAATGTCTAATAAAAGCAACCAGAACGCCATCTACAGGTGTCATCCTATGGGAAATTCAACGCTGAATTCGATTTTACAGACAAAAAACGTGTGGGATGCGTTCTTGATTTTACATATATTTTTAAAGTTGAAAATGTATCCCACATGTCCATCGTCTGCATAGACAGAACACCTCATTTGAGTCCAGTCTTCTAGAGATAAACTGAATAACATGTCCCACACGTCCATCGTCTGTAAAGACAAGAAACTTTTTTGTAACGTGTATGGCACTTCCATCGTCCTGTAAGTGATGCATTATAATATGTATATTTAAAAAATAAGGTCAAAATGGAAAAATGGTACCATTAATCGTTTTCTTTTTTCATGAAACGGATAATTTTCATCATTCCCATTCCTTTTGCGAGGTCAATTTTAATGCCCTGTTTATAAGCAAATTGGGCAAAAAAAACCAAAAAAAAAAACCTAGTAAGTCGTTGATTTATATCAACATTATCGTTTCATTATAAACTTGCAATTTTGTCTGCGATAGTATTGAAGATTGGTACGAATGTGAAAAATTTTTTAAATTCTTTTTAGGAACGCAGATGGAAACATGTGAAGTAGAGTTAGTCACTTGGAAATTATTTAAAATCTTTAATAGGGTATGTATATCCATTATTAGCCGCAAGGTACAACGTTCTTTTCATAGTAATGTCCTAATCTGTATGACGCCCCCACGTGGTATCCTGTTTAAATGATTCCAATTGTAATAATTCTATGACATCGTTATTCTTGGATTAATTTTTCGTGTACAAACTAGGTACCGTAAGAGCAAAATAATAGAAACAATTGCACGATGGCTCTTACGAGCTGCATGCGGCTAGAATTTCAATTTCTTTAATCCCGAACCGACGACTAAAGTAGTGTCTTTCTCCGTGATCCATACAGCTAGGCTTTGTACGAGCCTTTATAAGAACATAAGCCATTACATTTTTTCCATATTCTTCCCCAAACTTGTCAAATTCAGATCCATTTTGTTTTCGTGGCCCCGTAATTATTCATCTGATCTGATTAGGTACTATGCCTGAAAAACGGTCACACAAATAGTTATCCGCATAATTTACTGCCCTCGCCGATTTTATTCGAAGATAAAAATCGTCTTACTTCACTCAGCCAAAATTATTATATTCGTTAGAATAAATACAGCCCTCGTTTTTAATTTTTTCCTCTCCAGTGTATATACGTATAATAGTTGGTGAAATTAGCTGACGAAACTTTCGCGCAGATAAAATGCGACACTCCTTTGTGTGTTACGTAATGCAGCAAATTTTTTTGAAAAAGAAAACTGGCGGACTTTGCTTTTTAGAGGGGGAATGGTGCCAGGGGATAGCATTGCAGAAACGAGATGTCAGTTGTTGTTGTTGTTTTTCGTTTGTTGAAGTGTTGAACAATAACCAAACTCTAATTAAGTATGTGAGAGAAAAAAAAAGTTCTAAAAAAAAGTTTTAAAAAAAACTTGTCAGAGTGAACTTTCAGCTGATGGAGGATTTTTTCATTCACATTTGGTTGACGTTGTGGTGGAAAATTTGTGGCTAAAGAAATTGGAAGATTAATTTGGACAGTATTTCTGTGACTATAAGTCGAATAGTTGTGAGCCATCTGCGGAGAAGTTGTATCTACGTTTCGAAAATAATGAAAAATTGGTGAAGATGTTAATAGATGAATCTGCTCCTCATGCTTATTGTACGTAGTGATGGTATTAAAAAGTACGAACTTATGTTCACTTTGAAAAATGTGACACTTCGCAGAAATATCGAACAAAAAATGAGATCCCATCGTAGAGTCGTGTTTAAACGACATAATAAATTCGTCGTATTTGAAATGCGACTGCGAAGAGAATATCGATACCCCTTATTACTCGTAAATTTATTTATTTTTCACCGTTTGAGAACAAATATCGTCAAAATACTGGGAACAATGCGATATGCTGGCATTATAAATTCAACCATCATTCAAACAGTTGGTGCCTAAAAGAAAGAGAATAATTTTCTCTTTTTACGCATAGGTACCTACTAAGCCGCAAAAAAATAAAAGGGAGAAAAACAACATCTCAAATTGCGATGAAAATATTGCAATCAACTTTTCTTTATAGTATTTCCATTCCCTCATTCAAATTTCGTTTCCATTTTTTGACGTAATGTTTTCTCGAATTCCAAAATTATTCAATGTATTCTTTTTAAGTGGGTTTTCTATGAATATTTACACATTAATTTCACGCTCGTAACCTCAGCGGTGGGGTAAATACGTTTCTCGTTTCACACCCAAGCAAAATTTTTTCGAAATTTTTTGAAATTTATATGTATTTATACAGTGTGTCCAAAAATCGTCTTCCAAGCCAAATAGGTCTCGTTGTATTCATCGAGAGAAGTAAAAAATTTCACGGTCGTATCATTGTTTTTAACATTGTTGATTTAGCAGAGATGCAAGGCTTTCGTATGTGTATGTCAAATAGATCAGTCATTTAAAAGGAAAATTTACAAAAGATTGCTGTACACATCGTTCGAAGGTTGCAGGTTCGAATCCAGGTAGCAGCTAGAACATTTTTCTTTTTAGAATTTAAAAAAAATGAACTTTAAACATGCTAAAATTTCAAAAAATTTCCTCCGATTGCAAATAAATTTAACTTTGTAAGTACTGAAAATAGGGACCTTGTCAAAAGAACTTTCTTCAATGTACTCGATGAGTACGATACAAGATGCACTCATCAAAAATCAAATTTGAAGAATTTTTTGAACTTCGAGGATTAATTGATTTAACGACGAAAGTTTTGAAAAATTTGAGTGTCTTGTATCTCTGAAACAAATAATTTCAAATTCTCTCGATGAGTTCTACAAGACCAATTTGGCTTGAGAGACGACTTTTGGACACCCTATGTATTTATGTATTTGTGTATGTATACATGTATATAATATTATGTACCTATGTAGGTATGTACAATTCTAGTTAACAAGATATAGGACATAATTTTTATTCGATAATCACAAAATGTGCTTAAAACATTAGTATTAAGTCAACCATTCAAATTTGATACCGATTGGTTCTTTATCGGTGGCTCCAAAATGAGCAATTTTCAAGTAACAATCGAAAAATTCGAAACAGAAATTGATTTAAAAGTATTCTAATATACTTTAAAATTTGATTACAATTGGCTGTATGGGTCATACCTATGGTGATATGTTACGCAATCCTCTATGCACCAACAGGGAACAGAGGTTTGGCAACAACGCAGAGTGCGCTGGCTGCCTGAACTGGCATGTGGCGGTTGCCAGGCAGTTGCACTTCGGTGAGGAGGAGTGTGACAACATTATTTTATAAGTTTCTTGGACTATAAATGAAGTTAGGGCTTAGGCCACTACAATACCGTGGTGCTGTTGGAAAGGCTAAACTTAATAAAGGCGGCAATTCTCATCCTATAGTCACAAAATATAATACAAACATTACTTTTAACACGAGGACTGGATCTACGAATTTTGGTTTCTATTGATCAATTTGTTTTAGAGGTATTAAGTATTTAATGTGATTTTTTCTCATTTGTCTGCTGATAATAGTCTTGAAAAATCAATTTTTCAAGCTTGATCAAGAAAAACTATTCTTTTAGCCTAAAAAAAATATAGCACCCTCAAGAAGTCAATTATTACCTTAGTTCATGCTTTTGTGCTGTTGGAAGGAACAACTACTTGTTTATTCAATAAATTTCATAATTCTGGTCTGATAGTCCCAAAAATTAATATACAGATTGTCTCTAATGCAAGAACCAGATCTGCAGATACTGTTCATGATTGGTCAATTGGTTCTCTAAGCGGCAGCTTTATAGTATGTTTTTTTATGATTCGGTTTTTATTTTTTCTTTGAGATAATAGTGGTAAGTAGTCTATTTTTCAAGGATGATCAAGAAAATCTCTTGTTTTAGCTCCCCAAAAACCAAATTTATTTTAAAACTTCAATTATTTCCCACCCCTCACATCCCTCCCATTTACTAATTCGATTCAGAGACTTCGTTTACTTATTTGCATACAATTTAAATCCTCAGTCATCTACGCCATAGTTTCATTTGATGCACGTATCTACTGAAAAAGTTTTGGGTTCTAAAGTATCAATGCTGTTCTTCTACTGCTCTATTTTCTGATTTTATTTTTCAGTCTTCCAAGTTTGGGATATTTTTTTAACTATCTTTCAAAGTTGGGGCCAAAGTTAGGTTTTAAAATTTTGAATAATCGCTGTAATTAGGCTTCAATTATTTCAGAGCGTTCTTTTGAATACCTACATTTTCTAGTGAAGTATAGCTACGTTTGATTTTTTTTTTTATTTGATTGATGCGCCAAGTTTGAGAGCTAAAAAATTATTTTGACGCCTCCGTATATTTTAGGTAAGAATTCCTCAACGATATTTTTTCCTTTTCGAATAATTCATTTTACTGTGTAGGTATTTGTTATGTGCGTAAAGAGGAGAAAAAGAAAAAGAAAGGGTGAGTAGTTCGTTTCGACAAGTGTCAAATTTGATGAATTCCTCGAAGCGATGTAGGCTTCACTGTCTACTGCAAAGTAGACAGTATTTAAATTATAAATATGATGTGAATTTGTGTAGTTCAAGAATATTTACTTTCCAGCGACGTTCACCTTCAAACATTTCCAGATAAATGGATATATTACGATAAATAAATGCGGATAAGATTGAGAAACTATGGTCCAGTAAAGTCCAGTAAAATAATTTTTTTTTTTTTTTTTTTTTAATTTCGATAATTCTGCACCATAAAACATTGTTTACCATGTGATGCTGACATCTACAAAATTTTAATGAAGGATACAATTAGGTCTGATTGATAGTCGAAGATGCTGAACTTCACGCAATGTAGAGAGAAAACAATGCTCAAGTAATATTTTTATCTAATATAGCCGTAGGTAAAACACCAAAGTTGAGTTCTGAAGCTCCCTTACTGCTTGATTTTATATTATAAATGATAAAAATTAGGTTAAAAGTGTGTTGTAACTAAGAAAAATAATTACGGGTACATTAATTAGCTTCTATTTTTGACAAATCATAACTACAACTTAAGAATCCACACATTTTCCTCATATTTAACCACTATCAGTCGTGTTATGCTCTTTTTATATAAGGAATTCCACTGTGTACCATGACCCACTATGTGTACCACTCTCCCCTACATACTTACATTCAACAGGTGAAAAATACGAATTTCATAGTTCAAGTTAAAACTTTCAAAAGTACTTATCTTAGCCTCTTAAACTTGTATGGTAAACAAGTTTGTTGATCTAGCTTCGGAGATTATTACTACTCTGTATTGATGAACTATATCGAATAAATTTTTTAAACCTAGAAATATCCAAGCAGTTACATAGTTATGAGGGGGGATTTGGGGGTTGTGGCCTTCACACAGAACATAAAAAAAGAGGTATGGTAAATGCACTGATTACAGGGGTATGTATCAAATATGGTGCAGGTAGCATTGTTTCTCTTCAATTATTAACACAGTCTGCTGGAAAAAAATTGAGGATATTTAGTAAGACTGTTCTATTTTACTAATCCATAACAAAAAGTCCAAAGAACACCTCTAAAATGAGTTTTCTTCTTTTTTTGATTTTTATCTTTGTCCTCTTAATTTCTTTTGTAATTTTATCCAACTATTGCATTTAGTGCAATGGCAGGACCTGAGGTGGGACCTATGGAAAAGCGCCAATCCTGAGTCGTAGATCACGAATATATAGGTCACTCAAATTCTTCTGTACACAATAATATGTTTTTTTTTTCTCCACTTTTCGTTCATTTTGGAACTTTTTGGGAGCTTGTGGAGCCACTGCTGTTTTACCTATGGCAATGAAACTTGGAGTAGCGTTAGAAGCGCTTATAGGCTACATATTCGTGTTAAAATTTTTGAAATTAATCTGTTAGTTCCGGAGGAAGGGGTTCTTAAAGTGTTGCAAACCCACCATGTTGTCATCACGATAACTCCCGTAAATTTAAAGACACTAGCTTGAAATTTTTATGATAATTGGAGACTGTTAGGGACTGATTTGATAGTGAATTTGAGCGAAATTGGTTCCCTGATTTTTGAATGGCAGCCATTACAAAAATTGACACTTGGAAAATACACACCCACCTCAGTTGATGCGCGGTAGAGATATTTCATAACTTTTTCCTATTGATATTTTAAAATATGATTAATATTAACAGAAAATTTGAATATTTGCGTTCTATTTCCAAGTATTGTCAATTCTGTAAGCTGATTCATTCAGTTATAGAAACTTTTAATTTTAATCGCATTCAAATCGAGAGAATGAATCTAATATAGGGTACCAATTATTTATGTTTAAAAGAACAAATTATAGAATCAGAATGTTATAAGTGGCATTTGTAACCCTTGTAAGAAACAATAATTAATTTTGATATAAATTTTCAGATACCCCATATTAGTGGTAATCCAAGTTACATAAGAGGGATATCCTACATTGGAAATACTTTTTGAGTTATGGGACAAAAAAATTCATGTAAAATCAAAGACTTATTCAATAGAATTTTCAATTTTGTAAACAATAACATCAAATAACATTGATCCTGATTTATCAATAAATTTTAATTTAGAGTGATTTTTAAAATTTTTGTACATCTTGAAATTTATTTACCCTATATTTGGTACATTTATGCTATATCTGTGCACAAACCACCACTAAATTAATTAATTAATCGTATTAATTTATATGTTTTGTTTTTTACGTGTAAACATCTTAGCATTTGGTTTATGATAGGGGTTAAACGAGAATTACGATTCATAAGTCTTACAATTGTAACTCTCATTTGTGTGTGTTACATAATGTGTAGTGTGAATGTGTGCATGTGTAAAACGCATGCTCACAACCACACAATTATCGCCAGTATAGCCTGAATAGAACTCACACCTTTTTTTTTTTTACCAGTTAAAACCACAGAGTGATAAATATAATACCGAACGCATGCGAGACAAAAAATGGCAACACTTTCGAGATGAAGTATCCTCACTCCTAAGGATAAGTTCAATTTTTGTCTCATTTTAATCTACAAAATTCGGTTTGATGTGTTTCTGAATTGTCAGTTATATTTATTCATTCATTTAACTCAATTATTTGAAAAAAAAAAAAAAAAAAAAATTCTTATCATTGTTAATGGGTCCGAATACAGGCAAACAAATTTGAATTCGGTAAAGAAAGGGTGGGAACAGCTCTTCAAAAATGTTGCTATTTTTCGTAGCTGCGTTTAGATGGGCATATGTCCTCTATTATATTTAATACTCTGTGGTTGACACTCTTTCCCAGAATCTTGAGCGATCTACGTCACTGATCAAAGGTAATCTGTAATTCCATATAAATGCGGACAGAGCACATCCCATCCTATTTCATTCATTGATCAAAACGTGATTATCAAAAGTTTTATGCGAATGCTGGCATTAAAAATATATACATATATAGTTAGACTACAGTACTGTGTAAGTAAATGGTTACCAGATTTTCTGCTAACTTGTTCGGATTCAGAAGTGATTATGATAGAAATTTAGTGCTGCACCAGTACTACTTCAGTGTCTTAAATCATCATTGTCAGGAAACACGAAGGTTTTCCGGTTTCTTGTAATTATATTATTGTTTCTGAAACCGAGTACAACATCTTGTTTCCAATATACAAAAAAAAAAATAGTCAACCTTAGTCTGACCACGTTGCACACTAAAGTAAGTATACTCGTATTCGAGAATATCGTCTATGATAAGTATTTTAGAATTAATTTCTCGTAGAAACTTTCGAGGCGAAAGTTTAATACGTAGTTGACGGGCCTGGACCGCGTCTATTTATTAATGGCCTTTAATGGAAGTTAATTAACGTTTCGTACATTCGTTTATTCCGCGTTTGAAAACGTTAGATAATAAAAAGGATTCGCCCTGTATAATTATGTTGAAAAAATGAGAGAGAAAAAAAAATGAATAATACCCTTTAAGATGAATATTTTTTTTTTTTTTTTTTTTTTAGGGAGGGTGGTCACAATAATGAGTGAAAATTGACGAGGGGGTGTGAGGGGCTGTGTTGGATGGTTTTTTAAGTGCTTTTTTTTGTTTCTTGTTTGGAACGAAAAAAAGTGTAAACCTTTTAATGAAAAAATCTGGTAACGCGTTCGGTGTGTAGCCTATGTAACTTACCGTAAATTAATGCACATTTTTCTAGATTGTTTCTTTTTCGCTAAAATTTCAGATTCGATATTTTTGATTTATGTTCTTTCTTGTGTCCATGATCTTGTTTTAACAGGCTTGTGCGACGAATAAATTGATGATCTCAAATCAGACGAACGGGAACGTGGTGACTGAAATTGATGAGTTGCTACAGGCTATTGAATTGAGAAAGGAAAACTAGGCTATGGTGCGTAGAATTTCAACCGTCAAAATTTAAAGCGAAATTTTCTGTTTAGGTACTTCCCATTAAAAAATTCACTGTTCCAACGCTGACGTTTTTGAATTTTGGCCGCAGGCTATTTTTATTATAAGCTTTTATTCTACTGGCTACTTCTGTTTTAAAATACACCAATACTGCAGCCAACTTCCTGCAACGAAATAATGTTTATTTCGCATGAAGATACAGCCAAAAAATAAAAAATAAAAATAAAAATCTTATCTTTTAAAAATTTGTTTTTAACCTAATTAATTATTAGGTTTGGAAACACTGTTGCCAAAAACCTATTATAATCACCAATTCTTTTTTTCTTTTTTTTTCTTCGTATGATTTTAAATTTTGCTCGATAAAAAAGTTGAAATAAGAAATTAATTATTTTGTCATTAGTTTCTTAGATTTCTGTTGCTTTGTTTTATCCATTTAGGTAAATTCCATCACGTGTGAAATTAGTTCAAGTTCAAAAACCAATTAATTTTGGGTGTACTTACATACTTGGCCAATTCACTATCATGCTTTGGGTAATTTTGTTATTTTATTATTATTCTACTTATGTTACCTAGTTGTAAATTATGGATCTGCTACATTAATTATTGATTTGTTGTATTTGCTTTTCTTCAAAAAACCTGATAACCCTTCTTCTTTTTTATTCTTTTAAACCTTTTACAGTTTTGAATCAAAACAGCTTGTTATAAGATTTTATTCTACTCATTACTGCCATTTTAAAATACACCAATACTGCAGCCAACCTTTTGCAACGAAATAATGTTTATTTCACATGAAGCTAAAGTCAAAAAAATAAAAGAATAAAAGCTTAATTAAAGCTCTGTTGAAAAATATCCTACAAAAATAGTTGTAGGTTTTGTCGGCTCGGGGAATCGAACCTGGGACCTACATATGTAGTTTAATTTTTAATATAAAATATTATTATTTAAATTAATTAAAATATAGAAATATATAATAATGTATTTAAAAAAAAGAATTATTAATTTTTATTTCTTTTTGTATAAAGATTGATAAATAAATATTTAATAAGTTAATAAAAAATTTCAATTTAAGGAAGTAATTATAAATATTATTTATTTATAAGGTTATTCGACGTACGCCGTACCCTGAGCCGTCTCCACGCCGTACCGACTGACGCCGTACTACGACTGACCCGTACTACGACGACGGCCGTACTACGACTGACGCCGTACTACCTGACGCGCGACCGACTGCTACTACGACTGACCGTACTACGTACTGACGCGCTACGACTGACGCCGTACTACGACTGACCGCCGATGACCTACACGATACGCCGTTACGACTGACCGTACTACGACGACGCCGTACTACGACTGACGCCGTACTACGACTGACGCCGTACGACACTGACCCGGACGCCGTACTACGACTGACGCCGTACTACGACTGACGCCGTACTACGACTGACGCCGTACTACGACTGACGCCGTACTACGACTGACGCCGTACTACGACTGACGCCGTACTACGACTGACGCCGTACTACGACTGACGCCGTACTACGACTGACGCCGTACTACGACTGACGCCGTACTACGACTGACGCCGTACTACGACGCCGTACTACGACTGACGCCGTACTACGACTGACGCCGTACTACGACTGACGCCGTACTACGACTGACGCCGTACTACGACTGACGCCGTACTACGACTGACGCCGTACTACGACTGACGCCGTACTACGACTGACGCCGTACTACGACTGACGCCGTACTACGACTGACGCCGTACTACGACTGACGCCGTACTACGACTGACGCCGTACTACGACTGACGCCGTACTACGACTGACGCCGTACTACGACGACGCCGTACTACCACTGACGCCGTACTACCACTGACGCCGTACTACCACTGACGCCGTACTACCACTGACGCCGTACTACGACTGACGCCGTACTACGACTGACGCCGTACTACGACTGACGCCGTACTACGACTGACGCCGTACTACGACTGACGCCGTACTACGACTGCGCCGTACTACGACTACGCCCGTACTACGACTGACTCCGTACTACGAATGACGCCGTACTACGACTGACGCGGACTACGACTGACGCCGTACTACGACGTGACGCCGTAACTACGACGACGCCGTACTACGACTGAACCCGTACTACGACTGACGCGTACTACGACTGACGCCGTACTTCGACTGACCCGACTACGACGACGCCGACCACTACTGAACGCCGTCTACGACTGACGCCGTACGACGACTGACGCCGGACGACCACGACGCCGTACTAATCGGACAGACGCCGTACTACACTGACGCCGTACTACGACTGACGCGTACTACGACTGACGCCGTACTAAGACTGACGCCGTACTACGACTGAAGCCCGTACTACGACTGACGCCGTAACTACGACTGACCGCCGTACTACGACTGACGCCGTACACGACTGACTCCGTACTACGCTGACGGCCGTACTACGACGACGCGTACTACGACTGACGCCGTACGACGACTGACGCCGTACTACGACTGACGCCGTACTACGACTGACGCCGTACTACGACTGACGCCGTACTACGACTGACGCCGTACTACGACTGACGCCGTACTACGACTGACGCCGTACTACGACTGACGCCGCTACGACTGACGCCGTACTACGACTGACGCCGTACTACGACTGACGCCGTACTACGACTGACGCCGTACTACGACTGACGCCGTACTACGACTGACGCCGTACTACGACTGACGCCGTACTACGACTGACGCCGTACTACGAGACGCCGTACTACGACTGACGCCGTACTACGACTGACGCCGTACTACGACTGACGCCGTACTACGACTGACGCCGTACTACGACTGACGCCGTACTACGACTGACGCCGTACTACGACTGACGCCGTACTACGACTGACGCCGTACTACGACTGACGCCGTACTACGACTGACGCCGTACTACGACTGACGCCGTACTACGAGACTGACGCCGTACTACGACTGACGCCGTACTACGACTGACGCCGTACTACGACTGACGCCGTACTACGACTGACGCCGTACTACGACTGACGCCGTACTACGACTGACGCCGTACTACGACTGACGCCGTACTACGACTGACGCCGTACTACGACTGACGCCGTACTACGACTGACGCCGTACTACGACTGACGCCGTACTACGACTGACGCCGTACTACGACTGACGCCGTACTACGACTGACGCCGTACTACGACTGACGCCGTACTACGACTGACGCCGTACTACGACTGACGCCGTACTACACGACTGACGCCGTACTACGACTGACGCCGTACTACGACTGACGCCGTACTACGACTGACGCCGTACTACGACTGACGCCGTACTACGACTGACGCCGTACTACGACTGACGCCGTACTACGACTGACGCCGTACTACGACTGACGCCGTACTACGACTGACGCCGTACTACGACTGACGCCGTACTACGACTGACGCCGTACTACGACTGACGCCGTACTACGACTGACGCCGTACTACGAACTGACGCCCGTACTCGACTGACGCCGTACTACGAATGACGCCGTACTACGGACTGACGCCGTACTACGGACCTGACGCCGGACTACGATGACGCGTACTACGACTGAACGCCGTACTACGACTGAACGCCGTACTACGACTGAACGCCGTACTACGACTGAACGCCGTACTACGACTGAACGCCGTACTACGACTGAACGCCGTACTACGACTGAGCCGTACACGACTGACGCCGTACTACTACTGACGCCGTACTACGACTGCCCGTACTACGACTGACGCCGTACTACGACTGACCCGTACTACGACTGACGCCGTACTACGACTGACGCCGTACTACGACTGACGCCGTACTACGACTGACGCCGTACTACGACTGACGCCGTACTACGACTGACGCCGTACTACGACTGACCGCCGTACTACGACTGACGCCGTACTACGACTGACGCCGTACTACGACTGACGCCGTACTACGACTGACGCCGTACTACGACTGACGCCGTACTACGACTGACGCCGTACTACGACTGACGCCGTACTACTACGACTGACGCCGTACTACGACTGAGCCGTACTACCTGACCCGTACTACGACTGACGCGTACGACTACCTACGACTGACGCCGTACTACGACTGACGCCGTACTACGACTGACGCCGTACTACTACGACTGACGCCGTACTACGACTGACGCCGTACTACGACTGACGCCGTACTACGACTGACGCCGTACTACGACTGACTACGACTGACGCGTACTACGACTGACGCCGTACTACGACTGACGCCGTACTACGACTGACGCCGTACTACGACTGACGCCGTACTACGACTGACGCCGTACTACGACTGACGCCGTACTACGACTGACGCCGTACTACGACTGACGCCGTACGACTGACGCCGTACTACGACTGACGCCGTACTACGACTGACGCCGTACTACGACTGACGCCGTACTACGACTGACGCCGTACTACGACTGACGCCGTACTACGACTGACGCCGTACTACGACTGACGCCGTACTACGACGACTGACGCCGTACTACGACGACGCCGTACTACGACTGACGCCGTACTACGACTGACGCCGTACTACGACTGACGCCGTACTACGACTGACGCCGTACTACGACTGACGCCGTACTACGACTGACGCGTACTACGACTGACGCCGTACTACGACTGACGCCGTACTACGACTGACGCCGTACTACGACTGACGCCGTACTACGACTGACGCCGTACTACGACTGACGCCGTACTACGACTGACGCCGTACTACGACTGACGCCGTACTACGACTGACGCCGTACTACGACTGACGCCGTACTACGACTGACGCCGTACTACGACTGACGCCGTACTACGACTGACGCCGTACTACGACTGACGCCGTACTACGACTGACGCCGTACTACGACTGACGCCGTACTACGACTGACGCCGTACTACGACTGACGCCGTACTACGACTGACGCCGTACTACGACTGACGCCGTACTACACGACTGACGCCGTACTACGACTGACGCCGTACTACGACTGACGCCGTACTACGACTGACGCCGTACTACGACTGACGCCGTACTACGACTGACGCCGTACTACGACTGACGCCGTACTACGACTGACGCCGTACTACGACTGACGCCGTACTACGACTGACGCCGTACTACGACTGACGCCGTACTACGACTGACGCCGTACTACGACTGACGCCGTACTACGACTGACGCCGTACTACGACTGACGCCGTACTACGACTGACGCCGTACTACGACTGACGCCGTACTACGACTGACGCCGTACTACGACTGACGCCGTACTACGACTGACGCCGTACTACGACTGACGCCGTACTACGACTGACGCGTACTACGACTGACGCCGTACTACGACTGACGCCGTACTACGACTGACGCCGTACTACGACTGACGCCGTACTACGACTGACGCCGTACTACGACTGACGCCGTACTACGACTGACGCCGTACTACGACTGACGCCGTACTACGACTGACGCCGTACTACGACTGACGCCGTACTACGACTGACGCCGTACTACGACTGACGCCGTACTACGACGACTGACGACGCCGTACTACGACTGACGCCGTACTACGACTGACGCCGTACTACGACGACTGACGCCGTACTACGACTGACGCCGTACTACGACTGACGCCGTACTACGACTGACGCCGTACTACGACTGACGCCGTACTACGACTGACGCCGTACTACGACTGACGCCGTACTACGACTGACGCCGTACTACGACTGACGCCGTACTACGACTGACGCCGTACTACGACTGACGCCGTACTACGACTGACGCCGTACTACGACTGACGCCGTACTACGACTGACGCCGTACTACGACTGACGCCGTACTACGACTGACGCCGTACTACGACTGACGCCGTACTACGACTGACGCCGTACTACGACTGACGCCGTACTACGACTGACGCCGTACTACGACTGACGCCGTACTACGACTGACGCCGTACTACGACTGACGCCGTACTACGACTGACGCCGTACTACGACTGACGCCGTACTACGACTGACGCCGTACTACGACTGACGCCGTACTACGACTGACGCCGTACTACGACTGACGCCGTACTACGACTGACGCCGTACTACGACTGACGCCGTACTACGACTGACGCCGTACTACGACTGACGCCGTACTACGACTGACGCCGTACTACGACTGACGCCGTACTACGACTGACGCCGTACTACGACTGACGCCGTACTACGACTGACGCCGTACTACGACTGACGCCGTACTACGACTGACGCCGTACTACGACTGACGCCGTACTACGACTGACGCCGTACTACGACTGACGCCGTACTACGACTGACGCCGTACTACGACTGACGCCGTACTACGACTGACGCCGTACTACTACGACTGACGCCGTACTACGACTGACGCCGTACTACGACTGACGCCGTACTACGACTGACGCCGTACTACGACTGACGCCGTACTACGACTGACGCCGTACTACGACTGACGCCGTACTACGACTGACGCCGTACTACGACTGACGCCGTACTACGACTGACGCCGTACTACGACTGACGCCGTACTACGACTGACGCCGTACTACGACTGACGCCGTACTACGACTGACGCCGTACTACGACTGACGCCGTACTACGACTGACGCCGTACTACGACTGACGCCGTAACGACACGACGCCGTACTACGACTGACGCCGTACTACGACTGACGCCGTACTACGACTGACGCCGTACTACGACTGACGCCGTACTACGACTGACGCCGTACTACGACTGACGCCGTACTACGACTGACGCCGTACTACGACTGACGCCGTACTACGACTGACGCCGTACTACGACTGACGCCGTACTACGACTGACGCCGTACTACGACTGACGCCGTACTACGACTGACGCCGTACTACGACTGACGCCGTACTACGACTGACGCCGTACTACGACTGACGCCGTACTACGACTGACGCCGTACTACGACTGACGCCGTACTACGACTGACGCCGTACTACGACTGACGCCGTACTACGACTGACGCCGTACTACGACTGACGCCGTACTACGACTGACGCCGTACTACGACTGACGCCGTACTACGACTGACGCCGTACTACGACTGACGCCGTACTACGACTGACGCCGTACTACGACTGACGCCGTACTACGACTGACGCCGTACTACGACTGACGCCGTACTACGACTGACGCCGTACTACGACTGACGCCGTACTACGACTGACGCCGTACTACGACTGACGCCGTACTACGACTGACGCCGTACTACGACTGACGCCGTACTACGACTGACGCCGTACTACGACTGACGCCGTACTACGACTGACGCCGTACTACGACTGACGCCGTACTACGACTGACGCCGTACTACGACTGACGCCGTACTACGACTGACGCCGTACTACGACTGACGCCGTACTACGACTGACGCCGTACTACGACTGACGCCGTACTACGACTGACGCCGTACTACGACTGACGCCGTACTACGACTGACGCCGTACTACGACTGACGCCGTACTACGACTGACGCCGTACTACGACTGACGCCGTACTACGACTGACGCCGTACTACGACTGACGCCGTACTACGACTGACGCCGTACTACGACTGACGCCGTACTACGACTGACGCCGTACTACGACTGACGCCGTACTACGACTGACGCCGTACTACGACTGACGCCGTACTACGACTGACGCCGTACTACGACTGACGCCGTACTCTACGACTACTCGACTGACGCCGTACTACGACTGACGCCGTACT